>JACWFM010000027.1:0-426123 GCA_019775565.1 Melanodothis sp. VS III C KN 2 | reverse complement strand
TACTGTTCCATATCCCCTACAGTGACGTTACGACATTTTTCTTGATCCCGGGTCAAACGAGTACCGCTAACACGAAGCAGGTTGTGGGTGGTCTCCAGGAGGCGGCCTTCATTGTCAGAACAATAGCTACATGTGGACGGAAAGGTTCGGCACACCGGAAGCGATGGGCATTGAGAGCTTGTTCGAGCGAAAAACCTATCGTCAGCGAGCTGTTGCAGAGACTTAGATTCGCCGCTCCAGAAAGAGAAGGACATATCACGCTCGTGAATGGACATCCAACGATTGAGCATAAATGCAAACGACGCCGACATTCGCTTCATCCTGACCATCTGCGCAGGAAACAAGTGATCGCCCGAACAACACGACTCTTTCGTGCTGGACCACAGTGTGACCAAGCACGACGCGCGCTTGAAGACGGAAGATTGACATACTGCTGCGGAAAGACCGAGAAACATTCCACTAGAGCTTGATCGCAACTACACGCAGACGAGAAGGTCGGGTGCGCTCAACAGGACTGGTAACTAGGGCTGCACCGAGTTGAAGGCCTATTGTCAGCAAGCTGCGCTATGAGATCAGCTATGCCGCTTGGAAAAGATGGTGACACATGGCACACTTGTGAACAGACATACCGTTGACCAGCGCGAGCACCAGAAGCATTCGACTTGAGATTCATCGCAACTACACGCAAAAGAGAAAGTTGGACATGCTTGATGGGACTGGCAACGAGGGCTGGACTGAACGGATAACTTATCGTTCGCGAGCTGCACGAAAATATCAGCTCTGCCGCTTGGAACAGATGATCACATATAAAACACTTCTGAACAAGACGTACCGTTAACGAGCTCGAGCGCCAAACCTCCCGGCATCCTTCCCCCCGACTGGCCACCTGCGTGCGATTGCGAAACGAGGCATTGTATGAACAACACAATTGCCGCGGGCTGGAAGGGCCATGAGAGCAAATAGCACGCGCACCTGCTGGAGGTTGAGGATTGGGGACTGACATCTTGCTGCAAAAGGGCCGAGAAGCATTAGTAAAAGCGCGACTAGCATACATACCTATAGCATCGACCATACCAAGACCAATGGCAGAACATAGCTAACTGACCCTTGGAACACAGCAGTCAGCTCGCCACAGCAGCGAGACCTTCACACCAACCGCGCACACCGCATTGAGCGACAGAGAGAGCAAACGGGCACCCTTCCATGAAGCCACAACACCCAGCCTCATCGCCACGCTCGTCAATACCGGTTGCACCAATGCCCAGCAACATTGACTTCGCCTCCAGAATCCTCCCTACTCCGTCTCCAAGACACTGGACGCAAGCAGCTCCCCCTCCCCCTCCCTCACCTTCTCCCCCCAAACCAACTCCCCTCCCTCTCAAACGTCCTCCTCTGCTCAAACTCCCTCAACCTCTGCCCCTCCCAATAATTCTCATACAACCTACTCTGNNAAACATGCTCCGGACAATCGTATCGAGAACGATACTTTCGATCGTGGCGACGGCAAGAGGTATACGCGTTCGGAGTGTACGCATTCGGGGTGTACGTATGGGAAGATGAAGTATGCGTCCTCAAAGAGTTCGAGCGAGGATAGGCGTTGTCCATGTTGGAGGGGAGGTAGTTTGCTTGGGAAGCGGAGAAAGCGATGGGGTTGTTGATGCTGAGGAGTTCGTTGAGGAAGCAGGAGCATTCGCGGCCTTGGATATGGCGGCGGCAGCCACAGGCGTAGTGGTAGGTGTGGAGCGGGATTGAGTAGTGAAGAGACGTGGATTCAGGCGTCCTTCCAGAAGCAGGCAGGATACCTATGGTCACCTGGCGAATTTTGGTTTATTCAGGCGGCGGAGGCGCAAAGGGTGAGTGGCGATCGAGCCTGATATGGTTGAGCTGTTTGCGGTTTGAGACGCAAGCCATCTTCGAAGAGCAGTGTTAGCAAAACATGCCAGCAGGGGTAGGTCTGTCATGAACCGCGCCGCCCGCACAGGAGCTCTCTTTCCATAAACCAAGACGCGTCCAGTTTGTGTGTTTGCGCGGCGAGTTTGCGAGATAGCATTTGCTCGGAAATGCTTGAAGCCCATCACCGCCGCGGCATATTCTGCAGATTTGAAAAGCACGTCGACACGAGTTTTTGTGGGATTTGTCGGGCTCGTGTCGACGAAAAAGATCTAAGGGTGAGATAATTTCTTGTTGTTCCTTCCATACAAAGCCTCACAAAGATTTGCAAACCATCGGGCACCCGGTACACGCGTAGCTCCTGCTACATTTTCAGTGGCTGGACTATCCCGGGGCAGGGTAGCGCCTGGCAGGACGTACTGTGTATAAGCTTAAGATTGTATCGAAGGGCGAACAAACAAAGATCTGAGGCAAGCCCGAATGCAAACAGACCGCAAACTTCCCGACCGGACGAGCGGCATCATGTTTCCGATCTTTTAGGACCAAACTTCGCGGCAGGCGGTCCATCCGGTATGATGCGTGCTCGTGTCATGGAAACATAGTTCCGGCGACCGGAGGATAAACTAGACGCAGGTAACACAAGAGCCAGCGAACGTGACGGAGCACACTTGGGTCACAAACTTGCGGGACGAAGAAACGCGTGCGCCGCGCGGCTTGTAATTTGTGTCACATGCGTTGTGAGGAGGAATTTGATGGATGAGAGATGATTCACAGACCAAACTCCTTGGGCGAGGTGGCAGGTTCGACTACGTGGCCTAGAGGCGTGGAGATGACAATCAGCAGTCGCTCGACAGCTGACGAAATGTAGGTGTTGGATTAGGAGTACCTACATGGAAATGCTACATACAAGCACAAAGCTCCTTGATAGTGTATCTGCTTGGAGGATGTGCCTTGATCGCAGCTGTGGCTCTGCTTGACCTCTGGGGGCCGATGCAATACGCGCAAACCATACACAGGCGCGTGAACCAGCCTCTTCCCCATCAGTGGCCTCATTCTCGGTATTCTGCATGCTTCTCTATGATGGTGGAAATCGACGAAGAGCCCATCTTGCGTGCTTATTGAACGTGCCATGCTTGCTCTCCTTGATGCTTCCGAGCAAGACTTTCATGACAGAGTCAAGATTTGTGTGGTGGTAGTCCAGGCTTGCAGGTAGCGCAGCGTGGTGGCAAGCATTCGAGCCCTTTAATTTCGAGCTCTCTGATGCTCTCAGAGGATCGGTCTCGTCTCCCAATCGCGGCGATGTTTGATGAGTAAGTAGAGTGGTGTCTGTCAAAGCTTGTGCAGGTCGCAAGATTCGTTACGCCACGATTCTGGCCCTCATTTCCGTCTGGCTGTTGCGGGACAACGATGTGACCAGCCTCAGGTAGCGGATGCAGCAGCATGGTTCTCAGCCTTCTGAGAGGTTCCAAACACATGTTTCTTAACAAAGTCGACATATCCGAGCTTCCTCCCACGCATCATGCTCGTCAGATCCTGCAACACGCCAAAGGCCAGCCCGACCTTCGCACCTGTCTTGGCCAACCTCGCAGCAGTGGGAATAGGGAACCTGTGCCAGGCCGAGAAGAGTCCAGCAGTGCCCAAACCCGCAAACACCGTGCTCACAAAGTCTTTGCTCGCACCCTCAACCTCGCCGTGATCATTCTCCCTCATGCCACTCCAGATCCTGCTCACGGCACCTCTGGCCCGATCAACACCCTCTTCAGAGCCCACGAAGACGCCGATCCAGAATGCCTGTCGGCCAGCCATGCGAACGCCCTCCTTGATGCCCCCCAGCATGGCAACGTAATTCTTCGACTTGTGGTAGAGGTACCATCCTGTCTGTGTGGTAGGAAGACGGTGGGCGTTTTCTGCACGGAAGCGTAAACCAGTCTCGTTTGCGCCGTGGATCAATCCTAGAAGACCGCCTGCAGTGCCGCCGACTGCGACCAAGAGCGGTAGCCGAAGTACGAAGGGAATGGAGAGGCGGTGCGAGTTGACGGGCGCCACCGTGACGGCAGCAGGCTCCTCGGTGGGTGCCTCTACCGGTATTGAGGCCATTGTGGTATGTGAGTCTGTGTATCAAGTGAAGCAATTCATATGCGAGAGAGCCCACACAACTGAGGGAGGGTAGACGAGACGAGAGCTCCCGCTGCATCTCCATCTCCATCTCCATCTCCGCGCCGCATGCTCCCGAAGCATCTCCACGAGATCTCGGCGTTGCTTCTCGACCAGCACTTTCTCGTGATGGAGGAAGGAGGAACGCATGCAGTGTAGCTTCCTCTTTCTATTTCCACAACCACAACACATTTCGTTTTTTTCTTCTCTCTCCAAATGTTGTCGCCCAACAATGCGCGATCACAACAGTCTGCCCGGCGCGCCTATATTTGTCTGAGCTGTCGCCTCCAACCTTCACGCCACCACTTTGCAACCACCGCAACCTCCCTTAGTAATTACACCACCGGCGCGCATGAGGCGAGCGCATCACTCCACAACGCTAGGACACATCTTGGACGCAGCCATGGATCCAGCCTGGCAGAAGACACATCGGTTCTCACCGCGCAGTCGAACTCAAATTCAAGAGGACCCGCCATAAACCACAATGGGAGACGAAAGACATCATATAGCAACACTCGATCGTACCACCAACAAGTACTGTCGTCAATTCAGAACAATTCACCCCCACCAGAAACCCCTAGCAGCATCCGAGGAAAGCTGCGGCGATGGCAGGAGGAACATGGCAAGGAGATGGAAGAGCTCTTCAAGGACAAATTGCCCGCCATAGAGGAATCGGACGGCGACCTCTCCAACAACATGACCAGGCTTGGAGACACAAATGACTTGCGACGGGGATCTGATGATCAAGAGGACGAGAAACAAGCCCAAGCATACTTTGCGAACTCCCAGGTGGAAGATCTCGAGGATGATGCAACTGATCCGCGTTTCCTCTTGATGGGTGATCTGGTTGAGCTGGAATTCACCAATTCAGAGAAGGAGAGCATGCTCGCTGTTTACGTCCGAAGGATAGGCCCTCAAGCTCAATTCTACACTATGCAGGGTCGATGGGTACATGTGCCCGAGCGTACCGTCCAGTACACCATCCCGGGCTGGGTCTCACCGAAGCTCGTTGAGCCACTGATCCAGTACTTACCAAACGCTGAGATGATTGAGGACTTCGATGCACTGCAACAGGACGCCTATGTCAACGATCTGTCCGTCCCTCGTCACGTGGCTGCACCGTTGGTCAGCCGTATGGTCGCATTCAACAGAGAAAGTTTGGAAATCTACAGGAAACATGCTTCGACTTTGGACCGCGCGCATGATATCCTAGCCCACAAGGATGATCTGCGTTACGGCAGTCTCGTCTCTGCTGCGACAACCCTGCTCAAGATGCCTAGCGACAAACTACCTCTCACAGCCCTCTTTACTGTTCGCAAAGCACTTATGCATGCCGGCTTTGCATTCAACGTCGATCGTCGATCTCACCGTCTGACTGGCTATCTCCAAATTCGCTCAAAGGAGCAGGTCAGGATGGTCGAGGAGGTTCGTAAGTGGCTGCGCGACTGGCAGGACGACCTCGCTACAACCGCTTCGCTGTCCCGAAAGCAGCGAGAGCGCCATGTTCAAAGTAAAGGAGCTGCAATCGTGACTGGATTCATTGAACGTGCAAAGGCCATTGTGGCTCAAAGCCGCAAGAACCGCGACGCGACTAAGCTTGGCAACATTGGCCCCAGTAAGGTCAAATATGATATCACGAAGGATCAAGACTCTGTCAAACTCCACACTGATACGCAATTCAATGCGTCGGATCAGGAGCTCGTGCGGTTCATGGAAGCCTGGTCTTGCAGCAACATGTTCCTCGGACTTCCACGTATCAATGCCTTGCCACCGCTCATTCTGCAGGCCATCGGACTCTACGAGGACCACAAACTCAACACGGAGACAGGCTATCTGTTCTTGCAGGAGCTCGGCACAATCTTGCCATACGAGAATCGTGTCCGCTTCGATCAGCACTTACTTTTGCCCAGCAGTCAACACTCCAAGCCCCTGCAGAACTTGATGAACAACCTTCTCAACATGCAGAGCAATCCCAACTTCTCTGATTCCATGGCGGATATCCGCCACGACTGGGGTGATCTTCCTGTGTACTGCATTGACGGCGTGTCCGCTCAAGAAATTGACGATGGCCTTTCTGTTGAGCGCGCAAACCCCGCTGACAGTGAGCACCCTGAATGGTGGGTCCACATTCACATCGCTAATCCGACTGCTTTCTTCGACCGTGATCACCCTCTTGCCAAGATGGCACGGCACATGGGCGAGACCATTTACACTCCAGAACGCACGTATATGATGCTGCCCCGATGGGCTACACAGCGCCACTTCTCCCTAGCCAAGGATCGCCCTTGCATAACATTCTCGGCAAGGCTGAACGAAAACGGCGAAACGCTCGAGAACAAGATCCGAGCAGGCTTCATTCGGAACGTACACAGGCTTACACCAGAAGAGACGAATGAGTTGGTCGGCTTGAAGGTCGATGTCACGCAGGAGCCAATCGACATCACAGTCGGAGGCACTCCACCTCCAGCTAAGCCAACAATCAGCGCCGTTCCCAATTTGAAAGAAAACGACATCAACAATCTCAAAACTCTACAAAAATTGGCCGAGAAGCGCCAGCAGGTGCGAAAGTCCGGTGGTGGTGTTTTCTTCGATTCACACAAGCCGGAAATGTCTGTGTGGCAATCCTGGAAGGGCACTGGTCTGGCTTGGGATCACCCTCATCGCAGAGGTGCTCGCACAGTCGAGGGTGACCCTGTCATCAACATGAAAACCCGCGGCTTGACCAACTGGTTCGCTGCTGGTGACAGTGTCGTCGACATCCTCGTGCGCGAGATGATGTTGCTCGCTTGCAACGTCTCCACCGAATGGTGCGCCGACCGTCAAATTCCAACAATCTACCGCGGCGCCATCCCAAAACCTGACACCCCCGAACCGAAAAAGTTCTTCCATGATGTATGTGAGCCCGCCATGGCAAAGAACAACGGCGAGCTACCACTACACATCGGTATCGAATACATCAAGACCCAAGGTTCCGTCATCCTCAGCACCAAACCTCTCCGCCACAACCTCCTAGGCCTCAACCACTACGGCAAAGTCACGTCTCCTCTCCGCCGCTACGGCGACATGATCCTCCACTGGCAAATCGAAGCCGCGCTCCGCAAAGAGGCCCAAACCGGCAAATCCCTCCTCAGCTCCAGCACCTCCCTCCTCGGCGTCAAACCCGACCGCAGCTTCCTCCCCTTCAGCGCCGAAACCCTGCAAACCATCATGACCGGCCTGCAACCGCGAGAATACATGATCACACGCGCCAAAAGCTACGCCGAGATGTTCTGGATCACGATGCTGATGTTCCGCGCGCACCACTTCGGCGAGGCGAAATTGCCGTTCGAGACGTGCCACGCGTACATCGCGGCTAAGCCCTGGAACCAGACCGGCGCCCCGTCTATTCTGGGGATTATGGAGGAGCTCAATGTGGCTTGTGAGGTTAGGAGACCGGATAAGTTGGGGCTTGGGTTGTCGGAGGCGAGGTCGGGCGATCGGTGGGAGTGTGTGATTGAGGAGGTTAATGTGTTTAGGAGGACGGTATTGTTGAAGCCATTGAGGTTGGTTTCGAGGTGGGAGTGATTTGACGGGTGTCAGTGCTGACGCAGTAACGCGACTTGGACGGCTTGCAGTGATTCTGTATCACCATCATGTAAGATAGAAGACGGCGATTTGCTGAGTTCGACCTTGTATACATAGATTTGTAAGAGTACACATTTCTCACAAGATCTGGCTGACAGTGCTCAACATCCATGTCCCGACGAGGAGCGCAAGTGTACTGATATGCAGATTGTAAAGCACTATCGGCTCTGCCGGTACGGTCGCTCAAGATGACTCGATGATTACGGGATATGAAGGAAATGTGAGATCGTGCTTCCAGCGCTACCTAACATCGCCATTTCATCGTTCATCGCTCGCCAAAAAGATCATATCTTGAAACGAGGAACGTTGCGGCTGGCGCGCACCGCCTCTTCAGAACAAATAACTTTTGGATTCAAACAGAGTAGAATAGCGTTGCGCTGCATCAACCAAGCACCCATGATTCATGAACGATTGAAGCCCGGTTTCCTAGTCATATAGTCGTATCGTGAGTCGATGCTGCTAAATACGACCTTCGGGCCACTCGCGAGTGGTGAAAAGTATGGCGGACAATCTCGCAAGAGTTTGAGTGGGTGTCTGAACTCTTTTCTATGGGTGGGATCTTTTGTGATCGATTCAACCTTGAGAAATCGAATGGCGATACGGAAATGTGGGTGTTGTGGGAAGTGCTACCTTGAGGGATCGATAGAACAATGTCATGGCGTTGCCCTTGAGATCACTATCCCATGCGTAATCTTTTGACCACAAGATGCTGTACATCTGGGCCTCCTGATCGAACGTGTTCTAATGTTCGATATTGATTCAAAAACTACAGAACTGCTACCTCAAGATCCCAAGACAGCAATATCGTGATCTTACACTTGAGATAGATACATTGTCTCATGTGTAGGCTTTTGAGAACGAGGTGATGTGCTTCTCACCCTGCTGATGTTCCATGTCTGACTATTTGAGTGAGGTCTGCATTCAGAAACCACAGAGAGCACTCAGACAGTGTTGCCTAGTTAGAGTGAGGCCACATTCGATCAGTCACGCCTTCGCCTTCTCGAGTGACTGCAACGCACGTACACACAAACGCACACATGTTTTCACCACCACAGCAACGGAATACCCACGTCGGAATCCACATCTCAGATCGCGAAAATCACCGCAACAGCTCAACACGAACCTCGATCACCATCACGATGCCTGTCGTCAGCGACGTCCTCGTGTACAAGAGAACCGGGTCTCTCGAACTCGAGCTCAACATCTACTGGCGCGAACGCTCGAAGGACTCGCCTGTCCTTCTCTACTTCCATGGCAATGGCAGTCCCGTGCAAGGCTCTCGTTGGGATGTTTCGCAACATATGCTCACGGGTGTCAGGAAGTGGAAGTACGCCCTTATTTCCGCTGACTTTCGCCTCGCTCCACAAGCCGGCATCCAAGACATCTTCGAGGATGTCGACGACTGCATCAGATTCGTCCGCGACCCACGCCGTCTTGCCGCGAAGCTTCCCGCCGGTACCATTGACTCGATGCGTCTTGCCGTCGCTGGCAGTGGAGGCGGTGGCTACTTAGCTCTCCTTGCTGGTCTTCACGTCGTTCCGAAGCCGCTAGCAGTGCTTGCCCTGCACCCTATCACAGATCCTCTGGGATCTTTCTTCACTACCTCTCACCCCTGGAGCGAAGCCGATCGCGATGGCTTGGACACAAAGATCGCGAAGAGCTTATTGGCGCCGTGTCTGGACCCTAATGGCGAGGTTCTGGCGCATCATGTCAAGACCGATAACGAAGAGTCCCCCAGGCATCTGCTTTACAAGCACACTCTCCATCACGGCAACCTCGCCGAGCTGCTGCGTTTCGACTTCACAACAAACGCGCAACTCGATCCGGCGAACGATAAGTGGCGCGTCGCAAAGCAGATTGGCAAGTCCGGAATGCCGGCCACCTTCATCATGCACGGAGAGGCAGACGAGCATGTCGATGTAGGGCAGTCTGACGAGGTCATTGGTGCCTTGAGGGGAATCTTCGGGCTTGACAACTTCAGGATCTTCATTGGGTACGAAAGGCCATGTGGTCTCGCGCACGCGTTTGACAATAACGAGGAAGACAGCGATGAGGACAGCGATGAGGACAGCGGAAATGACGGCGAGGCTGACAGCTGGCATAGCAGTGAGGAAGGCGATAAGGACAACGGCAAGGACAACGGCAAGGACGACAGCAAGGACGACGGCGATGGAGGCCAACAAGTTGAAGTCTCTGAGGTCGAGCGGTGTATCAATGCCATGTACAACTTCATGCACTGTTTTGTGTAAGCATGTTGCGGCATTGAATGGAGACGCGTTGGAATAAATACCACCAGTCTGACAGTATGCTATCCATAATAGCATCTGGTGGCTTCATCGCATCGAAACTCTGTAAAGTAGAATCAAATGGAACCATCTCCCCTCAGTCTGATGTCGAGTTGGAAACGGGCAGTGGAGGAATGTCATACTACACGTCTTATCGAGAGAACGGCAATTAAACAGCATTCCAATGGTCAACCACCGTGTTTCGATGTCTGTATCTAGGCATATTATTATGTACCGATGCTCATGCAGACAAGAGGTCGTATCAGTGTTTCAGCGGCTAAGGACGGTGTTTCGACATCTTCATCTGACGTTATCAGCATTTGATATCATCTCGACGGACAAGGACTCTGCTTCGTTATACTCATCAGAAAGTATCAGGTCCCAGAGACACGAAGATATACTAGCACCCTAACGGTCCAGAATCATTATTCGATCCACTCATCCAACGATGGCAGCATGGAGAGTCAGGAACATACAGCTGCATCTCAGGGGCCAGAAACCGGATTACAATGTTTCCATTCAAGGGTTCTAGCATATATAGAGATGAAATCGAATATACAAAGGTTGTGAGGTTCTAAGGTTCTAACGAAAAGGTTTGTGAAGTCCACGCGCGTTTGGTCCATCGGCCTATCTCAACTCCGCCCTCTTGGCCGAACATCGGCGGCCTTTGACCAGGGCCGGCTATTGATTTCATCACTTCTGCGGGGCACGCGCGGGGCGAAGCTAAAGATATTCATGTTTGGTGGCCGAGAGTACAAATGTTCTTTCTGTCATTCGTCCGTTGCGTTTGTAGCTATATTGTTGCCCTTTATTGTCAAGAACCACCAGGTCCACAAGAAATCATCTCCATTCAATTCGGATCTTAACCACGACGCGTCGAATTTCAAGAAGAGCTAGAAGTCTACCATTAGCAACCCTAGAACACCACAATGGACCCCTCCAACCTCGAAAAGCAACGAATTCCAGAAGAACCTCGCTACCTCGACTTCCCCAATTCAAAACCAGGCAGCGGCCTCAACAAATACTCCTCGACATTGACCCGCGAGCATGACTTCCCAGCCGCTCAAGCAATGCTCTACGCCGCCGGCGTGCCGAACGAACACGTCCTCAAGAACTACCCACAAGTCGGCATTGCGAGTGTCTGGTGGGAAGGTAACCCTTGCAACACCCACCTTCTGGACATTGGAAAAGAGGTGAAGAAGGCGGTTGAGAAGCAAGAGATGCTGGCGTGGCAGTACAACACCATTGGCGTGAGCGATGGCATTACGATGGGCGGAGAGGGCATGCGGTTCAGTCTGCAGACGCGTGAGATTATTGCGGATAGTGTGGAGACTGTTACTTGTGCGCAGTTCCATGATGCAAATATTACTATTCCGGGGTGTGATAAGAATATGCCTGGTGTGGTCATGGGAATGGCGAGACACAATAGGCCGAGTTTGATGATTTGTGGGTGATCAAGACGAAGAAGACGTACATAGAGACAACCATACTGACTGTTTCTTAGACGGCGGGTCTATCCAGCCTGGCTACTCCAAGCTACTTAAGAAGCCTATCAACATTACTAGCGCTTTGGAAGCTCACGGAGCCTACATTTACAACAGACTCAAGAACCCGGACGACCCTTCCCAAACACAAGACGAGATTTTAACCGATCTCGAGAAGGAGGCATGTCCAGGCTCAGGAGCTTGTGGCGGCATGTTCACGGCGAACACCATGGCGATGATGATCGAAACGCTCGGTCTGTCGCTGCCTGGCTCCTCCTCAACACCAGCTACCTCGCCATCCAAGATGCGCGAATGCCACAAAGCAGCAGAGGCAATCAAGATCTGTATGGAGAAGAACATTAGACCTAGAGACTGCTTGACCAAGACCTCATTCGAGAATGCCTTGGTGATGATGATGGCACTAGGTGGATCGACCAACGGCGTCCTGCACACTCTCGCCATGGCCGGAACAGCAGGAGTCGACCTGACCCTCGACGACTTCCAAAAAGTCAGTAACAAAATCCCCTTCATCGCGGACATGGCGCCCAGTGGCAAGTACCTGATGGCCGACCTCTACGACATCGGCGGCATCCCCTCCGTGCAAAAGCTCCTCATCGCAGCCGGCCTGCTCGACGGCAGCACCATCACCATCACAGGCAAGACCCTCGCCGAGAATGTCGAATCCTGGCCTTCGCTCAAGCAAGGTCAAGAAATCATCCGCTCGCTCGACAACCCCATCAAAGCCACCGGCCACCTCGAGATCCTCTACGGTAACCTCGCGCCTAATGGTGCTGTCGCAAAAATCACAGGCAAGGAAGGCATGATTTTCACCGGAAAAGCCAAAGTCTTTAACAAAGAGCACGAGCTCGACGACGCTCTCAACAAGGGCGAGATTCCTCGCACCGAGAATCTTGTCCTGGTCGTTCGCTACGAAGGTCCCAAGGGTGGTCCTGGCATGCCCGAGCAATTGAAAGCTTCTGCTTCCATTATGGGAGCAGGCCTGAAAAACATTGCGCTCATCACGGATGGCAGGTACTCCGGTGCGTCGCATGGGTTCATCGTCGGCCACATCTCGCCAGAAGCAAGCGTTGGGGGGCCGATCGCTGTTGTACAGGATGGAGATTCGATTACGATTGATGCGGACAAGAACACGATCAGTATGGATGTTGACGATGGCGAGATCAAGAGGAGGTTATCTGAGTGGAAGCCTCCGCGCATGCCTGTGACAAGGGGTGTTCTGGCGAAGTATGCAAGACTGGTCGGAGATGCTAGTACGGGTGCGATGACAGATCTATTTTAGAGTAAAAGGCTGCGAAAGATGACCTCCTGCGCACGGAAGGCCGCTTGTTGCAAGAGTTGATAACGGTATATATGATGATTTTCGAAACGACCAAGGCCGTGAGATCCTCCACGATTGTGTACACATCTCAGTACTTACATAATGCTGTCTCCAATAAGGCTTATTGGTGTTACCATGTCCTTCAGTGAGACAATAGCCGTCACTCATTGGGAGCCAAGTATGTCCCTTCCCGCAGGCATCAAGACAAACGGGCAATCGATCATTACCATACTTGTCATTGAGTCCAAGCAACGACGTCTTCTTGTCTCTCCCTACTGATGTTGTGGATCAAGGGCATCGAATTTCCGAAAGGTGTTGTCTGAGCATTGAGACAATCATGCATCCTCTGTATCAATCTCCTCGGATGAGAGCATCATCAAAGTATCGATACACGCCCGGCTATGAATCGAACCTCGCAAAAAAACAAAGTGATGGGCCACAGATGTAACATCTGGCTATAACTTTCCACCACTGAAAACTTCTTGAGACCAATATGCCGAGCAGCCCAACTTCTTTGAAGCAAAGCTCGAAGGCCAAAGCAGCTCGCACAATCATATAATCGTCGCAGCGACCGTCGTGCCCGTGTCAACGATTAGACTTGAGTGCAAAGTCAGCATCATAACTGAATCGTCTCAACGTCGTGAAATACCTTCGAGAAACAGTAGCAGTCGGGGAATCGGCCAGAACCAGAGCAGGGGCTTGTTGCGTAGTTGATGTTCTGGAAAGCTCGATGGCGGTTTGAGACTCTCTGTCTGTCTGTCGATCCCCCGCGGTGGCTCTTGCTTGGCGTACTTGAATGATTGCAAGAACGACAGCCGCAAGTGCAAGGAATAGTGCGAGTATGCCAATGACGATCTCCAAGGTAGAAGGGCCGGAGTCGGCGGCAGGACCCGGACCAGGCGACGCTGAAGCTCCCATAATGATCGGGGCCAAGGACCGATGGGGCGATTCGCAGATTCAGGATGATGATAGGAAGTAATGTTGAGCTCGACACTTGATGGAACGACCGCGATGAAAATGCGACTTTGGACGAGACATTTATTTTACGTTTGATGGAAACACCCTATTATATGCATGTCTTCGCGGTTGACCACCCTTGGGGATATGTTGTTTTTGTGAGGCGCCTCTTGTCGCTGTGCCGCGCCGGAACGATTCCTCGTGAGGCTGAGCAGCATCGCAACAGACTCACCGGCGGCGACTCCCACTGCTCGCGAGTGTTCCCCCGCCGTTTGGTCACCTCGTCTGACACTTCTCGCAAGCGCTAGCGAACCACCTACCCTCGCGGTCTAGCTTCGAACTTCGTACTGTTCGCCGTACCGCTGAGAGTGCAGTACGGAGTTTGAATATAGACGGCGAGAGCTACCCTTGTCATTAATGCATGCACCCCAGCTGAAGGTATGGAGTGCAGGTTCACAATGCCGGACCACGCTGCCAGGACTGCGTGATCTGGCGCCCCTCCTCCAAGCACACGAGCCTCTGCCAAAATCGTGTGTGACAGCCCGACCACTTTTCCAACACCTGCAAGCTGGAACGATGGCACCCTACCCCCGTAAGGACCCGGCGTGCAGGTCTGTCAAGGCTCACCACCGTGGCATCGTCATATCTTGTCCTTGCAGGAGCGACTTCGTCTGGGGATGCGGACGGCGACCCCAGATGACTATAGATGAATGCTGAGTGCTTTTTGTATCATGCGTGAGCTTGCTTGGGCCAGGCTTTTATTCGTGACCATGGTTGCTGCGGTGCCGCAGTACAGTTCTCTGCTTCGCTCATGCGGCCATGGAGAATCGCTGCGACTCGCTGGCTCGATCTACTCTTCGCTTTACCATCAACCAAGCAAGCGCAGTGCGAGTCCCTGTAGTCATTCTCGTGAGATGATCCACTCTGCATACCTTCAGCATCAAGACCGAGAAGCGTTTACCACAGTCTTGAGTGCTGGTGGTAGTGACGAAGGATGTAACAGATGAGGTAAAGCTTCCCTTTCGGTAGATGGAATGTGCAAGTCCTTGGTGGCTTATCACGGTTTACCTGCTTGCTCTTGTTTCTCATATAGCAACGCCGATAATTTCTTTCGAGTGCAAAGACCCTTCATGGAGGTGCAAACAAATCGGAATTATGAGGCACATGATGTGGAGGAGTGGAAAACGAGAATTCTAAGTTGCTGACAACTTTTGCGTACAGAGTCTTCCCAAGGGTGCGAAACATAAAGTAGCCATAGACCTCGTGAAGTTTCAAGTGCGTGTTGACATGTGGCACAACAGTGCATAGTACGCATCATTGTCGAACGACAGAGAGTTGGGTTGAAAAGGCACTGGATGTGTGGCGCAGGAAAACTTTTGATTGATCAAGATAGCAGCCTGTTTCCAGTGCTCAGCGCTTGAGACACCTATGAAGTTCGAGTTCCCTCGACCCGTCCATTCAGACCCGCAATCCTCCTGCGCCTGGCGCCTTTGCAGCAATCAAGAACCCGAAGTCAGAGAGGACATTTACTCGTCGTCCTCATCCTCCTCCTCCTCAGCCTCGACGGTGGTCTGAGCGATACGGTCCAAGTCACGCTGGCCGGCCTGGGTGATGCGGCGGCCACCCTTGTCGTCGTCGTTCTCGAGGACACCGATCTTGGCGAGGGACTGGCAGACCTTGCGGTCGACGGAGCCGGAGGCGTCAACGTGGTGGGAGGGGCGCGAGCCACGGTTCTTGGTGCCACCGTGGACCTTGCGGAGACGGCCGATACCGACAGTCTTGCGCATGTAGATGTGGCGGGCAACAGCGGCGGCACGGATGTAGTACCTGGTGGAATTTTAGCAGAGGTTCGGCATGTCGGGTATATGAGACTCGGTCTTACCAGTCGATGCTTTGAGGAGGAAGCTCCTTAAGGTGACCGGTCTTGACGGTGTCGCTCCAACCTGTAGACGGAAGTCATGTCAGCACTTGTTCAAAGAGCGCTTCACTAGACATTCGTCCCTCGTCCCGCACGAGATTCAGATTTCTCCATAAGAATTTATTCTGATGTCCGGGCCTGGTGCGCAAGGCATCGACAGGTAATCCCAATGAATTTTTCTTTCTTATTCCTCCTCTTGTGCGTGCGAGATCCGAGACGGTCGAGTGCGTTGTATTGTTCGGGCGCATGGCGTGCGCATCCCGGTGTTGTAGTGGGCTCACGAACCGGGAATGGGGAGCTTTCCCTGACGCTTCAAGAAAGCAGCGTAGGCGTTGATGAACTTGTCCGCCTGGACATCACGAACAGAGACACCGGGCATGTTGGCGGTATTTGTCGAGAATCGGAGTCGTCGGGTGTGGAGGGTGCTGGTGATGTTGAAGTCGCGCGCAGGCTCAAGTCCCAAACGAGGATATCGAGAGAGATTTCCGTGCGCTGCTCGCTAGCGTTGCGGGACAGCGGGAGCTAGGATCAACGTTTCGCCGCTCACGTGATCTGGACTGCTAGAGTGCAGGGCAGCCTTCACCCTGGCTTGGCTGTATCCACAGTGCCTGGCAAAAGTAGTGAATACTTTGATCCTGGCAGCCTTGCTTTCGTCTATTAAATGTCGTTTATCTTGGTCGTCTGATAGCTAGCCTTGTGACTCCAAATTTGGTCGCTTCTATCAAGAAACGATCGTATGCTGCTACCTTAGTCTACATACACTTGAGATAATATCATTGCCATACAGATAGTCTTACGCAATATAGCATTGAATATCAGGGTAAAGATCTGCTTTGCACGCTCTCCACAATCATCCCTGATTGGCTGGTGCAAATACCAGATTTTGCGTTGCGAAACGGTTTTGACCGTGGTTTGGGAGGATCGTGGGAGCAGAAAAGAGAACGTGGAGACGCAGTCTGGCTGAAGGTCTCTACTTTGCTCTCCGTATCCTTCGTGCTGCACCCTAAAACCATCAACACATAAAATGGCGGTAGCACCAGGGAGAGTCTCAACGCTTCCCCCTACTTGGGGCACTATCATTAACGCGGCAGCAGCAAGCATAGCCGTGTTCGGACTTTGGCGCGTCGTGAAGACGCGATCAAAGGGCCAGCTCGATGGTCAGATTCTTTTCCAATTTCCCAAATCAACTTGAACCACAATACTAACATCAACCAGCTGAGATGACCGACCCAAGCTTGCTCCGCAAGCACACCACTTACGAGTCGTACACCACAAGTACGGCGACATACCCCAAGATCAGGACGGTCTACCATCCGCACTCCCAGGCTGGCAAGTTGCCCGCCGACATCCCACTACTGGTCTTCGTCCACGGCTTAGGCGGCTCGATCGCACAATTCGCCCCCCTCCTCACCAGCCTCATCAACGCCGCGCCATGTCTGGCAATTGATCTCCCAGGCTGTGGGCTCAGCGAGTTCAAGCCTAACGACCGCAACGCTTACACGACCAAGGCGTTTGCCGAGCTGGTCGCAGCAGCCATCGATCGCCACCGAGCCGTCGACCAAAAAGTCGTGATCATTGGCCATTCGATGGGCTGCTCGATCGCCGCTCTCCTAGCATCGTCAACATCGCCACTGAGCAACCTCTTCTTCGATGCATGCCACATCGCCGGCGTGATCGCAATCTGCCCCAAATCGACCCCTCCGTCGCCACAGCAGGTGCGACTCGTACGAAAGTACGTCCGCTACCTACCTGCTTTCGTCCTGGATATCTATCGATTCTTCGACAGCATTGGCGGCCCCAACTCTGCAAGCGTGGTGCGCTTCGTTGGCAAGGAGGCCGATCTCGAGACGAGGAAGCTGCAAGTGCGCTACAACAAGCAGTCGAAGTCGGCAGTCTTCTTACGCTACCTCACTTCCCTGGTGGAAACCAACGAGGATGGAAGTCCTATCTTCCCTGGCAAGGACATCTGGCAGGGTATGAAAGTACCTCTGTTCCTGGTCGCTGGCGAGGCAGACCATGTCAGTCCCCCAACAGAGATCGACGCCATCGCCGAATGGCTCACACACAGTCTCTCCCAACGTACGAGCATCGACAAGGACGACTCACAATCCACCCAAGAACACATCAAACCTAGCAGTGCCATCCCTCCAGTGGCCGCCGACATAGCTCTCGCAGAAGACCAGCTGCTAGACTCATCAAGCCCGGAAACACCAGACACACAGGAGCCACAGACAGCCAAGCCAGGCGACGTGCACGAAGAACAGCACACGACCCACCACAGCTTCGCTCTTAAGACGAGCGTCTTCCCCACTCCTGCCTCTCACGCTCTCCTCTACTCCACCTCCACCGTTCGCATCCTCTCCGGCCTCATCCAGACGTTCCTCAGTACTTACTGCGACCAACGCCTGTCGCTCGGCTGGCAACTTCAGCACCTCTCAACGGCCGGCAAATGGGACGTCAAGAACCTGGCAAAGTGGCAGAGCACGCCCGCCATCTCCGAGCCCCTGGGCCGCGTTTTCCGCGCTATGAAAACGATGCGAGAAGTCGATGAGGAGCACGCTCCGAAGACTTTTGTCAAGAAGTACAGCTCTAAAGTTCTGCACGACGGCGTACAGACCATTATCGACATCTCGCACGAGAACCCCGTCTACGATCCTGCGGGCTTGGAAGAAGGCGGCGTCGAGTACCATAAATTCCCCATCGTCTCGAAACTGCCCCCAACAGCAGATGAGGTCCTAGCTTTCAATGCTCTGGTCGATCGCTTGCGGGAATCGCCTAAGATGGTTGCTGCTCGTGAGGCGGGTGGCGAGCCGACGATTGGCGTGCACTGCCATTATGGCTTCAACAGGTAAGCTATCCATTTCGAGATAGTCCCCACTTTGCCTAGGAATTTTCGCTAACGAGTTGCGACTTAGGACCGGCTTCTTCATCTGCTGCTACATGGTCGAGCGCCTAGGCTACAAGCTGCAAGACGCCGTGGACGAGTTCGCGAGGAAGAGGGCGCCTGGCATCAAGCACTCTTTCTTCGTTGACGAGCTGTACGTGCGCTACGGCATGAAAATGCAGAGGAGGAACACGATCGTCGGCTTGAACTGAGGAGGTTGTGAGAAGGCTTTAACATGGTGGGACGAATGGGTCTACGGGAACACGACAGGCGTTACACGGAGTTTCATGCATAGCTCTTACTTTTCAGATACCCAGATAAGCATGGATGGTCGGGCGGATGTGCCTGGCTGCATTTCTTCACTTGCTACAATTCTTGCGTTCAAGTCTGTGTTTAGCCTTAAATTAGCTGCAATTTAGAAGCTAGCTTGATGTGCTGATACTATGGACAAAATGATTATGTTCCGGTATGCCGACCATTGAAAGACTGAGCATTCTGCATATCAAGATCATGAGCCAGTGTGCTAGTATCGATGATCATGGAGACACTAAGTAGCCATACTATCACCGAGAGTCCGTGCACAAACTTGATCGCAACAGCTGTATCGCCTAGGTACTTACAGCTTGAAAGGGCAGAATTATTGAGATCCTGACTAGTGCTTACAGTTTGTGAATAGTTTTGTGCATGAACTTGAGTGCCAGCTTCATGCGACTTTCCAGACAGATTACCTCCTGCCCAAGCCTACTGTGCTCGCTTCATGGCGATATGACCCTCGCGCATCCGAGCAATAATTCCACCGACATTTGGTGATGGTGACTATCTTGCCATATCAGGTAAATGCTCGGCCGTACAGCAGGCCTGTTCCGTTGAGTCGAACCATCCTCCTGCCTCCCACGCGGCCGATCTCAGCGCTTGATCTCAGCCACTTTTCCACATGCCAAAGGAAATTCATCAATCCCCATAATCATAAAGCCATGCCTCTGCAGACGCAGCACAGCGACTCCAGCATCTCGTCTCATCCCATCCCATCTCTCACTCCTCATCCCCATACGTCTCCTCCATAGTCGGCACAACAACATCCCACGGCAGATCATCAATCCCCATCCCGTCCCTCGCAATCTCATCCACATCCAACTCCCCATCAATCAACCTCTGCCTCCTAGCCTTCTCATCCGCCAATCTGAACCTCACAGCAACAGCCCCTCCATCCCGCAACCCCGCGCCCTGCGGACAATCATTCACATTCTTCGCCAAACCCTGCTTCCCACCACCAGCACCGGCAACTTCCTTCCCCTTCCCCCGTCCCTTCCCAGAACCGAACTCCTCGTCAAAGAACAAGCCCTCGTTCGCGTCGCCGATGGTCTCCCACCCGGCGTTCAGGTCGTTGATGTCTCTAGGCTTCGCGAGCACGATGTCTTCCGGATTTTCGGGGAGGGGGTATTCGACTGGCGTGCCGTCGCGAAGAGTTCCTGTGAGGATGCCAGAGGGGTTGGTAGCGCGTAGGGCGGACAGGAGTTCGGTGCGGATGGAGGCGAAGGGTTGCTGGGCGTCGACGTGGAGGAGGATGGTGGTGCGGTTGAGTTTGAAGCGCAGGCACCAGGTGCGGGGGGGTGGGTTTGCGTTTGGCATTGTGTTTGAATCTGGGTTGTGGTGTTTGAGGAGTGGAGGAAGAGGTGTGAGTTCCAATGCTTGGAGATGTTAGGTCGGTGCTCGAGCGACTTCAGGATGTTTGGAAGTCGGGGTTCCAGGCAGCGAGCTGCGGAGCCTCAGTCCAAAGCCGATATCTTTACAAAATCACCTTCACTTTAGTATGAAAGAAAATATCACGTGCGACTGTTCGTCATGTGTAGATTGATCGAATCAGAGCTTTGCTGTGCGAAAAGTACGGTAGAGTGTTGCCTCACTTTGGTCCCGAAAAATATACAGCTTCAGAATCCCATGAGCTCTATAGGTGCATTCAAGGACTACGAAGGCGCTGTAATATTGCTCGCGAAATATTCAAATGGAACCCATTGACTCGATATCATGTGCTGTATCATTGTATCATATCAACTTTATAGAATGAGGCTTCGTCACACTTTCTAAAGCTGGTGCACAAGCTTGAATCCACTGACACCGCCCTCCCTCATAGTCTGAAGGCCCTCGAAGACACCCTCAAGACCCTTGGTGCCGATCTTGACGGGGTGCACCTTCAGCTTCTTCTCGGCGAGAAGGCCTTCGGCAACGGTGAAAGCCTTCTGCGCAAACTTGTAGTTCTCGGGGATGGCTGGGAAGTCCATGCCGAACTTTGAGAACGCTTCGCCAAGAGCGAGGTAGCCGAGGACCATCTGTCTTTGTTAGCAAAATGACTGGGATGTGGCGCTGGGGAACATACGATGTTCTCCACGTCGGCACGGCTGTGCTTGGTCTGCAAGAGGTAGACGACCTTTCCGCCCTGAGACGAGATGGCTTTGGAGGAGATCTCGGGGGAGGAGCCCTCGGAAATGCAGTCGAAGGCGAGTCTGAGCTTGTCTTCTGTCGCCTCGTTGATCTTCTTGCTGACTTCAGCGTCGTTGTAGTCGAAGGCGAGGTCTGCGCCGAGAGACTTGACGAACTGTGAGGAGGTTAGTGATGAAGGCTTTTTGCCAGTAGAGATGATATCGTGACATACATCAAAGTTACGGGGGCTGCAGGTGGTGGCGACCTTGAGTCCCGACCTGGAAATCATGCTGTCAGCTGGCTACCTTCCCAGCAATTCGCAAATGTACTCGTGGTCACTTACAGCTTAGCGTACTGAATAGCCAAGCTACCAGTAGCAGTGCTACCACCGTAGATAAGTATCCACTCGTCGCTCTTGCCCTCGCCGGGGAAAGGCAGGGCGAGCTTCTGGTAGAGCGCCATGCTCACAGTGATGATGCCAACGTTAGTAGTGGCAGCCTCTTCAAAAGAGAGGTTGTCAGGAACCTTGTAGGACGCGCCCTCCTTTACAACCGCGTACTCAGCGAAGCAGCCGCTGTTCAGATCATTGGCGTTGGCACCGTGTGTGAGACCAGCGATCCTGTCGCCAGCCTTGTAGCCCTTGGTGCATTTGGAGCCGACTTCGACGACGGTGCCGCTGAAGTCGCAGCCGACGGTTGAGCCTGGGGTCGATAGGTAGTCGATGTGCTTCCTGGGCTGTTGTCAGCTGCTTTGTTCTGCTCAATGGATATTTCGGCCACTGACCAGTCTGTAGGGTTCAGTGCAACGGCGTTCACCTTGACGAGAACGCGGTCCTCAAGGAGCTCGGGACGAGGGACATCCTGGATTTCGGCCTTGCCGGCGGACACGATCTTGATTGCCTTCATGTTGGACATTGTTGTGAGTAGGTGGAATGTGTAAGTGGGGTTGTAAAGTTGGAATTGAATTGAAGAGTGTACTCAATGGAACGAACGTCTACATCGCCTCTTTTTGTTGCCAGGAACGTTTGGCGAGGCTCAGTCAGCATTGAGGAATAGTGAACGTGCACAGGCCGTTTTGTTACACCAAAAGTCGAAGCTCCGAGAGAGTCAGGGACCATTGGTACGCTACGCGCGTATTATGCAGTGAAAAGAGACGGATGTTTTACCTAGTAAGTGCTTGCACAAACAGTCTGTCCAGGGTGCCTCGGTACTTTTCCAGGATTCTGTTCAATTTAGAAACTACCGTTGTCGGTCTGTGCTCGGGCCGTGAGTGATGTGTCAGCAATGACGAGGAGATGCGGTGGCCACTCTAACCCTACTAACACTGTCTAGGATGTTGTTGAGCCTTCGCACATACATCCCAAAGACACGAAACTGTATGAAATTAGACGCTGGTGTTACTGTCTCCACATTCAGAATGTCCTTCATGCCAGCTGTCTCTATCGAGAAAGGGGCGGTCGTATTCACCGCTACCTGTCACCCCTGCTTCGCACGTTGCAACGTTCATGATATCAAGTCGACAAAAACTCACGCTAATCCACGGAGACAATACAATGGACTGGCCCTGTCATCAACTGCGTGGGGATCAGTGTATGTGTAATCAGGGTCCTGAAATTGTCGTGCATGTAGAAGCCGCAAGAGAAGAAGTCGTCACAATGCACGCACCTACAGATGGAAGCAATCTGAATACCATGGCCACCACCTTGCAAGCTGATCGCAGGAGGTGGCTCCGTAGGATCAGGAGTCTTGGAAATAGTCTCAGATAGTGGAGTCACGAGGGTTCGCGCTGCCTCGAAACGGGCAAGATTGGATCCCGTTGGCGTAGGCTCTATCTCACCACCCCAGCTTACAGGTCTCTCTATCCATGACTTAATCACTTCCACCACCGCTGCATCTCCCACCATCTTACATTGCCGACTGGAACAACGACTGCACACATCAATCACTTCCGATTCTCCATTATCGTCCCGCACTTGGCCCTGCGTGATTGACCAGGCATCGGACCCGGCTGCGGGGGAGGGGACATAGTTGAATGTAGTGGGGTCCGCTCTGACAACCGACATTCCGTGAAAGCCTACGCACCTCTCTCCATGGACGAATCACGCAGATCCTCCTCCAATAGCCCAGGCGCCGCGGACGGCGATGTCGAGCTAACCGACGGTCGACTTGACGATGCCCTGCCTCCTGCCAACTCTCCTCCGATCAACAGTGCAAGCGATGGACCGCCGCCCAAACCTTCGGTGGATGCTCAAGGCCGCGCCCTGAACCCCCGATCCTGCGTAACCTGTCGCAAGCGCAAGGTCAAGTGCGACAAGACACATCCTTGCACGAATTGCAAGCGCGCCCGCATCGACTGCATATACCCTGCGCCTGGAAGAGCCCCAAGGAAGGTGCGCAAAATTGGAGAAGGTAGAGATAAAGAGCTGTTGGAACGTTTGAGGCGATTGGAAGGTGTAGTGAAGAATCTTGGAGTGGAGGTTCCGGAGGGCGACGAATTCAAGGTCACAAATGTGGAAACGGTCAGCGACGGCAAAGTAGCCGCGGATACTGGACGACGTGTGGTCAGTGGAGATGCTGCGCCGTCCCAAGACTCAGCGAGTGTCCCTCACAGTGATCTGAAGCGTCGGTGGACAGCTAGCCATACCGATGGGCCAGGACCTGAGTCCAAATCAAGATGGAAGGAAGAACCTGACAGCGGCCGCTTGGAGTACAGGTTTGGCCGACTCGTCGTCAATGAAGGCAAATCGCGCTACATCAATAACTCCTTCTGGGCAAATCTTAGCAACGAAGTAGAAGACCTGAAGGGTATCTTGAACAAGTCCAGCGACGACGAAGATGCAGACTCACCGAACGATAACGGCCAAGCATTTGGCAGCCATCATGGATTTGTTTTTGGGCTTAGCTCACAGAACGTCGACATGCTCTCATTACATCCGCTGCCGCAGCAAATCGGTTCGTACTGGCGGACTTTTAAAGAAAACGTCGATCCTTTGGTGAAGGTCTTACACGTACCAACGTTCGAGCGCACGATTGCAACAGCTGCTTCGAACCTGAGCAGTCTTTCACGAGGCCTGGAGGCTCTCCTATTCGCCATATATTATGGCGCCGTCACTAGCTCTTCCAGTGAGGACTGCCTGTCACAATTCGGAGAAGCTAAGCTAGTACTGCTAGCACGCTACCGTTTCGCAATTGAGCAGGCGCTTGCACGCGCGAACTTCCTCATCACAGAAGAGATCATTGTTCTGCAAGCGATGGTTCTCTTCCTCATGTGCTTGCGCCGCAACAGCTACGCGAGGGTGATATGGACGCTCACCGGTCTTGTGGTTCGCATTGCACAAACTATCGGCATACATAGAGATGGCGTCCACTTTGGTCTCAAGCCGTTCGACGTGGAGATGAGGCGAAGGCTCTGGTGGCAGGTCTGCATACTCGACACTCGAGCAAGCGAAGATCACGGATGCGACCCTACTATCACGGAGCAGTCTTTCGACACCAAGATGCCGCTCAACATCAACGACATTGACATCGTTCCAGGCATGAACGAATTCCCGGCTGAGAAGCGTGGCTGCACTGATATGTCATTCTGTCTCATTCGATTCGAAGTTGCCAACACCTTCCGCCGAATCAACTACATCCCACCTGGTCCGCCCAAGCAATGCACAGAACACCTTTCAGGTATTACTCTGCAAGAGAAAGAGAAGTGGATCACGGATTGCCATCAGCGGCTGGAGGAACGCTACCTCAAGGATTGCGACACGAGTGTGCCTCTATTCTGGGTCACAGCTACCGTCGCGCGCTTGATGATGAGTAAGATGTGGTTGATGGTTTACCACCCCTTCCAAAGGCAAGATGGGGGGACCACAATTCCATCTGAAATCAAGGAGAAGCTGTTCATTACAAGCTTGGAAAACGTCGAGTACAGTATCCTGCTCGAGACAGAAGGCCGTACGATGAAGTGGGGCTGGCTGTTCAAGACTTACGTGCAGTGGCATGCGCTTGCTTTCATCTTGAGCGAGCTGTGTCATCGCACTACCGGCGACCTTGTCGAACGTGCTTGGCTCGCTGTGGAACAGACGCGCGAAAAACAACCATGGAGCGAAGGTACAGCGGAAGACGATTCGCGCGGCCACCTCTGGCGTCCACTCCGGAAATTGTATCTCAAAGCTAAAGATGCTCGAAAGCGCGGCTTGCAGGAAGAGCAATTGATCAAACACCGGGCCTCTGGTGCAACAGCAACACGAACTTACTCTCCCAACGCCAATCCGATGTTCGGTCATCCCAAGATTCCCACCGTCGTAAGAGCACCCCTTAGCCAAGCACAGCTGCAGCGCTTCACTCAAGGCCCGGTCTATGGACAACGGCCACTGGACTCACACGAGTTGCTCAAGTCACCGCGTCTGGCTCTGGCAGGAGGTGCTGATGTTGACTCAATGGACATCGTCCCGCCAGAAAGTCTCGCATCCATTGCGGAGGATACGCGAGGCATCTATGGCCACACGCCAAGAGCCAGCGTGTCTTCAGCATCGGCATTCCCTCAGCGCAACGCACCGCTTGCGCGACCACTGGCACAGCAGCCGAATTTCTCGAACAACGATTCCCACAACCCTCTCTGCAATCAACAGCCCGTGTTTGGCGATGCTTTCACTCAGCCGGCCAGGACAATCGATTACAGCAATGTTGACCTGGCCAACGGCCACATCCCCAAAACTAGCGCCAGCGCCAATCCCGTCGTTTTCTCTGCCAATGCCTCGAACGGTGGCTTCCCCAGCAACACCGTTTCAGCACCATCTAACCAAATGCGTGTACCTTCAATTGACTCCAACTTCGATCCCGCCATGGACACTTCTGCGGATCTAGACTGGGAGAGCTGGGATCAGCTTGTGAGGCAGTTTGGGATGGACGTCGACGGCGGTGACAAGATTGAAGGACTGGACAACAATGCTTGGGATTTCTCGGGCAATGGGCAGGCACCTGCAACAGGACAGCAGAATTATCGTATGGGTCCGGGCGTGAACGGCGGGGATTGGTTTTGAGAGCTATAGTATGGGGACGAAGTGAAACAATACTCGAGTTACGAATACGAGAAACGTTTAGATGATCACTTATCTAGGTCGCCCTAGCTCCTACTTGCCCTCTTTCTCGTTCTCAAGTAGCTCCGAGTGATGCCCAACCACCCCAAGGACCGACTCCTCATAACTAGCAAGCTTCACACCAAAGGTCTCCTGACTCTTGCTGGTATCCAGAATCGTGAGAACGTCAGGAGTACTGCCATTGTTCGGCAGATCTCCACGCATCACAGCTTCAGGAAAGTGGCGAGCAAAGCTGTCCTTGACCTGATCAAACCTACATCCACGTCAGCATTTGCCCCGACTTTTTCTTCAAACAAAACCACAAACCTCATCCCACTACCCGACGCCAAGAAAAAAAACTCTGATTTCCAACCACTCTCCCCTCATCCAACGCCATAACATGCATCCTCGCCGTGTATCCCACATCATTCCACGTATTCGGCTGTGCCTCGCCTTGCATGCCCAGCGCGACATTGAGCGGAAGCCGATTCGTGCCCGAAGTATAGCACCCCAATGTCATGTACTTGCACATGTGATATCTTAGCCATCTTAAGGAAAGGTCTTCTTATCCTTTGTCAGTAACTCGAAGTAGCAGTGTGAGTACATCTAAAGTACTCGCAAGGTTATATAAGTTCCTCTACGGTATATTGTTCTCTTGTAAGGACTGCACGCGATGGTATCCGCATGATATCGTGCTCCATACCTGCCACTACCCGAAGGTGCTACTAATGTCTCTTCAGTCATGCTTACTGACTAGTGGACGATGCTAGTACATGATTTCTCACCTCACCTACTAAGATGGTAAGCTCTGCCACGTGCCTCGGGTACAATCACCATCTCCACTTGCCAACACGTACGCTTCATACGATACGGAAAGAGCGTGTAATTCGATAGGTGGGTGCTAACTCAGCTGACATATCCTCTTCTCCCTGTCCCAGACCACAATGCCATCTCCCTGTTTCTCAACTCTTCTCAATATCCGAATGCGGTGCTCCGGAATGAACTCCTCATCCTCGGTCTCTTTGCCCCACTGCTCGAGCGGCAACCACATCAGCCCCTCGAAACGATCCAGATATCCTACCTCGTATTCGTACGGAATGTGTGCCGGATCCCATCGAAGACGAGACAATGCCTGCGAAGCCGGAGGGAACCTGTTCCCTGTTGAGAGGGGTTCAGAACACGCGAAGGCTGAAGCCTCGGAGGTGGGAGTATGCGAAGCCAGCGTAGCCGATACGCTGTATCTCTCTGTTAGACTTTTCGCTTCATGGGCTGAGCAGACACGAATCGTTGATTTTCCGACAGTGTCGTCGAGTGTGAGGTATTGCCTGCTCGTTATCTCGCTAGACGTTCGCGCGTTCGTGGACCTTGACGGACTCGAGTTGGGTGAGCGTGGGAGGTGTACACCGATCACGTATACCCATTCGTCTGTGGAAGGCTTGAACGCATGCGGCCAGATGCGGAAGGAGTTCAAGTTCGACCCTGATGTGCGAGAGCGCTGGGGCAGTTGTAGGATCTCCTTGATGAGGTCAGAGTGGAAAGACTCTTGACGTTTGGGGATCCAGCATTCTGCTGTGATTAGTATCACCGCGGTGTACCTATCGCAGAAGTTTTGGTAGTACTGTTCTGGTGATAACCTGAGCAGCTTAGGTTGCTGGGCGAGCTTCCTGATTTCGTACGCAATAGCAGTGCAGCAGTCGACAGTGGTGTAAGGTGGTAGAGGGTAGACTCTGGAGCGCGTTTGTGTGAGGATATTCAGAACCTCGTGGCGTTTGCTGTATCTGTCGACAAAAGCATGCAACAGTCTCGGAAACGCGCTCATGTCGTCCAGATCGCTTTCGACATTGGATGGCATCACGCCGAAGAGCATCCAGACCAAGCTCTCCGCGTCCAATGTACCGAAGGGTTTGGAGAAGATTCCGGCTGCTTCGGCCCAAGATCTCAGAGCTAGGTAGTTGTTGCGGAATGCATCAAGACGGGCGTTGAGTCCAGCTTGCAAGCGCCATGTATGATGAAGCCAAGTCAGATTTTGTCGTACAACATGGGGGACATATATCCAATCGGAGTATTCGGGAAAGCCGTATGCCTCGACCGTAGCGAGGTCAAAGTGGCGCGGTATGCTGCAATAATGAAGCCAGATTGTATGATGGCCAGGTAGCTCCGATACTATACCGTCATGTTTGGGTAGATCTTCGCGCTCAAGTTTCTCGGCGATGTATTCCCAAAAGGTGTTTGAGCTGTTGTCGGTGAGGCAGACGAGATGGATCTCATCGCCTGGATGCCAGAGTCCGATAGCATATGGACCCACTGGGAAAAGGTGGCGGATGGGACCGGGTCTTTGTGGTTGCCGGCTGAGCTGTGTGTAGGAGAGAAGCTGGCAGTCGATCTGGTCGACCAGGTGGGCTACCGTTTCTTTGATTGATGTCGCCATTTGGTCAGCTTGGATATGAGTCTGTGTTTTGCGCTTGATAATTTCATCTTGTGTATCGTGCAGTGTGGTAGATATATCATTTTCGGTATACGAGATATTTCGTGAATTACTCATCCTCTCTCACCTTGAATACGAAGTCAGCCATCCTCACGATGCCTGAGGCGCGATCCTTGGAGACAGTGGCTGAACGATTCTTAGCATTTGGGACTGCGGCATGTCCCTCACGTCTATGAGAGAGCTCCAAGATCTTGGCAGCTTCCGATTGATTGCGGCATAATTGTGTATCGAGTAGGAAAGTGTCGAGTGCCAGTGAGCCTCCAGCCGCACCAAAGGCCGCTATGTCGAAACTGACTAGACCACACGTGACGAGGGCTGCTACCGGCGGTGTGATGTTGCAACTGCCTCCCGAAACTGCAACTCTTCCATCCTTGCAAGTTCGTCACTAGGGAGTTCGCAGATCTGATGATGCAGGACACATTCCACCTTGGTTCCTCCCTCCGGCTTCCGAGAGCTCGCAATGGGGATCAACAAGCAGGCATGACGCTGGCCCGTGGGGGAAAGCAGTCTCACGTCCGCCCGCACAGCTACACAGCAAACCTTATCGTGGGCAGACGCTCGCCGGACGTGTGCACGGCTCACAATGCAGGAGAAGGAAGCAGAAAATCGTTGTCAACCTGACGATCACGTGCGATCTCCAGCTAGTGGACGGCACTCAACATTAATGGCAGACGTCTTGGCTATATCCCGGAGCATAATGACGTGCCTGCGGTACGGCAGGGATTCGACTGTCAGGACGGCTGGGGGCTGCCACTCTGTCGATGCGCAAGGAGATGGTGGTGCTGCTATGTATGGCACACTGGAGCCCCCTCTAACACCGGCAGACGGCAGTGGCGGTCAGGTCTTGGGCCACAGCCGCCTTTCCTGGTGTCTTCTCGAAGGAGTCTAAGGCGGCTGGCACTGCACACTAGCTTGTATACTCGGCCCACGATGATGGGTGGGGCAGAGATCCGCGTCGATGATGGAGCTGCCCGCGCTCGTGCCCAACGGTGCACGTCTGAGGTGCTGCGCGAGAGAGGCAGAGCTTGGTGGAGAGGGGAGGAGAGGATAGGCAAAGAGGGCAGCAGGTGGTGAGAGTTTCTCCTTGCTTGGACGCTCGTCGCGTGCTCTCGCAGAGTATTCACACCGACTCTGCCCTCCTCTGCACGCTGAATCGCAATATCATCCTCCCTGCACCACGGCCAGGCGCCCAACACACACCCGCCGGGACCCTGTTCCTCTGACACTCGTCTGCGACGCTATCATAGTCACCATCTAGCGCGTGTCTCCGCCCTCCAAACTGCCCGCCCCAAGACGCGCACCATAGCATTCTTGTGAGACGTCTAACCACCCGCATCCTCCTCGACACGTTCAATGGCTCTCGTGTCGCACCACTCCTAGCTTCCACGGCCGGCTGCAGCAAACCTTGAACGCGTTGCCCGCCGCGAACACACCGCTAGCCCGTCACCTGCAATCCGTCTTGGAACACAAATCGGAGTGTTTGACCATCTTGGGAATCTGCTGCCAGTGCAGCCTTTCGATCACCAAATATGCGTCGCCAACCCCTTCGCAGTTCGCAAACTGCCGCCCAGAAACCCTCCGATCCATACACATTCCTCCAGACCTTTGATCCAAGCAGGCCGGCAAAGTCCTCACCTCTGGGAAGCTCCACGATAGCTGGTCTGCCTCTGGAGCTCCTAGACCGTCTAAAGGCCTTCCCGCTCTTCCAGTCCGCGCCAGATTCTTTTTTGCTCTCAATCGGCAAGAGCCTGCGCCCAAGTGTTTTCCAACCAAGCCAGGAAGTCATCAAAGAAGGTGACGATGCAAAGGCTATGTACTGGCTGGTACGCGGAAGCGTGAAAGTCACGAGCATCGATGGAGAGAGTAATTACGCCGAGCTCAAGCCTGGCGCCTTTTTCGGTGAGATTGGCATTCTCATGGACATCCCGCGCACAGCGTCCATCGTGGCTACCGTGCGAAGTCTGCTCGTCAGACTGAACAAGGAGGACCTCCAGAAAGAGCTTCCCAACTACCCGGAGGTCGAGAACGCGATCAGAGAAGAGGCATCCGAGCGCCTGGCCATACTAGAGCGCAAGAAGAAAGAGCGTGGAGGACCAGGACAACAAGGCAATGTGCAACTACCGATCGCGGCGCGAAAACGGTCACGTGATTGCCTTGCCGGCGATGTAGAGATGGCAGAGATTGGATCCCTTGCCAACGGCGAAGTACTGAGCCACAAACGACGCAAATCGCCGTCGCCTGGAATCGCAGAGGTTGCGGCTTCAAGCGCATTGGGGAGTGGTCCTCACACAGTCCGCCAGCTACTCAAAGAGCTGCCGCTATTTTCTGCGTTACCAGGCGACATCCTACATTTCTTGGGGGTCAATGCCCAGCCAGTGTCGTTCCCACCCTTCACAGAAATTATACAGCAAGGCAGCACTGGCCGCGATGTCTACTTCATTGTGAAAGGCGACGTCGAGGTTCTTACCGACAAACCAGATTCAAGGCGGAATTCGGCGCAGCAAGATGGTGCAAAATTAAGGAAGCTGGATATCCCTGAGGAGCCACATCAACGCGTGCGCGCGCGTTTACACACCGGACAGTACTTTGGCGAAGTCACAAGTCTTTCTCTTTCACCCAGGAGAACCGCAACTGTAAGAAGCGTTGATGCGGTCGAATGTCTGCTGATCAACGGCGAAGTGCTTGACGAGCTCTGGAGGAAGTGCTCACCGGATCTTCGCCAGCAAGTCGAGGATGAGGCAAAAAGACGATTAGATGCAGCGAAGATGGACGATGATGTAGTCATGTCGGACATTGGTACCGGTGGGCCATTTGGAAGTGGTGGCGCAAGCACTGAGCCTGCGAAAGATGATGGCAACGACTGGAGGAAGAGTCTTCCCGTGGTTCGCTTCGAGGAACCTTTCGATATGGCTCCACCCCCGAATCCAGCTATGGAGCCGATGGACTCAGATCCCTTTTTCAACGGTAACTTGGATAATGTGCGAGCCAGATCGCGTCGCTCGTCTCTTGCGCCGCCTCCTCCTACAGCGGATGCTCCCCAGACTTCTCCATTAGAGACTCTCCGCACACCTTCACCACCAAACACAGCATGGCTTTCGGCTTCGTCACCATTAAGGCCCAAAAGCCGCGGATCGAACGATTCACAGACATCACCTTACAGACTATCGCCTACGACGACTCGCCGACCCAGCATGGTTCGATTGACCTCAAATGCTGGCAAGGGTCGCCTGCCAGATGCGATACTCACAAAAGTATTTCAGAAACTTGATCTTCTGGACCTCATGAAGCTAAGACTTGTCAGCATGCACTGGCACAACATACTCACAACCTCTCCGGACATCCTGCATCGACTCGATTTGAGCAAGCACAACCGCCGCGTCACCGACGATGTTTTGCGCGATATCATTGTGCCGTTCGCTGGCTCCAGGCCCAAAGATGTGGACCTCTCAAATTGCTACCACGTGACCGACGAAGGCTTTGCTACACTTGTGGAAGCGTGTGGCGACGGCGCAAGGATGTGGAAAATGAAGTCAGTCTGGGATGTGTCAGCGCCAGCTGTGCTCTCCTTCGTGGAAAAGGCGAAATGCCTGGAAGAGATCGACCTCAGCAACTGCCGCAAAGTAGGGGATAATCTTCTTGCCCGAGTGGTTGGCTGGATCGTTCCGAAAGACTCTCCTCAGCAGAGGCCTCTACCACCTCCTGCAACCAATGGCAAACGCTCGAGCAAACGAAATGGGTCGTCTTTGAAGGCGATCTTGGACAGTGAGCCTCCGCCTGCTCCAGGCAGCGTCATCGGCGCACCAAAACTCAAGCGTCTCACTCTCAGCTATTGCAAGCATGTCCAAGATCGCAGCATGGCACATATCGCACATCACGCCGCCGACCGCATTGAGAGCCTCGATCTGACACGCTGTACTTCTATCTCCGACGCCGGCTTCCACAGCTGGGGCGTTTACGAATTCAAGAACCTCCGCCGCCTCATCCTCGCCGATTGTACATACCTCTCCGACCAGGCCATCGTGGGCATAGTCGGCGGCTGTCGAACCCTGCACGAGCTGGATCTGTCCTTCTGCTGCGCTTTATCAGATACCGCGACCGAAGTCCTTGCGCTCGGCTTGCCCCATCTCCGCAGACTCAACATGGCCTTCTGCGGTAGCGCCGTCTCCGACAACAGTCTGCGCTGCATCGGTCTACATTTGCTCGAGCTGCGCTACATCTCGGTTCGTGGCTGTGTGCGTGTTACCGGACATGGCGTGGAGAGCATCGTGGATGGCTGTCGCCAGATGCAAGAGATTGACGTGTCACAATGCAAGAACCTGCGGCCTTGGCTGGAGCGCGGTGGCGTCGGCAGAGTGAATGCGCCCAAGTCGAATGGCTTAGGAAGGCGAATTATGTTTGATACGGTCGCAGATGGTACATGGAGAACTGGACGATGATTAGAACCAGCTTTTCGTCAGGGTCATCGCGACATTGCGAACAGCTTTTTTCTGGTGTTCTAGAGGTCACACCAACTACCGGCGACGAATGGAGTCTCTTTGAAATATTGGCGAAGGCGTAACTGGTTCCAATCGGTGAATTGGATCATTTTGGGGATTTCTTTTTTGATCTGTGTACACTATAATTTTGGATCGGATGTTTATATAAGATCTAGCAGGCACAGGCTGCTTTGTGTGCTTTTCACAATCTATGTCAACGAAGACATTTCTCTACGACACTGACAATCTGTACACGCGAGCTTTCACTTTCGCATACTCATCCGATATGCATTGTTCCACCACAGAAGTAAGCGCATCCGCTTCACAAAGCATTGCAACTATCGTGACACGCTTAGACTACTGATCTTTAATCAGATGCTCAGAGGTTGAGGCTCTCCCGGCTTCGCATCATAAGCAATCCTGCCCGACGGCAAAAAGAAGAAAGCAGCACCACGGCCGCCTCGTGCTCTCGGGTAGTGGTGCGTACCAGGCCCAAGACTCGTCCAACCTAGTCGTCGCAGTCAGCAAGACATCCCGCTAGCATTGGCACGACAAGACACAGCACTTACCTGGCCCACGCCAGTTCTCCCCCACCGGCAACCCCTCCAACTCAAAGGTCGGATCAATCTGCACCACACAATTAATCCTATCAAGAAAAGAAACCTCAAAGTCAGCCTTGAAATCCCAACATTTACTCCCTCTCTCCGCCTCCTCACACTACACTTGGGACAACTCACTCCCCGTAAGGATGCTTATGATACTGCCCCGCATAAACCTCCTTCGAATCGAAAAACACCGCCGTCAAACTCATGTACAAGTTCTCCGCCAGCGGCAACCGAATTCTGCCGCGGCGATACTTGGGGCCGTCGAGCTCGCCGCTGGCCACCCAGCCTTCGGCTAGGCCTTGTTTGATCAAGGTGCAGAAGTCTTCGTAGTAGGGGTTGCCGGGGCCATAGTCGCGGTTGAGGCGCTCTTCGAGGGCTGCGCCGGGGGTGCTAGGACGTTGGTTAGGGAGCTTTGAGGGAAGGGGAAGGGGGAGGGACGGGAGGTACAAGTTTTGGATTTCTTGGAGGAATTCGAGGGAGCGGTCGGCGAGCTTTTGGGCCGTTGGGCAGAGGGTTAGGTCGATTCCGTTGGGGCTTCCGTCGTGGCCGGGTTTGGCTTGGGACATGGTTTGGTGTTTGTGGGAAGTGTGAGGGTGGGAAGAGGTAGGGATCGTGATGCTATCTTGGTATGGAGTTCGAATGATCTTTTTTGTCGCCAGCATACTTTTTGCAGCGAACATCATCTACTTATGATTGTTGATGTTGTCTAAGACGTTGCGGTTGATGCGACGTTGCGGTCTCAATTGCCCTTTCAGTCTTTATCAGCATTTGAGTTGAAGACGCGATAGGGTTACTAACGCCGTGAGAGTGTCTCCGCCATGCATTGTCAGCCAGAAAGTGGTCGACATGATGTAGTGTGTATCACATGTATTGCCCCAATGTAGCGCAGTTGGCCGACATAAGCAGATCAAGCAATCGCAGAATAAAGCTTCTTGAAGCTTGTTTGCCATCGAACACGACGGCAACCAATCGCTCCGCCCAATTATAATAGATATGGATGATGATTCCCCCTTCAGGGAACTGGTGTCGAGGAGCGAAACAGCGAGGTTGCATGTATGAAGACAAAGTTATGCTTTTCTGGTACGTCACTTCGTCGGCATTTGAAGTCGGCACGAATGGTATGACCTCAGCACAGAAATGTGACAGCGAGCATCACGAATCTCACTGGAAAGCTGAAGTAGGTACGACGCTGTGCTGCACGCCCTGCGAAGGCATTGAAACTGGAATGACAAATCACCAAAGTTTCAATGGTACCAAGAGCTCGAACGGCATGCATCTCGGCCCGAGCTGGCCTTGAGGCGTAGAAACACAAGCTGAGAATCACATATGTAAGACTACGTTCTATGAACTGTGGAAACCAACATTTCATAGTAAGTCAGTGATTCTACCCGCTATGAACAATGGCAACTCTTGAGCAATGTGTGCGTGGCCGGCACAGTACGCGGTTCTTCAAACCCGATCCTGTTCCGCTGGACATCTTGTGTGAATGCTTATCGTTGGCACAACTCGCACCATCAAACTCGAATATCCAAAATTGGAGGATGACCTTCGCTTCTGGTCCTGCACGCGATCGTATTGTGGAATCTCTACAGGTTAGGCAATCGTCCATATATGGCGAATCCCTTTGCTGACTTGAGCTCATCTTCGTGCAACAGGCAGAAGCGGCGAGAAGTGATCCAAGCATTCCACCACTACCCAAGCAATTCATCCAGTTCCGGAGTGAATTTGGCCATCTCTTGTATGGAGAGAAAGGATACAACATCCCGCGAGAGGATCGTGATGCTGCCGAAAAAGCAAGACGGCGCAACTACGAGTTCTTTGGAGCGCCGTGCTGTGCTGTTATCAGCATGGACGCAGAGTTGGTGGAATCGCCGGTAAATGCTATGAGTGTTGGAATGTTCGTCCAGATCTTCATGTTGGCGCTCGCTGAGAGGGGTCTTGGGAGCTGTTTGCAGGTGAGCGTTACGGGCTACCCTGAAGTGCTGAGGAAGGGGTTTGGGTTGGGAGACGAACAGTTGGTGATGTGCGGGATGGCGGTCGGATGGCCTATGGAGAACAATGCGGTCAACGATCTTCATGTGCCTCGTGATGAATTGAGGAAGCAGGTAACATTTTTGGAGGAGTGAAGACTTTTTTAGCCTCGGCGAAGTGGATATTGGACTGTTGCCGCCAGCCACTGTATAGAGCCTCAGAGATATCCTTTGGTTACGGAGCAGAACTGAGTTGTAGCATTTATACTTGGTTAAGCTACCTCGCTCCTCCCATTCCTCGCCACACCCCTTCCCTCATTCTGCTCAGCACAGCACTCGCAGTCTCCGCCATGGTTGCGGAGCAAGCACTCGAACGTGTCCCCTTCCATTACATTATGGTCGGAGAAGCGATCTGTCTCGAGCAGAGCCAAACAGCCGCGCTCGAGGCGAAGGTGCTGGGCCGGAATGCCCGTCATGTCTATGTAATACGTTAGCTTCAGCTTTTTGTGACAGTCTCCTACTTCTACTGACCTTGAATCACCAGGAGGATGGTCCTGACGACGTCTGTGGCCTCAATGGTGAGGCCAACGGTGCCAACATCGTTGACGAAGCCTGTGAGGGGATTAGAAATAGCCGCCGCTGGGGGGCTGGAATTTTGTACGTACATGGTTTGACAAAGATCTGCATGGTGGTGGCGGTGGTGGTAGTGGCGGTGGTGGTGGATAGTTTGTGTGGCTAGGTGTGAGGGATGTGGATGTTTGGCATTTCGTGTTTTGTAAGAGGGGCCTGAATTGTTGATCAAAGCGGCGGAGCCCTTTGGAATCGAATCGATCAATTGGGGGTCACACATCACTCTGATAGCAGTTTTTGGTGCTCGCAACGCGGCAACAAACGCAAGACGCGTTCGGGAAAAGATGCTTACTGATTAGGGTGGCAGGATTTTATCCCTCATGTTAGTCCCCTCGGCCATAGCGACTAATGCAGCCATACTCGCCATTGAGAGTGAATTACTGTCTCACGGGCCGTTGGGCGAGTACTATTGTCCGGAGAAAAATGCTAGTCTCCTCGGCCATAGCAATAAACAAAGCCGTACTCACAATTGAGAGTGCGTTGTCATCTCACGAGCCATTGTATGTAAACCATTATCCAGAGAAAAGGAGCAGACCACAGCTGCAGCAATTGTATTGGCCTATGCTACTGCTACCTGGCTGAGGGCCCTCATGGCTCCTCCCAGCCCTCGCGGCACCTCTTCACTCAGGCGCGGAGTCTCGCAGCAGTCGCCGCGAAACCACACCTCGATGGTGTCTCCGTGCACAATGTTGTGGGCGGAGAGGTCGTCGTCGTTCTGCAGCATTGTGCCGCGGATGGACAGGCCGATGTTTACAATCGGGATGCCCATTCTCCCTATATTGCTTGTTAGAACGATTTTTTAATGGAATTGTCATGCGTATACTCACACGAGACTCTCTGCCTGATGTTCCCGACAAGGTTCGGGACCTGCACCCACAAGTCGAAGGTGGGAGTGGTGGTGAAAAAGCCTACGAGTGGATTAGAACAAGCCGCGACTGGGTCGATCTGAGTGAATGTGGACGTACAGGGCTTCATCCAGAGCTGAATGCTGGGCTGCTGAGCGAACAAGAACGCCATGCTGGTAGTAGTAGTAGTAGTGGTGGTGGTGGTGGTGGTGTGGTGTGTGTGTTTTTGTGAATTTGGGCGCGTAGTTGTGCGGTGTCTTGGTGTGCGTGGTGTCTGAGTGAGTGATTGAGTGTGTGTGTGAGTGAGTGAGTGAGTGAGGGGGCTGAATGGTTGATCTGACTGCCTGTGTGACTTGACCGCGTCGAATCGATCCAACTGGTTCCATTTACGTCACTAAATCACCAGCCTTCAGTCGGATGAGTGAAGTGTGGTTTGATTGTGCAACGCGACAACAAACGCTAAACGCGTCGAGCAACAACACCTATTGATCAATGGCCCCAGCATCATACCATTCCCCTCACTCCATCGCAAAGGTATCAACGATCGAAAGGAACATCAATACGTTAGACACATCGGATTGCGGACAAGAAGCTTACATGTCAGTGTACCTACAGTTCTTATGCTCAACTTCGTATCCAACCTCACGATCGCCCCCGCTTCTTCACTCATCACTTATACCACCATGCTCTCCGGCGGACCCAGATAACTCGGCTTGATTCCTCCCAGATCGACCCAAATGCTGTTGAACACAAGACCCGGCTCCAATGCCCAAAGCTTCAGCGTGTGCTCGCCAGCGCCAGCGTACGTGAAGTTGCTCACCCCAAGCCAAGCGTTGTTCGCGACGGCAGTTCCCCAGTTGGCCGGGTTGGCGCCATTTGGTTGGTCGATAACGGGCTGAACTATCTTCACGTCCTGGTCGTCCAGCTGAATTGCGTAGCGAAGAGGGCGATCGGGAATGGTGTTCAAATTCGGCGTCATGACAACAGTGATGTTGGTACGGTTGGTTGAGGTCGACGCAGAGAAGGTGTAGAAGTCGTAGGTGAGGCCAGGAGCGTTGGAAGTGGTGAAAGAGGGTGCGGTAACGGGGAAGAGTGTCACACCGGACAGAGTGCGAGACAATCCAGTGACCACCTCGTAATGAGCGGAAGAAGAGTTGGTCGTGCTGGTCCAGTGCTCCGCCTCGATTGAAAGGTGGCGGTCGGACTCAACGTGACCGCCAAACCCGGAAGGCACAACGTGATGGGTGTAGGGGAGCATGAGTTGCGGCTTGTTGAATTGTGCTCCGTAATCAGTGCTAGAGCTGACGTTCAGCAGGACTACACCGCTACCTTCTTCAACCTGTTCCCAATCAAATGTGATGTAGACCCGAGTGTCGGTTTGTCCGCTGGGAGAGAGCGAGCCAGACGACTGAGAGAACGAAACGAAGGAAGCATTCGCGGTGATATTCCAGTCAAAGTCTTGCGTTCCAACACAGAAGATTTCGATCCAGCGGCTTGAGCCGTATGTATCGAACACCGGAAGTGTCAATGAGTTCGCACCGTTCTCGTGGTAGGGATCGTCTCCAGGAACAGTAGCGTTCGAGGATTCCGACGTGACACCCATGTCTCCTGTCAGAGCGCGCTCCTTAGTCTGCACGTATTGGAGTCCGGGCAAGCGCTGGCGCATTGGCTGTTGCCAGTAGTTGTATCCGATATGAGTCTGGTCCATGATGTGCTCCCACTTGCCGTTGAGCATGCTGTTATACTCAGATGTAAGTTCGTGATCACGGTCGAATTGTTCGCGAACGTGGTCGGCCAGAGCATTTGCGCTGTTACGGCCTTGTGAGGCGTAAAGGTTGTTCTTCGCAGTCGAGATCATGATGTCGTGGAAGATGAATCCCGCAGTGACCGGGTGATAAACCATTTCGAAGAAAGCTGGACGCGTCTCATCTGGCAATCCTTCGTAGATGCTGGCAGCAGTGTCAGCCATTCCCTTCCAGGTGGCGAGAACTCTGTCGGCTTCTTCGTAGTTGATGATGTTGTACGTGTCTTTGTCCGTGAGCTCATACTTTCTTCGTCCAACAGTCTTGGTGTAGTTGTTCATGAGTGCAGCACTCTCTGCGGCTACACTGGCGCCAAACTCGCGAGAGGCCCAGTGCTTGAGCCAAACTGGCACACTGTCCTTGTTCCACAAAGTAATGTCGTATGCAAGATCCATCATGTGGCTGATAGGCAGCTCGAGTGGCTTGAGATCGCCAACATTGACAACCCAGATCTCACGTGCATTGCGCTCATACGCAATGTGCATCTGCTCCCATGTCTTCTGAAGCTTTGCAGTGTTGATCCATTTGTAACTTCTTGGGTCACCAACATAGTCGAAGTGGTAGTATACGCCAGCACCTCCGCTGCGCTCGACCTCATCGCCACGAGGTAGGCGACGAATGTTTCCGAAGTTGTCGTCTGCCCAAAGCAGAGTAATGTGTTCAGGGATCTCCATGCCAGCGTCGATGTATCCCTGAACTTCTTTGTACAAGCACCACATTTGGGGAACAACTTTAGGATCTGAAGCTGCCTCCGCTCCCCAGATGTTAGCCAGAATCTGGGACTGAGCTTCGACAATTTTCTCCAAGAGTGCGATGTCATTGGTGGGACCAATAGGAGTGTCATGGTAGCCGCGCATGCCCATCGTGACCACGCTTTCGTAAGGTGCAGAACGCTCAGCACCTTCGACAAAGAACGGGTAGATCGTTTCGTTGTTCGTTTCCCATGACCAGGTACCATTGCCAAATACACTCCACTCTTTTGTCGCGCGCATCATTGGCTCAGTGTGCGAGGTTCCCATGACGATGCCATACTCGTCGGCGAGCGGTTGAGTACGTGGATCATCAACGTTGAACATGGAATTCCACATCGCAGGCCAGAGGTAGTTTGCTCGCAGTCTCAGCAGAAGCTCGAAAACCGTAGAGTAAAATTCAGCGTTGTATCCAGGACCCCAAGGTGAATCAGGGAACTTGGCTTGGATGTAACCAGTAAGACCTGGCGCTTCATCGTTTAGGAAGATACCGCGGAACCTCACGGAGGGAGACTTCTGGACGACTGTTACGGGTTGCGCGTAGATAGAACTGTGCTTCTGTGGCGGCGAGTCGGCCCAGAAGTACCATGGGGAAACACCAATCTGCTCAGAGATAGAGTACAATCCGTAGATAGTTCCTCTCTTGTCGGCTCCTGGGAACTCATGAGTACATGATCGCGTAAAGAAACGAACGACCCAACATACCTGCAATGACAACAGCCCGAGAGACTCCCTGTACCGGGTTGTCTACAACAGTAGAAGTGTAGGCTTCCCAGTGTCCTTCAATCTCGCTGACATCGACTTTGCCTTCACGGATCAAGCGGTCAATTATTGTCGAATTGCCGATGGTGCCAGCAATGATAGCACCGCCCTTGCTGCCATACTTTTCGGGTCCAACATCCCCGAAGCCTGTCCTTCCGGTAACATTGAAGGTCGTGCTAGCGTTGAAAATCGGTGACGTGCCGTTTCCGAGTAGTGTCACAGTACCGCTGGTTCCAGTGACTCTCCCGAAGTCCTCAGCAAGGTCGTCGACGACGCGCAGGACACCAGGCCAATCGTGACCATCCGCGTAAAGCTGGACGCTGGAGCCTTTTTCAGCGAGGCGCAGTCCTGTACTGTTAAAGTTGATTGTAGACTCCTGTCCGATTGCCAAAGCTGTGGAGTACAGCAAAGCTGATGAGAGAAGACCGGTAACCCTCATCTTCGCCAGGAACGAACTGGAGCAACAAGATCGAGTTTGAAAACTGCCACAATCTCAAGCCGGCCATCAAACCGGATGCTGCATGTAATATGAAGTCCATGCTAGTCTACGAGCACAGACTCCGTCGAATAACCAAGCAATAAGAACGGCTAAAGACGAGTCGGTGATCCAAGCCATATCGTTCGCGCGATAGAAGATTTCCTGGGCATTTCTTGAGGCGGTGCACCGATTCCATCCAAAGCCGACGGAGAGCTAGCAGCGATCCATACTCATTGCATTAGCGTCCTTCGCTGAGCCTCACGGGCATGAAAAGGTACCACGTCGTCTGCGGGTAAATTCAGTATGCATTGATGTGCCTTGGTCTTCGTATAAGGGCAGGAGGCTAGATGAAGGAGCGAATCGTGGAGAGAGTTTGGCGGGGAAATCAATCAAGGTTCTAAATTTTGTTCGCTTGCGCCACCTCTTGGCCGCCCATTTAGCCTACTGCCATACCGCCCGACAACTCGCTGCCAAACCACATACAAAATCGCACCTACGGCAAAAGATCTCCAAAAGCGGGGGAGATAATCAATAATGCCTCAAGCACAGCTCAAGAAGTCCAAGACTGGGCCCAAAACGCCCGCGAAGCCGTACGTGAATTCTTCCACCACTGATCGCGAAGCGAGCGCAAGCACCCCGACTGACACCTTCTTGTTCTTCTCTGTAGATCGCAGCGCATTCAGACCGGCAACAAGGTTATCAAGCCGAAGAAGGCGTCTCTCGTCAGGGCTCAAACCATCCACAAGAAACACACCGCTGGCCTTCAGGCTGTCACGGAGAAGACGCTGGCTGGCAGGGCTGGACACTTGGAGTTGTTGCGCGGCGGCAAGAAGGATAGGAAGCAGTCGGTTCCTGGCAAGCCTACCGGCGGAGTCAAGCCCAAGGAGGACAAGACGGGCTGAAGAATGAGGAGGAGACATACGGACGGACGGAACACTTGAAAGGGACTCTTGAAGACTTTTACGAGGAAGTCAAACTGAGACGCAAATCCTCCAGTCGGCCATGGACAAGTTCAGACCCAGGCGGAACACGTTTACTATTTTCTGAGCGGACTGGGTACGGCACATGGCGTTGGATCATGGTTGAAGAGATGGCCAAGTGATTTGCTACACTACTCGGATCGGCGCGAGATGAGGGCCTCATGAAGGATCGCGCGAGAAAAGACATCGAGACAACGAGCGAGTTGCTGTCGGAATATCCTCTGACGGGCGCGCTGATGGCACATCGTATGGCATTGATCTGTACGACAAGATTTCATTGGTAGGGACAATGCAACGTTAATAAGGATATGGAGAAAACCCAATCCAAAATTCAAAGCATTTGAATCATATCAAGTACTCGCAATGTTGCGTAAGCATACTCTTCCATCGACCACTTTGATTACGCGAGTATCGGTGCCCGGATCCTCATGCATAAACGTAGCAGAACTGATCGCTAATCGTGCTCATAGCGTCCCGAATCTTGATTTGAGGAGCGAGGGCACCCAAGTCGATGATATCGTCGAGCGTGCCGTTGGCGGACGGAGGAGAGTTGAACATCGTGACTGTGCCAGCAATAGCGTTCTGGCGTTTCTTCAGATCCTGGTTCTGCCAGATCCACCAGGTACGATCGATTTGACCGTGGTGCAAGAAGAACCAAGGGTCGCCGGGAGACGCGAAGAAATCACCGCCAGGGTCGCCTCCGACCCAGAAGTGACCACCAGCGTGCACGCCAAGGTAGCCGTTCGCGAAATCGCCTTGCATTTTGTCTTGGAAGCTGGCGATATCGGTGCGGTTGGTGATGAGCTCGTCTGCGGACGTCGATGGTCAGCTAAGCTTCTTTGTGCCAATGGAGGTAGTACAACTTACAACTGATCTCCTCGGTGGTACCCTTGCCTGCGCTTACGTTGGACAGATCACGGCGCAAGCAGCGCTCGTTGAGACCCAGTCCGTCGGGTTGAGGGTTAGGCGGCAGACCGTTCAGCGAAGGGGCGAGAGGACCCAGATTGACGGTCATATTCTTGAAGGGACCGGTAGTGACACAGCCAGAACCATTGCCCGGTGGAAGATAGATAACCGGGTTGTCGTTCGAAGGGATTCCGGTGCCGTTGTGAGGAGCATAGTCTCCGTCACCGCCGATAGAAGTCTCACTGCCGTCGAAAAGCGGCGAGCCGACGATGTCGTGGGCATATTTTCCCCAGTTTACATAGGGCTGATATCCTTCGTATCCGCACTCCTCGCGGAGCGCTTTTTCCCAGGTCCACGTAAAGTAGCGGTGCCAAGATAGGAAGTTGGCCTGGGCCTGTTAGCAACTGGAGGATCTATGGACAAGGCAAGCCTCTTACGGTCGCGTGTATCGTGGTTGTCTGCTTGATGTGAACAGCGACGAAATCGTCGAATCTGGACTTCGCGCCAGGAATAGTAGGACCCGAGATGGACGGTGTCTCCTGGAGGCATTTCACAGCATCGATATACGCGATCTTCTCGTCATCGGCGAGCGAAAGCCACTCTTTCCTCACGACAGCATTCTTAATGTCGCAGCTGGTCGTAGAATTGGAAGCAGCATGGTGTCTCTTCAGGTTGGCCAGGCCCCGGTGAGCAAGCCTGTCTGTACCGTTAGTCGGGGAGGGCTGCCATGCATGGGCCGAAGCAGCAAGCAGCGAAGCTGCTGCGACGGCGTCTGTGAAGTGCATGAGATCGGCAGTGGTCGAACGTCTCAGCGTGTGTCGATAGGCAACTAGACAGGCGATGATGGGCTTGCGACAGAATCAAAATGCTTGGAGAAGGATAACAACTATATATGATACCTGAAGTGATAGACTGTGCGTTGCATATTTCGCGGCGCAGTATACCCGGTTTGATTTGCAGCAACCTACAAGGCGGTATGACACGTAATTAAGACTTGCGCTGCGATTGGCAAAGGCCCGAAGGTCGCCAGTCTAGATTATGCGAGATATATGAAAGCTGATCCAAAGCTGCTCGAGGGATGCAGGCAATAACCTAGGCTTTCTTTGTGTGCTTGTAAAGACTCGATTTGCACAGCTTGTGCTAAGATTGAGCGGAGACATACTCTCGTTTAGCAAATTGAAGGCTGTTACCAGTCAACAAAGTTCGTGATGGATGAAACGAGTCGGGCAGGCCAAAGCTGAGGTGGGTTTCTTGGTGTTGGGCAAAAAAATAGACCCTGCCTGATCTACTGTAGATGAAGCCAGCCGGACGTTGCTTCGCTTACGCCATGTCGCGCCACACCGAGCTAAACTAGCCTTTCTTCACACTTCCCCGACCGGAGATGGCAATCAATATCGACAGGCCGTAGGTTTCTGCAGCAGCAGTTCATCAGCCCTGAAGAGCTTGTGCATGAGGACAGGATTATGTTTAGATCGGCCTTGACTTTTGGTCTGTGTTCCCGCGAAACCCCGGTCAGCAAACGGGTTGGGGACGCAAGAAATCAGGCAAATATCATCACTCCTCGATCAAGCGTACAACTGCAGCGAGCGGTGACGAGGAACCTAACGATGCTCGGATCACGTCGCCCCATCGGAACGACAGGTAGCGTTTGCCAGCGCAAACATTTCGAACTTTTCGCGGACAAGACAACCCACAATCCTCGCTTTAAAACTTCTAAGCGTGCCACAGTATATTGGGCGGCTCCACAACTTTCAAAGAGTCCTGGCTAGCGACAAATACGGGCTCGTGCCTTCTTCCTACAAGACAAATGCGGTTCACGAACGCTTTCTGAATGATCCGATCCGTTGTTTTAGGGCTGGACTACCGACTGTCACTGGCTTCGTCAGAGCGGGCGGGGGTTCTATCAATCTCACTGATGCGTTGTGTCTGGTCGACCTTGCGACTGTATATTACGCTGCAGCTTCACCCAGCCTCAACAGCCGTTACCTGTGTTGCGGAAACCGACTAGAACCCTACTCCGCCACTATACCGTGAGAACTCCTGCGTCAATCATCCGTGCTTGACACTTGGACTCTTGCCTGGTATACAACATGATATCCGGTTCACAGCACCTGGTCATGATTCTTGGGCAAGTCAAGTCGAGCGCTGCTTGGAGTTTTGTGTGCATCATCGCCAGCTGGTCTTAGCACGTAGATATGGATACCGCGCGATAACCTCTTGCTCTTCTCAAATACAGATGGCCTGATCGGACGATACTCTATGCAGCCACAAAGCGTGTTTTGGCTTTCATTTTAGTACTCAGCGCTCTCTCTGTGTCTGATCGGCGACGCGCTACTAATGCTGCTTTTCGAATCAAGTATAGTTACTCAAGCATGCGCGTGGCATGTCACCCTAAAACACCATCAGTAGCCGATCTGGATTGTCGGCAGTCATGGCCAGATTCTGCTCGGTCCGCGGGTTCCATGATCCTTGATCGACTTGTGCAAGTGTATTATAGACTAAACGACTGGTGTCTTCGATCTTCTGTGCCAGGGGACCATTTTTAGATACTTCTCCGCCATTGTTCTTCACTTACACGCTTCCAGTGCCTCCTCCTATACTACAACTGTATCAATGGCGGCAGCAAACATCCATCCCGATCTTCTAGCACTTCCCTGAGTCTTGGACTCCACTCACATCTTCATCCCAATTCCAGTCGTACTCAAGCTAGAAGTCAACAAACGCTCGAAAGCGACCCTCGTCGCCGTCCTCTCTCTCGGTTTCGTCGCTTTCGTCGCCGGCATAATCAAGGCTCACGCACAAGTCACCGCCATATCAACAACGGACGCTGCTTTTGAGAACAGCTTCCAGATCTGGTACATGCTTGAACTCTGCTTAGGGATTTTCGCGGCCAGCCTACCAACTTTCAAGCCTTTATTCGCAGCCGTGCTCGACGGTATGAGAAGTCACCTCACCACGTGCGGCCGCTCATGCAATACGGCGGCAAGGCTCACGCATAACTCGCGACTGGCTCTGAGCGGTCCGACCACTTTTCCTGAACCCACGGACGGTGTTCGCTCGGGCCACTGTAAGAAAGGGAGCAATTCGACGAGCACAACGCTTGTGCAGAGGACTTCCGATACGGATTCGGGTGACCGGGACGCTGTCAAAGCACCCTACGATGTGCGCGTCACCGGCGGCATGGCGGCGGAGGATGGTGAACAATGGGATTCCGTTAAGATCGTGAGGTGTGGGAGCCAAGCCCGGCTACATCGTCCCAAATCGGGTATTTTCAAGAAAGTAGAGCTTTCTCACACGGCCAAATATGAGATAGGGTGGGTGAATGTTTTGGTACGAAGATATACGCTGAAGTATCCACATGCTTCGCACTCGACTATCTTAATGTTATAGGCACAATGGTGCTATAACGAGACGAGGGTAATGGTTCAGGGGTAATGTGAGCATCGACAGTTCTTGGGATTTACCCATACGAGTTTCTTAATCGATGAGACAGCTACGAAGGCTGTGCTGCTTCCCATCCTCCACACTACTGTGCTCCGCTGTCTGAATAATCAACCCCGATTCGCTCCGCGCCAGATTCCGTAACGCAGGCGGCTTGCCTTTGCTCTCGACGCAGAACGGCGCATACCGCGACGTATGCCTCATACTGACATTCCGCGAATCTCTCCTGTCGCGAGACAGCTTAGACATGACAAACAAGCGGCGGCGCTCCAATATGCTTGTGCATGAATTCGTACATTCCCTCAAGCTTCTCGCTCGGATCCTTCACATCGAACAGATGATCCTTACCAGCGAGGCGCTCGTACTTGACCTTCAAGCCTTCACCCACCATCACACCAACCACCTCGTCTGCCTGCTCGACGCCCACATCAAGGTCCGCGGTTCCGTGGACGATGTAGGTGGGAGGCAGTCTGTGCTCGGCGATCTTCCTCGCTACACGCCACGCGTCATTGGCAGGGTAGTTCGCTCCAGTGTCAATGTGTAGAAGCTCCGCGAGATTGGCGTGAGAGAGCATGTAGCTGTACATGTTGCCTCTGCTGCTGCCAGGGTCATTGTTCGCCACTGCGGCGGCGTTGCGATCAAGGTACGGCTGGACTGTAGCGTCGACGTCGCCCTTTTGAGCCGATCCTGGTTGGCTTGTGGTGAAGAATGTGCCGAGCGGGTCTGTGATTGGGTAGATGGGCAGGATCACTTGCGGCTTTGGGTTGACGTACAAGCCTGCAATGAAAGCCAGGTAACCACCCGCGGAGCTGCCGGACACGGCTAGACGTGTGTGATCTACGCTTGAGTTTGCGGCGTTTCCGAGGCTGGCAATCAATCCGTTGGGGCTGCGAATGAAGGCGATGCAGATGTTGATGTCTTCAAAGATGGCGTTCATACCGACTTGAGGGGCGAGGCGGTAGTCTGCGGAGATCAGGGCGTGGTTGTATTTGTTGACGCTCTCGAGCATGTGAGGAGCGACTTTCACGCGGTGCCCTTGCAGAAGGCCGCCGCCGTGGAACCAGAGGAGGATGGGTACCCACTTTGCGTTGGGTGGCAGGTAGAGGTCGAATGAGATGTCGAGTCCATTGACAGTCCTGTAGACGATGGTCTGCTTCGACGGAGATGCCATGGCTGATGTTTTGGGAAAGGTGAGGTACACCTTGAAGTTTGTTTGAATTACCAGATTTGACACAACGACTGACTGACTGTGTGAGTAGTGAGTAGGTGGGGTCCATCAACGAAGCTGGGGCAGAGCGCAGAGCGACTGCATAGATCTTATGACGTCAGGCATTCAAAGCATTTTACCGATCGCTACGTATTATCGTTTGGTATCGCTGTTCTGTCGAGGTAGCCAGGCTTGCGGTCTAGCTCCAAGGTCGGTACTGCTTACACTTACGCTGAGATGCTATCTAAGCTCGTCTTCTCAACAGTCCTTGATACACCATAATTGTCGACCTTCAGACCATCATACGCTCGTTCGTTCCATTGAGATACTGTTTAGATTAGAAGTTTCAAAATCAGCACGCTACTATCGTTATACGTAAGCAAATGACAGCTTAACTCGTGTCGCTGGATTGAGACTGTAGTACAGGCTTTGAAGCTAGACCGCGAGCCAGGTCGAAGCTACTAGGGACAAGTGAGAAGCCAACACTCACATTTCGAATACGGACAGCATTTGCTCGGGGTCACGAGCTAGTGGCTGATGGACACCCGACGCTGTCTAAGGCTTTCTCGCCCAACAAAGTGGCTTTCCAGTCGCAGGACAGGTAGCTTAAAAGCGCATGGCATAGTCATTCCATACGCGGCTGTGGAGATGCCTATAGACCACATTCATCAACGGCAATCTATCTCCACTGAATGGAGGAACGCTAGGCATCACACGGTGTCGTTGAATCTGTATTCAAATCATGCAATCAAATGCTCGCTTTGTTCGCTCAAGTACTGACATTATTTGGCTCGATGGGCCGGTGCTGTGCTCCCATACTTTCCGCTCTCCTGCCACAATCATCCTGAGCTGACGGGAGGAATAATCGCGATTTCATCACCGGGCTGTACCACAAGGCCTTGTTCACCCTTGGCTCCCTCTTCCTCCAGATCCACGTAATCCAAATTTACGGTGAGTGCACAGCTTCCCAAAATCTTCTCCTTAATGCCCGGGTACTGCTTCTCCAACACGTCAGGTACCTGGCTAAGCAGAAGAGGGCCGGGGAAGAAGTCGTGTTGCTTGTGCGTATACGAAGAGGACGACGCGAAGAAGAGCACAGTAAACTGGCCAGCGGCAGGTCTTGGAGCGGACATGTTGGGCACACTATGGGTATCTTGTCAGCTTGGAGTGCTTTATCGAAGAGGTTCCATAGCGCGATGACGGTAAGACAAATGAATCAGAGGATATTGAGAATTTTCCACTATAGCCCGGAGGCTTTCGGGTAATACATGCTATATTTGTAGCATCATGTGAGGATAGGGGGCTTTTGAAGGGTGTATACGTACATTTTTGCTTTGGTTGTGTGGAGGGAAGAGGTCAGAGTTGTTGTGGTGTAAGACTTTGGGATTGCTGGATCGGCTTTAGGAAGCTTGGACGTGAGCGAACTTCTACGTAATCTTCACGTATGTCAAACAGTTTTTGAACAGCGACGTATTTTCCTCTAATAGACAACGATTATAGGTCTCTATTCACAGCGCAAGTGGTTCGATGTTGTACATGAAGTTGATCTGACCAGCCCGTACACGTGATGGTGCACATGCATTTTTGCTGCGCTAATACGATATTGTTCATGCAAGGGTTAGAGTTGGGGTGACTGCCTATTATGCGGATCGTCGACAATGACAGTAGCCACCGTCTGATCACGGTCAACCTTCTACAACGGCTTTCTGGTAGGCTCGAGATGTATTCGTGAGGATATTGGACTTGGGGCGAGTCAGATTGGTGCGTATTTCTGTCACAACACTCGCGAGCGAACTCAACTAGACGGTGTGCCTTACACGACGACCAAAACAACGACAATTACTGGAAGAACCAGCAATGTAGATTGAACATCGCACGAAAAATATAAACCATGAGGCCGGAATACTCAGCGCATGTTGTGCACGAGCTAAAGCCTCGAGTCTGATCGGAATCAGATCACTCGACACTAACAACGTAAATCGCTCGACACATCCCTCAAGTTGGTGAACATGAGTTCTAGCTCAATCAAATCAGGATGATGATCGAACATCATATGTAAAACAAGTTACTTGAAACAAGTTACCTGTTCTAGAAGCAGGCTACCCACATGCTGCTAGTCCGTATCACAGATCTCGTGTAGGGAGAATAAGTTGTAATGCTCTAAAGGCGGGCTATCTATATGCTGCTAATCCGCATCACATACTTCGCATAAGGAGCGAGCTCCTGTTATCCAATTTGGGTCCCAGAGCGAAAGATTGAAGTATATTTTTACTCTCCTCAACACGAGAGCACAAAAATTATTGTCTGTTCTCCTGGCAGTGCCTGCATTTTTTTTTTGTGGCGATATCTTGTTGTCTTACTGCGTCGGTACCATCCATTCGGACGATTTCCATCGACCAATGAGAAATGGTTTTATAGTGTAGCGGTCATCACTTCCGGTTCTGATCAACATCACCTCGTGGTGTAGGACATCCGGGCAACCTCGGTTCGATTCCGAGTAAGACCTTTCGTTTTGCTCTCTACGGCTATGTTGTTTTGCTCCGTCGTAAAGAATGGCCCAATCGTAAAGAGGCTTTTCTTACCTGCAGTTAAAAGTCAGTACTGCACGTCAGCATTCCCTCCACCTGGTGACCAGAGCAGAGATATCTGGAAGAAGATGACCGTGCGAGAAATCAACAGTGCCAGTGAGGCTGCTTTCATGTAGCTACCTAAGAGTAAGCATAGCTATCCAATGCATGACCGAAATGCAGGCCCGATGGAAAATGCAACAAAAAACTCCGTTTCCTCTAGTATCCCCAGCGCAGATGGAACCAAGATATGCGCATGTCCAGTCTGGTATCCGAAACATGACACGGCGGGTAGCCTTCACTTCACATGCCATGCGTGGTGCTCGTCAATTGAGTGAGAGGCTTCCTGCTCGTCCAGTGGTCGTAGCCGAAGGCCCATCTGTGGTTCTGGTGGGCATACTGGTGCTTTCTTTCCACCGCACGCTTTGTAGGCTTCGGTGAAGCTATGCGCAGCGCGTATGTTGCGGTGAAATGTATCCAGTATAGACTCCCCAGGCTGGCAAGTGGCAAGGCTGGCCTGTAAAGTTGTCTCACTCTATTCCTTGCAGCCGAATGTCGTCGAGCCACGCAATCCTGCCTCAAGAGTCCGCGTAACGAGTGTACCTAGGCGACCTGCCGCCATCATCATCGTCGCTGCGAGGCTCGTAGGCGGGAGGTGGCGTTCTGGCTCGTGGCCTCACAGCAGCATCGTACGAAGGTGGCGCGTCGACAATGCCGTTTGCGGTGGCGGCGCGTCTGTGCTGTATAGGTCTCCGGGTGTTGAACCGAGGCGACGTTCTACCGCTTTCCACCAGGTTTTCGTTCTCGTTCTCCTCGTCGAAGTACCAAGCGAACATGCTTGCAGCGGGCATGGCGCCAGTGGGTTCCGCTAAATTACGCGATGAGCTGGGTGTTGATTGCTCATTGCTGCGTGTGTTCCGGCTTTGGTCCTCAATGGCTTCCAGGCGTGCCTCTTCGCTTTTAAGGTATGCGGTCTCTGGGTCAAGGTCGGGCCCTGATGAGCTGCTGGCGCTTTCTGCACTGCCCCGGCGGCGGCGCTGGAACTGTGAGATCCACCTCTCGCGCTCGACTTCTGGCATGACGAGGAAGCGGACCCATTCGCTCTGGCTGAGTTGATCAGGTTCGACATCGCGCATGCGCAACTGTGAGGCAGCAAGGTGGCGGCGGGCGATAGACAGAGGCCGATTGGTGACAGCTTCGACTTGCAGAGCGCCAAAGCCACCGTTACGAATGGCTGGCGTGTTGTACATCGCGGGACGCGAGTTCCGGTTCCTGGTAGAAGGCATCTTGGTAGGCTGTCGTAAGGAAAAAGAGGCGCGGTAGCGAATCTGAGAGCTCCAACCAGTGTTTGTTGACAGCTGCTTGGATATCGGTGATCGCGTGATTTAAAGCCTCAAAGTATAATAATCGATGGGGCTGGGTTTGCGGTAAATAAAATTAAAAGCCGCAAAAGCACAAAGCAGATCAGGTCCGCGAAGCGCCTGGTATGTATCGAAGGATTAAGGGAGCTCGTGAGTCGTGTGGTGCTTCGCAAGGCGAGTACCGAGCGGTATCAATAAATGACACAGCCTCAAGCCTTGGGCCCAGAACCTGCAGGAACCCCTCGTTGTGTCGTGCCAATCAGGCGCTACTGCAGTCAGATACCAATCGGCAGCGAGCAGAGGAGCGTTCGGATAGGTTGGGCGGACGGCCGACGGATCGTTTTCGCCTAAGCTAGGGTATTTACTGAAGGGGGCAGCTGAGACAGATATGCGGGAAAATGGGATTGTGGTTGAAGGAGAGCACGTGGTCTTATGGAGGGGGAGAGGAGTTGTAGTTGTACTTAAATGAAGAAACCGGCTGGATGGAAGAGCCTTGTGGATCGAGGCTCGCGGTCGCTGACAAGGCTCTTGGGGGGAGAGGAATGATCTCATGCCGTGTCTCTCGGCGTGAATACACAGCGCAACAGGGCAGGCTTCCGGTCCCTCCTGCGTGCAGTACGACCGCTGCTGAGGCTCCACTTCCAAGTCGTCCTTTCTTGGCCGCGGAGACGGTGGGCGCGTGGCAGACGTGGCGCGAGGAGCGAGTGGCATCGCCGTGTTTCGCCAAAAGAGCCAGCAAGGCCAGCAGCTCCCAAGAAGGCTGAGGCTGGTGACCTGCAAGGATGCGGAGGGACAGAAGTGGAGTAGTCGACCATGCCCGGCCAAACACCCAAACACTACGGACTATGGCGTAACGGGTGATGACATGTGATTGGCCCCTGCTGTCATCTCGTCGGCTTCTGCTTGGCCGAGGTGTTGTCTGGATGTGCCGTTGGTGGGATTGCCGGTGGAGGTTGAAAGATACGTGTCACATGTCGTGGACTTCTCTGAGGTACTGTATAGCAGAGTCGAAGTGTCGTACAATCATCTGTGGAGGCCTGAGATTGCGCTGACATACGCATACGACCGCAAGCAAGACGACTCACGACGGCCGCGATGTGCCGGAAAGAAAGCCATGTGGGTATCTCATGGGAAAGCTGACGACACCACAGCGTGTGGAGTGGATACGCGGGCTATTAATTGTTTACGAGTTCATATGCATGTTCCTTTACAGCAGGATCTAAATTGGAAACAACGAACAGTCGACAATTTTTCCGAACACGTGTCACCGACAGGGCTGAAGTCTGGATGTTGTTGCGTCTGCCAGATCCATCATCCTTCAAGTAAAGAGACCTGCCGAACTACTGCTATCTACAGCCTCGCCTCCAGCTTCTTCTGCGTATCGCCCAAAGCATACTCGCTCCTAGCCGTGCGGCTCCGCACCTTATCGATATCCGCCAGCGATGGAGTCTTGGCCTTGACCGCCGGATTATAATCGAAAGCCGACGTTTCCACGATCTCATGGTCAGACAGCTTGCGGCTGCTCTTCCCATCCGCTCTCCTATAGACATTGATCACGACAGCACCACCCAGGCCCAAATTATGTTGCAAGGCCACATCGCAGTCCGGAACAAGTCGATTGTTCGCCCATCCGCGCAGCTGCCAGCAGAGTTCGGCGCATTGAGCTAAGCCTGTGGCGCCCAGCGGATGGCCCTGGAAGTTCGCGTTTTGTCAGTATGCTTCGTTGAGTCGAGTTGACACGGCAAAGGCCGCTCACCACTTACCTTGCTGATGAGGCCTCCCGATGGATTGATGATGGGGCCTTTGCCACCGTATGTGATATCGCCGTTCCTCACCATCTCGTGCGCTTTGCCCTGCTCGCAGAGACCCAGTCCTTCTAGAGTGATGAGCTCGTTCGCCGAGAAGCAATCGTGCAACTCGCACACCTTGACGTCTTTGGGAGAGACTTTGGCTTCGCGCAGCGCTGCTTGAGCGGCGCGCTTACACATGTCGAAGCCGACAAGGTCCATGGCGGAGCGCGAGAAGAGCTGTGGGCTGTCCGTCATGAGTTGCTGTCCGGCCATCAGGATAGCTTGACTTCGCAGGTGAGGCTTGCTGTCGAGGAACTTTTGCGAAACAATGACTGCTGCACCGGCTCCGTCGCTGGTTGGACTGCATTGCAACTTCGTGAGCGGATAGTGAATCATAGTCGATTCCTGAATCTCTTTGAGAGTGTATTCCTGCTGGAACTGAGCGTAAGGGTTCCTCTGCGAATGCTCGTGACTGATCCTCGCAATTTCCGCGAAGTCTTCAGCTCTTGCACCGTAACTGGCGGGCAGTTAGTCTCCTGCCTTGTCCTTCTGGAAAGGTAAAGTGTGGTTCAACTTACTTCTCCATGTACTCCCTCCCAGCATTAGCAAAATACTGAGCATTCCTGGGCGTATCATACTTGCCCCTCGTTTCCTCCATAAGCGCAGTGGCAAGACCCATAGGACTCGGCCTGTCAGACCAAACACTCTTAATACTGCCCGGGTTCATCTGCTCAAACCCAACAACAAGAACACAATCCGCGGCGCCATTCTTCACGAGCGTGCGAGCAAGATGCAGACCCGCCGAGCCCGTCGCACAGGCATTGTTGGTGTTGTAGACCGGGATGCCCGTCATGCCGAATTGGTAGAACACGCGTTGTCCGGAGGTCGTGTCGCCCTGATATGTATCAGCGGGTTGCTTCGAAGTCGCATAATATCAGGAGAGCTTCGCGCGTACGTAGCAATAACAAGCAATCGCCGTTTCAACCTCATCGTAACTAATCTGAGCATCCAGCATCGCCTTGACACCCGCCTCAAAGCCCAGTTCTGGGTACATGCGCTGCTTGCGTGGTTTGATGAAAGGCGTCATGCCGACGCCGAGCACGTAGGCGTCTGTCTGGGATGCGGGCGCCATTGTGATATTCTAGCAATGTGATTGAACTGTGTTCTGGTCGATGATTATATTAGAACGAATTTTGCTCCTGTGCATCTCCTTTTGAAGTCCGCCCAATCTGTTGTCCTTCCCTGGTGGTCGTACGAAAGGTACCTCAGCTGCTTATTCCCGCCCCGCTTCGCCAATCCTCCTCAGACCGAGGCAGATGAGAAGGTTGTTGCCTTTGACAACACCTGATCGAAAGAAGAACGGCTATGGTGTGTATGGTCTCGATAGACACCGTGGACAGTCACATCCATATTGTGCGCCATGTACGGTATATGCTACTACTGTGCACTCAAATTTGATTCATCACCAATTGACCAGAGAGCTAATTGAGAATAATGGACCACGAGAATTATTGAAAAAGTTATGAGCATATATTATTGGGCAGCGCGGAACGAGTGTGAACTTGATATTGTCTGTTGAATGAATGAATGAATGTGATCGCCCTCTGCCACCTTTGCCATTTACATCCTGCCTCCACGAACCGGAGTTGCACCTTTGCCATTGATGAATCTATCCGTCTCAAACGCCATCAATCAGATCTTCTCCTCCAAAAGGCAAGATCGCCATTGCCAACCTCAAAGTCTCCAAGATGCCCCTGCTTCAGACGCCTTCCTCCACAGTGCTTTCGCCTGCGCCTCAATTGCCTGATCCCACCACTCTCGATCCTCCGCTCGCAAGCCTGCGTGCCTGAAATCCTGCTTGACCTCGCCTCCATCCTTGATATCCCAATATGTGAACCTCCACCTTCCAAGTCCGCCACTGTCGGTCTCCGCTCATAATGCCGCGTTGTTTGTGCTCGAATTCGCCGTCGTCGTTGAAATTTCGATCGTGGTCCAACTCCTCGACCTCCAACTCCACCACCCGTCCGAAACACCCTTAAATCCCTCAAAGCCCCCCTCAACAATCCCAACCCTCCACCGTATCAATGCGCCATCAAGCAATCTTGCGTCGAAGCCAACCACAGCCGCACAAGCCTCCTCCAACTCCCAGCGCAACAGCCATCCCCAGAGAAGATCCTCCGCCCGCAAGAATCCTCCGCTCGTTGCGCCCAGGCCGTCGATGGAAGTTGTCGCTGTCGTTGGAAGAGAAGAAGGCTCCACGACAACACCTAAAAACAACAGTAGTCTCGAAGTTGGCTCCGCGAAAACCACGGAGCCAGTATGTCAGCACAAGTTCCCAAAGAGGGGATTGGGGGTTTACCTGGTTTTGTTTTCTGGCTCAAAAGCCGCCCTCTGCCCTCTGGGGGCGTCCCGCAACAAACGGGACACTGTTGAGCGACATTAGTAGAAAAAGCAATCCTGTTGTTGTCAGCAGTATCTCTCCTCAACCAAGCGTGATTCTAGATCTAATTCATGACGCCCTGATAAGTCGGCGCTTGGACGTATAAATTATGCCGCCCAGGAGGTAAATGGCAAAATAACAGCAATGAAACCCTGGATAATCCACTTTTTTGCCTCCGATTCTTTCGTTGCCTGGCTCAGTTGGCATCCTCATGCGGCCGTCACCACACTCGCCATGAGCACGCATTTGGTTTTATGTGTGTGTACATAAGAAAGGGTGATACATTACCTGGGGTGGCTGAAAGAGCTTGTGTGCCGCAGGCTTGCTGGTCGGGAGCAGAGGCTTACGGAGGGTGTGTGCGGGATACGCTGTGACGCGGTCGCGTACTGGTTGGGAGCAGCGGCGGCGGTGGTGGTTGTCATGCGGCGAGCTTGTTAGTTGGGAGCAGAGGCTGCGGCAGAGATGGGTTTGTTAAGTTCGGGGTTCGCTTCTGATCGATCGGATTCTGGGTGGTCGACGACAGGTGGACGCATGCAGTTCCCAAGGCCCTGCTGATGCGTGGTCGGTGCTTAAAACCTGTGTCGTGTCGAGGGTCGGGGTTGGGGTCGTACCGGGTCGGGGTTTGGGAGGCGAGTGTCGGCGACAGGTCGGCAGTAGGATGTTCCCAAGGCCCATCTGCTACTGTATTGATGCTTGAGACTCGTGTCGCGACTCAGAAGGGGGACAGGAGGTCGATATCGGAGGACGACGTCGTCGAAGAGCAGGACAATGGCTGTTCCCATCGGCCCAGCTGCAATGTGTGGTGATTGATGCTCTAGTCGTGACGGCGTTGTTGAAGGTGGGGGCGATGTCGGTTAGTATCGGGAGGGGCAGGTTGTGTGTCGGGATGGGGAGATAGTATGGTCGAAATGGAGGAAGGAAAAGAATGGGCTTGTCGATGAAGGCATTGTGAGAAATGCGTCGAAGACGATGTCTTGTCAGGACTTGGCTGCTTGGATAAGTGTTATGGTGATCCGTCCGTTCTGGCCGACTCGTAAGCAGACCTCAGAGACCGACTACCTCGCATCGAGTGCAGTGGCTCTTGTTGAGGCTGGTACGTCTGGTATTGCTTCCGAAGAAGATACCGGTCGTCAGTTGCAGAGGATTGGATGTCCATGTCGTCCACTTAAGATGAGCGGCGGAAACCAAGTTTGCGGGCGAGTGCGGCGGTCCAGCGAGATGTCAGGGTGATGAAACCCGACAAGATCGTGGTCTGGCCGTCCGACTCAGAATCGTCCGACGAGGTCTCGCTGACAGCATCATCCGATAAGGTCTCAGTGGCAGATTGCTCGGCCAAAGCAGCATCAATGGCTTCCTGGACAATGAGGCCGCGCTCAGCCTCGGTGGCAGGTTGCGCGGCCAGGGCGATAGCCAAGGCCCTCTGGACAATGCGCTCGTACTGGACCTCGGCGTTGGCCTTGTCAATGATGGCCTGGACCTCTTTCTCCTGCGCCTCTCTCTCTTCCTCTTCCTTCATGTGCTTGCGGACCATCTGTCTGTAGCAAGCACTCCTCTTACGCCATATGAGCTCTTGGCGCTGGAGCCAGTTCAACTGCATAGGGGTTAGAAAGACGTCTGGCATGCAGTATGGCAGTGAAGCTTACCCCTTGTTCTCCCCAGTCCTTCCCCAGCTTGGTGATCCACTTCCAGATGACATAGTCTTCATCGGCAGTGCGGGCCATTGTCTCCTTGCTCGTGTCGTAGTCCAATCCGCTATAGGTGGTAGGGAACTTGCCACCAGGCAGGGGGTCGCATTGGATGACGCGAGCAGGTTTGGCAGAAGCAGTGTGAACAGGCTGCTGCGCACAGAGAGGAGGAAGCGCCGTCGAAGGGGCCTGAGAAGAGTGGTTAGTGATACATTCGGAGACCAAGTAAGATGAACAACTATGACTTACGGGAGCAGTGTAGCGAACACCCGAACTCATGGTGTTAGTGGAAGTGGTGGTTCCTTGGGCGCTGGAAAAGGAAGTGCACTGAAACCGGGAGGCACGGACGCGTTGAGCGACAGTGTTAGTAGTGAAGGTGGTGGTCTCAGCGACGCTCGCAACAGACGGGCGGCTCTGGAAACGGGAGGCAGTGCTAGAGAATGTGGTGGTCTCAGTGGCGCTCGAGGTAGACGGGCGGCGCTGGAACCGGGATGCAGTGCTAGAGAATGTGGTGGTCTCAGCGGCGCTCGAAAAAAACGAGCGCTGAGTCCCGGTGGGACGATCGTATCTGGCGATTATGTCGCCGACAGTGGAGGTGGTGGTGCTGCCAGCGCTGGAAGTGCGCTGGAAGCGAGAGCAGCGAGGGCGCGGAGCGTTGTCCAAGTCGAGAGCGATACGAGCCTCGAGCGATGGAGCAATCTTGGACGATGTAGGAAGATCAGGGAACGTCCTCCTGAATCGCTCGGCACCAGTCTCGCCAAAGCGATGAGCGGCTGCGGAAGTCAGCACATGATCTTAGACATCAGGCCGGGCATCTCATCTGCTCGCTTACGATCTAGGCGTGCCAAATCGAAGTTCCTCTTCGGCAACTCAATGGGCCTTGTTGACGGCAAGTTCCAGTGAGAGGCCGGGTAAACTGAGATACCGTGCTCACCCGTCTAGGCTCAGGTCAGTTAGGCCGTCGCAATTTGTGAATGTTACCTAGCGCAGAGGAAGAATTTCTCTCGGCATTCTTGCGTGAGGGAGAAGGGATTAAACGTACTGCGAGAACGTCAGCAAATGACTCACAAATTCAGGAATTTACCTGTCTTAAAGCTTACCAAAGCGGTTGCGGGTGATGGCGCGGTAAGAGTAGCCGTCGGGATACATTGTAGCGGTAATCTCGAGACTTGGTAGTCTGGAGAAGGTGCGTATTAGCTGAAATTCTCGTCAGAGCAGCATGTGGCAGCTGTGGCAAGGCAGATGTCGGAGGGGAGCATGAGCGCGTCTCGATAAGCGAGCCATGTCCTTCTCAGAACACTGCTGATGGCAGATGCAATGAAATAGGGGGAAAGTGTGCAGGGAGTGATGGCAGAGATGGCGAGGACCCGACGCGTCTTGAAGACGGCACGCGTCCGAGATTAATCAGCAGCACACTGCAGCCTTTTTCTTCTTCTCCTGAGCAGTGCTGCTGACAGCAGCGCGAGGAGGCTTGATGGAATGGAGATGGAATATGCAAGGGAGGATAGATGGGGATGGGGGTTGCTCTTACCAAGGGTGGGCGCGGTGTGTGAGGAAAGAGGAGGAAGAAGAAAGGAAAAACCTGGAAGAGAAGGGCGAACTTATCCCCTGGAGCAGGACCCTGAGAAGTAAACAACAACAACGGGATGGCAAGGGAAGGGAATCGAAGGGAATCCCAGGACCCTGCTGTGGCTGGTGTCCCATCGGGAGCATCCATTGCACCAATCCTATGGAACGAGTGTGTAATGGTGAGGGTGCTTGATCGGAGTCACCGAGCTGGATGGGGAGAGACAAAAAGGGGCGTGGTGTGGTAGGAGCCATGTTTCGGTGGGCATGTAGGTGTGTGGTGATATAGCGGCGGTGGTGTCTTTGCGAGCCAGGCTTGCAGCGTGTGTGATGGTGAAGCACCGTACATGCTTGTAGAGCCACGAAGGCAGATAATTCGACAAAGACAGAAGGATTTCTGATATATAAATTCCACTTCTTGATGTTCGTACCTGCTCATACCGGAGATTCGCGGCCAGCGGCAAGGAGGAAGGTAGTGTTGGCGCGTCCTTACCACGTCTAAGACTTCCAGTGGAATCGGCCGGTAGTGACAGTCCCTGTAGCATCAATGTCATGCTATGATACTCTTTTAACGTTCAATCAGACGAGATATTGCACGCGAAAACCTACCGTACCACGCCCGTCACACAGCAGGTCTCCTGACAGGGCAGTGACGGCCACACAGTATCTGCGCGCGCAAAGGAGCGGACAATCTTTACCTCCCGTCCACACCTGTAGGCAGATGCGATGTGCGTGCTTACATTGATACGACTCAGAAACATACAGCGAGATCATGCCGTCGCAACGTAGAGATCAGAGAGTTCCACGCCACACGATCCAAGCCATCCATAGCACTCTGGTAGTTATTTTTCTGGAGCCAAGCGCGTGGAAGCCATCACAGCAGAGTCCAAGTAAGAGCAGAGCAGAGTACACCAGAGAGCGGGGTTCCTTGGAGAGATCCTGTGGAAGGCGATCCAGCGAGCTTCGGCATGGCGAGACCAGTACGCGCCGGCGAAATACCTACAGCGCCGGCGGAGTACATCTGGAAGAGACAGCAGTCAGCGGCAAGCTTCAGGCAAGATTAAAAAATTGCTTTCACAAAGCATGTCGCGGGATGCAAGAGCACTGGGAAAGACAAGTGAGGTTCTATACACGTGACTGGCACGTGCCGACGGATGGGAATCCCGGCTCTACACAGCAGCGGGTCGTTACAGAATACGGATACGAGGCCGATGCGGCCAGCGCGAGAGACGACCGGGGCGGAGAGGGGGGCCAAGAGAGGGTGCGGTGGTGGAGTGAGTTTGGGCTTGGGCGGCGCAGATGCTGTACTGTACTGTGACTTACCTCCACGGCAGCGTGAACGATCAGAGCAGGTTTCAAGAGTTGTAGACGATTAATAAACGATACACGGGAATGGCGATTGTGGCGGCATGGGTGGCCTGCAACAGAAGGCGACAAGCTTCTCTGCTTCTGCATGTTGCCTTACGATTGGAGACCATCACCCACAAGCACCCATGTGCACCCGGACCACGAGCCTCCGTACCGGTGTGTTGGAAGCTTGACGATCACATGACCAAGCATTGCACATTATACTTGGCGAGCGAACGAATGGAAGGACATGCAGAAGGTGTATCATTCATTGTAAGTATCAAATCTTCCCAGACAATACCAAACGGAACAGACCAGATGAGACGAAAGAGCTGTACTGCTGTCATTGTTGCGAGTAAGTGATCAACTAGAATGCCCTGTTGGTTCTATTTATTCTCACCAATTGTTTCATGATGGCTTGCCTAGCGCGTGGAGACTTGCTTACTGTACACTCGTACACTAGAATAATCGGGCAACGCGAGGCTCATCCACCCCGTCGCCGGGAGAGGCGTAGAGAGGCGTTCAACTCACACACACTCTTCGTAGTACTACTACTCTCTACTCTAGTACTCGTCACTACTGTACTACTGTACTACTGTACACCCACAATCACTATCACTCTATACTGCTTTCCTCCGACCAGCTGTCCTCCCTCCCCCCGTTGACATTCCGCCGCCGCCCCCTCCTGCCATGCGCTGACCCTCCTCCACCGCCCGCACTCTCTACTGTACCACCAAGTAACCTATTACTTCTCCACGCTCGCTCGCCAACTTTATACCCCTCCCGACTCGCCCTCGCCAGCCCTCCTCCTATCTCATTCGGTACCACCGCCCAGCTGCCGCCCAGGCCTTGCCTTCGCCGATCCACCATCCAACCGTCCAAGTCCCGGATACTCGTCCAGAATCGCGAATACACCCGCGCCCAGACCACGCGCTCCTATACCGATACCCTTTACTGCACGCCTTCGACGCCCGCTATCCAATGAGATCCGCCCGATGAGCGCCTTACCGCGCGGCGCCGCACTGGCGCTGACCAACATCTGCCTCCTCGCACTCTCGCTGCCCTCTGCGACCGATGCCGCCTTCGTGAACTTTGACAACTGCCTCTCCGACAATATAATCAACTCAGATCCGCGTCGTCTCCAATGGGTGCCTCTATACCTCGACGCCCGCTTCGACACCGAGAACCCCACCCATCGCATGAACCTCACCCTTTACGGCAATGTCACAGGCCAGACCGTGCAAGGCGAATACCCTCCTAGAGACGACCCAGGCTGGTCGAACCCGAATGTGACATTTGGCAAGATCGCAGACGTGGGAAATGACAACAAGTACAGCACCCTGAGTTCTGATTTCAAACTCCTGTCCTACGAGGCATGGGATGCGCCGTCCCAAGAGTTCTGCGAGACTCTTATTAACGCGTCTTGTCCATTGGGCCCTGCTTTCGATGCGAACAGAAGCGATCCATACACACTACCAGCGTTCAGCATCGCCCACGATTTCGGTAGTCCCTACTCCTTCGGCACGCTGGCTGCTTCGATTCGGGTCATCAGCGGCGACAAAGGCGCAGAAGACTTGGCATGCGTGAGCGCCAGTATTACGCCGGATTTGGGTTCGAAGATATCGGGGTTGATAACATGGCTACCGGCGGTGATCTTGATACTTAAGGGGATTGCGACACTCGCGGCGGCCATCTACTCTCCATGGGGCACTGCGGACATCTTCAAGTGGAGCAGCAACTACGGACGTGACGAGGATCTCTTGCGCCTAGTGACCCCTGGCTTCGGAGATTGCCTGCAATACATCCAGTTCGTGCCGCTCATGGGCAGTCTGAGCCTTTCGTATCCAGGCTTCTACCAACCAGCTGTCAGCAATACCGCCTGGAGTCTGCTGTTGTTCAATCAGAGTTTCGTCACTCAAGGAGACGGATACCAAAGCTTATCAGATGGCATCTACACAACCAATGGTACCTACGGAATTACTCGCATGAGCCAGTTGGTAGGCATGGCAGATGTCTCTGACATCTGGGCCTGTATGGCTGTCTATTTACTTGCGATCGCCGCAGCAGTGGTTGCGCTTTGCCAGCTTGGATTTCTGGCTCGCTGGGCTTACCGGCACATCACAAACACCACTGAGCAAGATCTCAGACACAAGAATTTCCCTTTTACCATCGGCAACATGGTCAGGTTGATGTTCAATTACTTCATCTTGCCAATTGTCGCCCTCAGCTTGTTCCAGCTAGTGATAGCTATGGATTCACCGTCTTACGTCGTCGCAACAGCCGCTGTTCTACTGGTTATCATGATCGCTTCTGCCGGATGGATCCTTCGAGTCATCTTCCGGACAAAGCCTCGAACTCACCTGTTTGACGATATGACGACGGTCCTCATGTACGGACCTCTCTACAACACATACAGTGACAGTGCTGCACCTTTTGCATTCATCCCTGTCATTATCACTTTTATGCGCGGCGTCGCCATTGGTGCTGTACAACCCAGCGGCATTGCACAACTCATCGTCCTCGCCATCTGCGAGGTCATCCTAATACTTACGCTCAACGCTTTCAGGCCGTTCCAAGGCCAAACCAGCATGAATGCATATCATACATTCTTCGCCACTGTGCGACTCATCACGATTCTGCTCTCGGTAGCATTTGTCCCTACATTGGGTGTGGACCAAGCACCTCGTGGCTGGATTGGATACGCCATTCTCCTGCTTCACGCTTTTGTCCTAGTCTTTGGATTCTTCTTGAATGCCGCCCAGACTATTATCGAAGTCGTTGCCCGGTCAATGGGCGTGGGCGGCGATGCGCAACACGGTGCTATTAGGGGCAGTATCCTTAACGTACGCATGCTTAAGAAGCGTCGCAATAGACCAACAGGAGATCGAGCTTCCATGACCAGCGCAGCGGCTATATTACAAGACTCAGATGCTTACGCCGGCGGCCGCTCGAGAAGCTTGTCGGCTAGCAGCCAGCAGCTCCTCAACCAGGTCGGTGGTACTCCTACTGCACCACGCATGAGTGGATATGAGCACTTCGGGGACGGCATGGGCAGTCCCACCGCCGATCTCGATGGCAACCACACCGCCTTCACATATATGCCAAATGGGAAGCCCATTCTTGGCGTGAAAACAGATACTGGAGGACCATCAGCAGATAACTACTACAGGCCACCGCGCGCGAGACGGGCGACGCTCGACCTTCTCACGCCTGGTGCAAAGAGTAGAATGAGTGGTACAAGCGCCGATTTCCCGTACACTGATTCGCCTGGACAAGCTACCGCTCCAAGCGGTGGCAGCCACGAGAGCGGGTTGGTCACCAAAGACGACACAGCTATCCCGCACAATCGGGAGGCCGGGGACTCGGAAGATGGTGGTCTACGGACTGATTATGCTGTCCGCGAAGTGGATCAGTATTATCGCGGCCAGGCGCTTTCCGATCAACCCACCAGGAAGCTCAAGACTGGGCCAACCAACCCTGAAGGTCCTGCTGCAAACGCTCAAAGCTGGTTCCAGCGCCTTCTTGTTAGTGTGCAGGGCGGCAAATCAAAGCAGAAGGAACAGAGTAAGGGTTTCGAGGTTGTCCGGTCTGCTCCCATGCAACGCCAAATGATGCAGCCTGGTGACGGCTTAGAGGAGCACGAGATGGTAGCCTCGCCGCCAATGCAAGCAGAGCCTTATCATGACTCGCCGCCTCTGCGACAAGGCGAGGCGCAGGCTATGGCTGGTGCGAGTCGCAGTCTCAGCCCGGAGCAGCAGCCTAGGGACAAGCGACACTTGGACTTCGGCATCACCGGACCATACGACGGGACGCGACCCTCTTTCGAGCCCGATACTCCGAACGCAGACAGACTGAACTTCGCAGAGCAAGACATGGGCTACGGCTTTGGTGGTCGTCAAGGCGCGGAGCATGCGCAACCCGGGCCACGTCCAAGCAACGACACCGGTTCGAGCAGCCACTACAATACCACCACTTACAATTCCGCTCCCATAAAGCACTCCGAAATTCCCTCGCTCGCGCCCATAGACCCCGTAGGCGGCCTCGACCTCCCAAGCCGCTTTAACTCCCACCGCACATCCCACCAATCGACCCAACCGTCCGTTCAGGATTCACACGACGTCACCAAAGACCAATCCTGGCTCCGTGGTGTCGAGGAGCTCACTTGGCCTTCACCCCAACGCACCCTCAGCAACGAGCGCCAACCGCAGGCCATCTCCCCACCTCCCGCATCATACCGCACTCCTAACGTTCCGCGACGTAGCTCGCGCCGAACACCTTCGGGCGACCAGTCGCAGTTCCGCGTAGGACAGCAGAGCGGCGGAGGGAACGATTTCGAGGACTTTGACGGCGGGCCTTCGCTCGGTGCCGGGAGGTTCTTGGACGAGAGAGATGAGAGGTGGGACCATGAGGGGAGGTTTTGAAGAGTGGAATACTTCCCAAAGAGAAGGGTAAAGAAAAAGTTGTTTGGTCTTTTGATCTGAGTTTTTAGCGTCGGCGCTTTTGATTTTGTCCGTCTCTCAATCCGGACGCTCTTCGTTTACGGCTCTCCTTTACCTTGTCCTTTTCACACCCACACATTCTCTTTCTCTCACACTCTCTTGTCTGGTCAAGGCGACACTTCATGTAATCTCATAGCTTTCCTTTCCTCGTCGTGTTGTAATCACAACAGAACATTAGTTTCTAATGGTCAACTTCTTCTCATGTTTAGCAACAATCACACCTAAGTCCCGCCTTGACATGCGGTTTGTGCGCGACTGAATATCTCTTACATTACGCGAATTGGAAAGTGTAGGAATAAACATCCCTGGTCTTGCGTCCCGGTCGTGATGTGTTTCATTTTTGGTACGTCGTAGCACCGTCCCCACCACATCTCCAAACTTGCAACCCGCCGCCGTAATCCAATCACCAGCCACCACCAACAGTCATCTCTCCAACTCACGCAGGAATCCCAACCTCATCAACCGCCAACAAAGCAAACCAACCCCCAACAACCGGCCTCGCCTTGAACGGCACCGCCCCATACCCCCCCGTCACAGCATCATACAAATCCGTCACCGGCGAATTCGTGCTCGTCTCGCCAATCCACCTCGCAAGCCTCGCGAGCATTTCCGCCCTTGTGCTCGAGCCCGCCACCGCAGCGCTCCACATCTCCCAGTCGTTCTTGCCCCACGTATGGCGGGTGTCGAGTGGAACGCCATAGGATTCCGCGATGGTTGGGTAGAACGCCGATTGCATTTCGTAGACGGCGCGGGGCACGAGGGCTGTGTTGAGGAGGGCGTCGGCGTAGAGGTTGTACAGGAGGCCGTGAGAGGAGGCGTTGTTGTAGGAGAGGGTTGTGTGCGGTGGGGTGTCCGCGCGGTTGATCCCGAGGGTTTGCCATTGGGTTATGTAGGAGGTTGCGATGTTGGAGTAGGTGGTGCTATCGGCGGGGTGGGAGGTGAGGTTTGCGATGGTGCTCATGGCGCGAATGGCGATGATGCCCTTGACGGCGAGGTTGGTTTGGTTGGCGAGGGCGCCGGCGAAGTCGTCGGTGCTTTGCTGGGAGGCGGGGATGAGGGTGTTGGAGACGAGGTAGTCGGTCCATTGGCGGAGGAGGTCGTAGTGTTGGGTGAGGTAGGCGGTGTCGCCGGTCTTTTGAGCGTAGGCGAGGGAGAGGATTAGCATGTTTCCGCTTTCTTCGACGGGCATTTCTTGGGTTTCTTCGGAGGCGTGGCCCGTGGCGTTTGGGTAGTGGAAGCCGATGTCGTGGATTGAGAACTCTTCAGGCCAAAGTCTGTATTCCATGATGATGTACACAGGGTCGAGCAGCAGTTTGAGCCAGCTGGGGTTGAAGTAGAGAAGAAGAGGACTGGACGGATAGATGGCATCGACAGTGTTCATGTTGCCATTGGAAGAGATCTCTTTCATAAAGATGTAAGGATTCGTAGAAGTGCCAGCGACTTGGGTAGCGGCCCATGCCTGGCGAGCAACGAGAGCCAAGATGGTCATGTAATCTTGGCCACCGACACGTTTGGCATCATTGCTGACCTGTGCATCAAGCTCGACAGACTTATCGTGAGTATCATTGAAATCATTGTGGAAGAAAGTCAAGGCATCTTCTTTCTTGCTGTATTGCTCACACCACAAGCTCGGAACTCCCTTTAGGCCAGATCCTGTGTTGAACTGAGCTGCATCTGCTTGGGCATGGAAGATCGTGAAAAGCGAGCTTTTGGACGAGTTGCCGACGCGTCCAATTTGATTGCTGAAGGCGAACACTGGATACCTGTCGTTGATAGCCCGGTATTCGCCGTCTGCTGAACCGTCGAGTGCGCCGCTGCTGACGAATTGGCTCCTTACGTCGTTGTCTGCGCCAGACATGTGAGTCAAACTGTCAGTACTCGATGCTGCGTAGTACCAGTCGCCCCATTCAGCCTGATCACCCACTTCACTGAATGCTGCTTGGGTTTGCCTGGCGAATTGATGGTAGGCAGTGTTGCCAGCGGTGCCGTACGACCATTCCACCTTCTGCGATCTATCGCCAGAGGCCCATTCTGTGGTCAAATAAGTCATGTGAGCAGTGACGGATCGATTTACATTACTCACCAGCAGACACATCAGTATAGATTTGAACATCGTGCTCTCTGCCGTCTTTGGAAGAAACGCTGACGGACAGATATGAGACGGGGGCGCTTTGCCTCACAAGATCGTCGGGTGAGATGGGAGAGAGAAAGAGAACTTCTAGTGATAGAATACCCCCGACATCGAATTGAAAAGTTGAGCGTGTAGGTGTGTACTCGAATGATGTCTGGTCGGCAATTTGCGGCAGAGGATCCGGATTTCCCATCCATGTGTAAGTGGTGTTATCGACACGTATTAGACCGGTCCAGCCAGTCGCTTGTCCACTTTCATGTCATCAGTCAAAATGTTTCACAGTATGTTGTTTCCATTGTACAAACTTCCAGAACGATGGCCATTATCCTGCGAGGTAACCGCCATTGCTGCCGCTTCCGCCAGCGGCTTGCCAGGCTGGATACGTGTCAGTGAGAATTATCACAAAGCCGAAGGACACACGCACTGCTAAGATACGGTGATCGGACCGCGAGTGGTATCGCGGGAGGGCGAGTGGGACTGAATGTTGAATCAGCGGCTACGAGAGCAGTAACCAAGAATGACGAGATGATCAGAGCCATCTTTGCGGTGAATGACTGCGCAAAAATCGCTTTTATGATCGGAGGGACCTCAGAATCAACGGAAGAAGAACATGGCCGACTTTTGACCCAACCTGCTGTTCTACCACAGTGGTCAAGTGGGTATTCCAGATCGGCACGACAGGAACAGGATTAGTAAACTGCACGCTGACTGGAATGGATCCCCTACCTCCTAACTTGCAGGTTTAGGTACGAACATGGTCATCCGGGCCCGTTTTGCCCAGCATTAGACTGGGCATCACACGAGCAGCTGCTTGCTGGCTTGCAGAATTCATTTATGCGGTGCTACAGGTCAGCATGCTGGGAGACATTGGCTTGTGCGATGCGCAAAAGCGAAGAGGTCGAATACTAATGGCTGGGGTCACGCTCCGTCAGATTGCAAACAGAGCCATGAGTCAGGGCTCTGAGCGGTGTATGGCCTCAGGGGCGGTGGTGATGCCTCGGGCAGGAGGGCAGGGAGGTGGCAGATGTCTGAGGATGTCTCGGGCTCAGATGAGCCGCACGCATCAGTGCACACCAGAGACATTTGTCGGTATACCGGGATCTCTCGTGACCCTTTGATGGTATCGTCACATTCTCGGAGGTTTCATGGCAGATCACGCAGGTCGCCTTTTGTTGCAGTGGTCTAGACCTGTCCGATCATGCGCTTTGGTGATCTTAATCACGAGGAGAGGGAACCACAGTACCACAGCACTGACAGCAACGTCACCTCGTCGCCACGTGTCATCCTGCAGGATATTGCGAGTTGAACCTGAGATAGTCGTCGCCATCGTCTTTTGTCGTTATTGATCCTCCGGGCACAGCAAGCTTTGGGAAACTGGTGTAGGTTCATAAGGTGTGTAGATCGAGCAACTCCGGTTAAAGTTGCGAATGCAATCTGGTAGCGAGGAGAGAGTGCAGAGTTTCTAACTCTTGGCGCGGGTGTAAACTTTTGTCACTCCCGGAAATGAATGCTTGCTTTTCAAACCTCCAGCCATCAGCGTGACTAAAGCAAAGTGTGTTAATTAGCGAACTCTGCTGGTCAAATCACCGTCCGGATCCGGCAAAAGGTCTAGAGTTTACCTCTTGGAACAACTCTGCGTCTATTCTGACCACACACTGAAACGCCGATTTTCCTCGGCGCACCAATACCATAGCGTCAACATCAAGTGACTAAGCACCAGCTTAGGCTATACAGTGCCTTCACAAGACATAGTCTCTGACGGATCCTCACAATGCCGGCCACAGACATTGCACGACTATCTGAAGTCGACCAAGCCTTTCTCGATCAGTACCTGCCTGAGCCTCGCGACTTGAGTCAGCCATCTGGGACGCGCGAGCAAAACGACCTTCCTTTTGTGACATTGACCTACGCGTGTTCCTTGGACGGAATGATTGCGCTGGCACCTGGTGTTCGCACTTCTCTGTCCGGACCTGAAACAAAGAGCATGACGCATTATTTGCGGCTGAAGCACGACGCCATTCTTGTTGGCGTTGGAACCGCTGTCGCTGATGCACCGAGTCTAAATTGCCGTTATCCGGGAGCTGGTCTAGATTCTCAGCCAAGGCCCATTGTTGTTGACCCAAAAGCTCGATGGCAGGTTGATGGTTCTGCTGTGAGCAAGTTGGCGGAGGAGGAGAAGGGAAAAGAGCCATGGATTGTTAGCCTAAATGCTGGAGGCAGTGGACGGGCGAGGAGGATTGTGGTCCAGGAAAGTGGTGATGGCACTATGAGATGGGAGGAAGTATTGAAGGCGCTGAAGGCGGAGGGCGTCGACAGTGTGATGATCGAAGGCGGTGCAACTGTCATCAAGACGCTGCTTGTAAGGTCCGACTTGGTCAATTCAGTGATTGTTACGATAGCGCCTACGTGGCTAGGTCAGGGTGGTCTTGTTGCTTCACCATCCGCGACGACCGAAAATGGTCAGCGAGTGAATGCTGCGAGACTACGGGAGACCGCATGGAGGCAGTTTGGTGCTGATGCTGTTCTTTGTGGTAGGCTTGGAGGTTGATTTCTTCACGGCGCAGAACCGAGTGAACTCCTGGCTCGGGTGTTTTTAAATCATATCGAGCACGATTAAACTCTTGGTCCGGGTATATGATTCAAATTTAGCATAATTGAGCTCTTGTTCCGGGTATATGATTCAGATTAAGCATGGCACACGCGGGACCAGGAACCAGGAAAAGTATGAAAGGAACTCTATGTTTGCGTGGTACTAAAGAGGGATATGGTCCGTTCTTCATACAGACAGCAGCCAATGAGAATGATCTGCGATCAACGTTCTTACTCATCTTTCTTCACGACCGGCCACTCCGGCTGGCCTCAGTAGTGTTGACTTGTTGATATAATCATGCAGACACCAAAAGTACCTGACGAGACTTGACGGTCCCCCGTGCGTCAGCTGGTCTCAGTAGTGCTGAACTGTTGCGCAATCATGCAAATACCAAAAGTACCGACAAAGCTGCCGGACGATCGTTGGTAGCCGAGATTGGCGTTGCCAACATGCAAGTGTGTGAACTCATTGTCCGTTCAGCTTCACTTTTCATGCTTGCACTGGCCCATCAATCTGCTGGAAAGGAAATTACAAATCAAACAATGAAGCATAGAGCAACAAGTATCGTACGAATGATATTCCTATTTCCGCTCTAGGCGCGCAACACGTCGAGTTGTGGTTCCACGGGCTTGGTAAGAACGGCCAGGCGCCACACATATCGCAAATCCCTTGCGTACCAGGCCTGGACATAGATGTTTTTGTCAAGCATCGATAGCATATGACGCCCAATAACGCCCAGAGAGCTCACAGGCTTGCTAGTGAGCAAGGCCGAAGCGCAGCCCGGCAAGATCGAATGGGATCGGATGGACTGCATTGTACAGAGTGTCTTCGTCTCGTTGACGCCCCGAAAGAATTTGAGGAGTATGCTGCTCGTCAGGTTCCACATCCGAACGAACAAGACCCACATAGATTGGTTTGTCGGAGCCGAGGGCTGCATGTGATGTCTATACCCACAGACTGTGACGAGACGATACAACGAAATGTACATCATCAATCTACGTGATAACTGTGCATTGCACCACATACCTCTGCAACCCATCAAAGGGGCAACGTGACCCATGACTTGCCATAGCCGCGTGCCCTGCTTGCCAGTTCTAAGAAAAGCGACTGGTTTGCAACATCTGCGTTCCCTGCAGTCGGCGGCGTGAAGCTCATTCCTTCTGGGCGTCAAGATTAGCGAGATGGAGCACAAGAAACCAATCTTGGTACACGTCGGCAGGGATACATGGGGTGACAAGATGGCGAGGCGTGCAGGAGGACGACGGCTGCATACAGTAGGCAACAAGGCGTATTAGGGTTACGGAAGGGTGCAGCCGCCCGGTCTTGCACACCACCATGCCTGGGCAGAGTTCGGAGTGCACCATCGGTGCGGCAGCCCGATACAGCGGATCTTGCGTGCACATGGGGATCGACAGCGTGGGCAGCAGGTGTGCTATGCTTCGATCGGCCGCGCGTGGGTGCACACGACCGTCACCATATCGTGGCAGAAGCGGAGTGACGGAGCGTTGGGCCCTCCAGGATAGCCATCACGACGATCACGACCCGAAAGCCTGGTGAGGGCAGCTGCCAGGACCGCAGCGCCGGGAACAAGAGAGGGTGCTGCTCTGCCAGCGATGGCGCAAGTGCAGGCCAGCCGTGCCGACAGGACAAGGACTACTGGTGCCTTGAATCGGTCGAGCCGCCGAGCCAGCTGCTCTCATCATGCACAAAGGCACAGCCATGATAGACGATCTGCCCTGCCAGCGGCTGCTGCCATCGCGGCCCAGTTCTCCGCCTCTCGAAGGTCCTCCACCAACAAACGCTATCTGAAGGGCACTTCCAAGGCTCACAGGCTTCCCTACAGCCAGCGGCCCGGTCAGCTGCACGTCACGCTGCAGACGACGAGCCTTCGGGCGGTGGTACGGCCGCTCGCCTGAACGACGCCTCACCTTTTTGTCTCCTTGTGGACATAGCCTTCCCTCTCTGGCAAGTAACATGAGGCTGGCAACCGGCACCTCCACGACTGCACGCAAGGAGGAGTCGCCTGCTGGCCGAGCTGAGGATCCTCTGCTTTAGCAACATCCGGCGCGACCAATGAGGCCATCGGCATCCCAAGGACACACTGCTTAGACTACGTAGCGATCCAACGCCCAAGCTCGGCACCTGGTGCATGGGCCCAGAGCAGAGCCAGCGGGGGGAGGCCAAGTCCGATCGGACGACGGCTCGAGACTTGCATGCCGGGGAAGACGCTTCAACCACGCCCATCCTGCCCTCTGCTGCTTAGACCCCTCCGCGTCTTGTACTACTGCACCTCTCCCTTCGGATGACGACCTCCCCTGCTGGCCCGACCCTGCTGCTGCTCCATCCGCACGCGCTGGCAGCGTGCTAATTGCATTCTGGACCAGGGTATTTGTCACTGTCGTGCATACCACGCTCCCCTTGGCCTGCCTCGTAGTGCTGTTTGGCGAGCATTGCACCGCCAGCATGCTGGCAAGCTCCCTCATTCTCTTCTCTGCAGGCCCACCGAGTGGACCGCATCGTTTGAAGAACCTTCCCGCTTGACTAGATTCGACGAGGAAGCGAGATTGCTGCTGTATGAGAGGCAATTCGAGATCAACGTGTGCGCCTCACAACGCAATTCGGATGTCGCACATAGCACAACTTGCACAACTCCACAGGATGTCGTCTTCTCCCGAAACTCTCACACGCAATAGAATCTCGCGGCAGGCTGTCAACTCTGCTCGCCGCTGCTTCCGATGGTGCGGGCCGTAGTCCATCTGCTGTATGATCTGCCGAAGAGCCCTCTACAACCCACAAGCCACCGGCTGCCCAAACCACAAATCTGGGTCAGCCATTGTGACGCTCTAAGATCGGAAGGATCTGACATCTCGCGCCCACGCTGACGCATCGTTTGACAATCTCGATAACGATAGTGTGTAGCATGCCCGATCCCATGCGTGTGACTTGATAACTAATCGAACGTCAATTCAGGCTCACCCTTGCAGACCGGCACGGTCGCTCATGGGTATCGATCATGCTTGACAACAAACGAGACATTAGCACATGTCAGAGCGCCAATCACCAGCGCTCGTTTGATTTCGCGACTGTAGGCCGTTGCTCAGTCCACATTTGGCTGGTGGACTAACGCGGTAGCTCTAGCGAGTGGTATCTGCTCTCTCAGCCACTAGATCGATGGACCATGTATAGGAAAGTTTACCTTTGCGCGCTCTATGTCAAAATGGGCGGAAAGGCTCCAGATTGTGGAACATGGGCCCACGGTGGTCCGCCTTGGCCTCAAGTGTCAATGTCGCAACACCCTGATTTTGGGTTGTGCCTAAACGAGTCTCACCATTTACAGCAACGGCTTCCCCTACATCTGCTCTCATTCGCAGCCACCGTTAACGCCCCACCGAGCATATCGCTTTGCCTTTCCTAGAAGGCATATGCAGGTCTATCTCTTGCGAGCACACTGAGCGGCAATCGACCCCAGCCCATGACACCGTGCAGCGTCGCTGGTTGATAGATTCCGGCAGCCTGGATGAGGCAGCATGCTGTGCGTCGCGCTTATGTAGATCTTCTGTCGCTTCCTGGCAGACGGATCTTGTTGGAACCTAGATCATTCTCCCCTGGCTAACTATCTTGAGGTACCGACCGTCTGGTCTCTCACACGGTATGGCATCGTCTTGGTCTGGTTACGGGCCTTCAGCTCCTCAGCCATCACAATCACAGCCTGCACATCAAAGTGCTGAATCTGGCTCATCGAAGAAGAAACCACAACAGCGACAATTATTGTCATGCACCAAGTGCCGCGAGCGAAAAGTCAAGGTCGGTGTTCGAATACTTCGCTGATAGCAGTCGATAGAATGTTTCACTGACTCATCACTGCCAGTGCGATCGCACAAAGCCTTGCTCAGCATGCTGCGCTCGCGGTCATCCCAAGGAATGCGAGTTCGCTACCGCTGATGGCAACGATTATGCCGCAATCTCGCAGTCCTACGAGATTAAGGATCTGCGACGAGAAAATCAAAAGCTGCGAGAGCAGCTACGTGACGCTCGTGCAAGATACTCCGCCGGCGACGACGACGACGTCGAGTCCCCCGATCGATCCGAATCGAAGGCAGTTTCACGTGCGACAGCAGCAAAGCAACGACGATTCCGAACGGGCGAAAAAATCGACAACTTGTACTTTGGAACCCCTGGGCTTGCGAATATCGTCTCGGATGTAAGTTTTTCGAGTCCTTTTATTGGTGTATCTACTTGCTGACAAGACTTTGTAGTTTGCGAATTTGCAGATTGGCAGCCACTCGTTGACACACACGATACCTTTGGTCCCCAAGGGTCAGGATATCTACCCAGCTGAGGATCAGGACTATCCTTTCCAAATGATTCCTATTGGTGACAACACTCCTGCTGCGCTGCTGGAGCTACTCCCTTCGGATGAAGAGATTTTCCGGCACCTTGAGCACTTTAAACAACAAGCACAGTCATGTTCGTTCCCTCATGTCCCGGATGAAGTCACCAAGAAGGAAGTCGAACGCTTTCTTGCGGATAGGAAAACAAACGCGAACAAGGCGCCTGACATGCTTGCGTTGATATTCGCGGCTTTGGCAGTCGGGATGCAGATAGGCGTGTACGACCGAAACGGCGGCCAGTGGCTTGAATCTTCAATGGCTGAGTCGCACCTCGCAGGCAAAGCCTGGCGTAAGTTTTCACTCTTTCTCATGCCGTCACACCATTCACTAACACGTGCATAGTCAGCGCCAGTATGCAAGCTCTCCGTCACGCATCCTTCCTGAACACACCAACCCTTCTCGGCATCCAGACTTTGGTCATGATGGGCCCATATCTCACCAACACTGGTCGTTTTCTGGATGCGTGGACGCTGTTTGGTACGACCATACGGCTTGCGCATTCGATAGGTCTGCACCGCAATCCAAAATATCTCGATCCGGTACCACCGCTTCGGGAGTGCATGATCCGACGCTCACTTTGGTGGTGGATGTTACACATGGACCAACATTACTCTGTCACACTTGGACGGCCGCTTGGAATATCTGGCATTGGCGACTGCCCTCCGCCAGAACCTCTAACGACGAACCAGACAGTGCTCAGACTGGGCGAATTCGTCAACCACTTTACCATAGTCGCAAGACAGATCCTTAGTAGCGATGGGATGATGAGTGTCGGAAAGATCGATGAATACACAGACAAGCTATTGGGCCTGTGGGATACAATGCCTGAGACACTGCAATTCAACGAGAGCTGGACCAGAAAGGAGACGGATTTGCCTGATTGGCCGTTGGATGTCATGTCAGCTAGTAAGTATTTGTCAGTCTTCTTGGGGTCTGCTATGTGCTAATGTCGTTATAGCGTTGTTCGCCAAAGTGCAGTCCTTCCTCGTACTGCTCAATCGACAACGCGACGAGCGGACCACGCGATCCGCATCATCAACATCGCCGCCGAGTTACCCTAACACGCTCCCTGGTATCAACAGTGCTACATACACGCCATCCGGCACTGGTGGTGGAGATGGTCTTCATCAAGCTCCCATTCGTGGCCGGCCTCTAGTCATCAACAGCTCGGTCCAGCTTTTGCAGACTTTCCTCTTCTTTGCCCACCGCCATCCAGCGGTCCTCATATGCTGGACCATCGGGCAGCAAGCATTCAACGCTGCGATGATCATCATCCTCGACGCTTGCGAGACTGAGAATGATCAGAATATGTGGCTTGTGGACCAAGCTTACAAGGTCTTTCACCAATTGGACAAAGATGGCGTACACAAGCTAGCAAAACTTGCCGTTGAGCGCATCAGTCGAGGTATCATCTTGGTTGAGAACCGCCAGCGCGATCGTCGAGATGAGGCCAATGCAGCTGCGGCAGCGGCGCATGCAGTAGGCATGTCGCGCAGATCAAGCCAACAACAGCACCAACAGCAACAACAACAGCAATACCAAACCCAAGCGCCCTATCAATATTCTCCACACATGCCGCCTTACCACCTCTACCAACCTATCCTTAGTATTGACAACACCGATCTCGCTTCAACCGACTTCTCCGGCGACACCATCATGGCGAACACTGTCATGGGCGAGACGGGGATGTTTCTCCTTGAAGACTCAGGCCTACAGTCCCACAACCCTGTCACGCAACATTTTCACCCCTGGAGTCTTTCCCTGCCTTCCTCCGCCTCAGCCAGCAGTCCACACTCATCCGCCACCAGCCCGCCGGCCTTCGCAGTGCCAGGCCAGTACTCACCTAATGCACCACCAATGGTCCCAGTCAGCAAGGTCCCTATCGCACCCTTTCCAGTAATCTCGCCGCAATTCCAGCCGACAATTGCGCCCATGCTAGCCAGCCCGTTTGTTGTCGGACTGCAACCACGAATGCCAGTTGGGCCCGGGCGAGGCCAACAAGGTCAGCACCCACAGCCACCAGGAAGTTCTGGCCAAGATACTGGGGCGGCGATGCAGCACCACGCTCGCCCGCAGTCCATGGAAGGTCAGCAACACCAGCAGGCGTCCCGAGCCGAATACTCACCGTACGAGACCCAGGCCTCTAGACACAGCGGCACCAGTCGAAGCCACGGCCAAAGATCCGAAAGACCGACCTCGGGAAGAAGTCGAAGCGGGAGAGCGAGGTGATGCGCATCAATTGCTTGCTCTACTTAAGAGCTTCTCCAGGGCAGCAAGTATGGCGCGCTCCACGATTACAATTATCGATCACAACTTTTTCTTTTCTCTTAGTACTTTGGTTCTTCTCGCAAGAGACATATACCCAACACGGCATCATTTACGAATATCATCAGCAGAGTTGGGAGCCGGGGTCTCGGCGAAGGTGTCAGCACTCGTTTGATGTGGAACAAAGGCGTTTTTGTGGGCTAAGGGTTTCAAGATCGGGATAGTTGGATTATCATCAGATTAGGGATGTAAGCTTCGCAGCTACGTAGACTAACGAATATTGTACCTGTATCGGTCAAGTCTATCATTGTCCAAAAAATCTCAATCAGCATTCGCAGCAGCCTCTCGGTGGAACAATGTCGTCAGCCTCATGGAAACAATAAAACGCGCGTGGCAATGTATCAACCCATGAGAGCACGTTAGGCTGCTCGCGATAGAGCCACGTGAACACGACTGAGAGGCGCGACGATCCAACGTGATATTGCCTTTAGTATTCGCCGCTCGAACGAATGCAGTAGTCTACTCCAAAAAAATCAAAGGTATCTTTCAAACTCCAACTCCCAGCATATCCAGTCCTGTCGCCCCATGATGTGCGCCTCGTCATGATCGCCAAAAAAAAAGCCCCAAAGAATAATCCAAATAGCTAATGCCGTGTGTGCTCTCACGCCTGCTCGCCAAAGTCCATCATGTTCGATCGAGGATGAGGTCTTCACAATGCAATGAAGCAACTAACCGCCGTTCAGTCAGCGTATCACTGATTTTGCGCTTTCAGGCAAGACAATGTCATGCTTCTCCCAGAGCCACCTTTTCATTCGCCGTCCAGTCGCAGCGTGTCACTGGTTCTTAATCATCCAAGCAAGATAATATCGTGCTTCTTTCAGAGCCACCTTCTCACTCATTGAAGACGTGTACAGGGCAACTACCCCTGCCCTTGACGCCCCACCAGTCGCGAATGCACTTCCTATGAAACTTGCAAAGACACTCCAGCCTGCCCATCTCCTCACCAGGTTGGAACTCCTCCATGCAAATCGTGCATTCCTGCTCGCGCCCGTCGCCATCCATGCAGTCTTTCTCAGTAGCGATGTACGGGAAGATACCACGCGAGCGATAAGACATTGCGCGAGCGCGAGCGTTGGCTGTAGCGTCGGGTGTGGTGGAGGCGCCAAGGGAGGATGGGAGATTTGGGTCGCGTGGGTTCGTCGGCGGGACAGGGCCTAGATTCGACGCTGGCGCTGGTTGCGAGGGCGGAGTCGAGAAGCGGCTGCTAACGCAGGTCTGAATGTGTGCCTCGCGGATTGCGTCGCCTGGGGGCATTTCGATGCCACAGACAGGACATTCGTCTTCTTCTTTGACTTGACGACGGCGCGGTACAAGGGTGTGCGGAGAGGATGATGAACCAGGTTGTGGCGGCTGAGCACGGTTCGCAGGCGCAGTGAGACCTCGAGGTCGCACGGGTCGATTATTAGGTTGAGAGTGGTGGTGGGAGTGAGGGCCACTTAAGCTGCCTAGAGGCGCATTGTTGGGCTGTGAGGAATGTGTCGAAGGCAGGAAATCGCGGTATGAGGGGAATCGGGAGTCGTTGGTCTGTGGTTGCATGGTGGGGACTGGAATCGAGGGCCTGCGGTGATAGCGGCTCTGTGATGTCTCGCTCGCTCTTCTAGAAGGAGTGGGTATTGGCCTCGAAGTTGCGCCCGGGTTCTGCTGTGGTGGTGCTTGCGGTGTCCATGGGTCTGGAACGCATGGTTTGCACACTCTGACAGTTTCCGCTCCACCCATCAACGGGTGTTCCTGGAAGCCTGGCGGCTGTACGATGTACTCTCTTGGTATGGTGATCCGGTGGGGTGAGCAGTTAGCACACACCACTCTGCCACATTTCCTACAATGATGCTTTCTAAAGAGGAACCCGAACTCTTGCTCGCAGACAGGGCACTTGTGGACCTCTGCGTCTGGCTGCCACGGCGGCACCATGTCGCTTGCTCTGCGTTGCGAAATTATGCTTTCTCTTCGTGGTGGTAATGCTGAAAATGCGACGCTGCCGGTTGTGTGGCCCCGCTGATGTCCTTGTTGTCGCCGAGGAGTGCTCAGGTCTATGGCCGAAGCTCGTGTCGTGCCCGGTGCAACATATGGATAGTTGCGACCTTCTTCGGCGGTGGTGAGGCGACGCTTGCGGTCGGTGGACTCGTTGCGAGTGACGGAAGGTCGAGGTAAGGTCGCCGAGCTTGTGGAGGTGGAGGGGGTGTGGGCGTGAGTGGAAGAAGCGGTTGCAGACGATCTCACGGTGCCACCTGCACTTCTGAGAAAGTCAAGCCATGTTTGGTCGTCGTCTGCAATACTATCGGTAGGGGGAGGAGCTTGGCCGCGCTCGGCCATGATAAGGAGAGAGCGAGAGGCTGTCCAACCCTTGCAAAAGCGATGGGTCGCGTGAGCTTTTACGGCGGTCGGGCGGGCATTCGGCGCTGTGAGAAGGAGAGGGGAGAGGGAGAGTGACGACGAGGATGATGTGATGATGGCGAACAACGCTGACTGCAGGTAATGATACAATAGGAGCAGATGTTCTCATACGCGTGGCGAGGGATAACAAGTGGTGGGAGTTGTGCTTAGGGATTTCACTCGCACTTCAACAATCCAATATGCGTGCCAGCAGACAGATGCAAGACAGTGCCAGTGCCGGCGTGGCAGTCGCGTGTTGCTTCGTCACCGCCGCACTTCGCCAGAAGCAGCCGATATGCTCCCCACCAAAGATCCTTTAGCTGCTCTCGGATCATCCACTGGCAGATCCGAGCACAGGGTACGGCGCTGACCTTTAGGCCAAATCCGTAATCGAGCCGCCCTCATACGCCGAGACGTCTCTTGCGGTCGCCTCTACCTTCAGGTGTAGCAAATAGATGATTTCATGAAGGGAGGGTCGTGTGGAAAAGCTGGAAGCATTTCAAAACAAGCGTAAGGTACATACTTCTGGAAATGTTATTAAACTCTGATAGCTTAGTCCTGTGCTCTGAGTCAACGTTTGCGAGCTACGAATGAGCGGCTGCAAGGCTGAACAATATTCGTACTGCCTTCGTAGCGAGCCTTGTTGTTCCACGACAGACACACAATTACGCTGGTTGTTCACACTCCAATCCGGGCGAGAATTTAAAATGTCACAGACCAGCGAGATTTGCTGCCATATGCTTCAAAGTTGTCCATTTTGTCAGAATAACAACATTGAAACGCTTATACACAAATTTACGCGCGGGAACTTCACGGCGTAGCTCGCATGAACTACCCATTGAAGCTTCCAGCACTTCCCAGACTCTGGCCAAGATTGCTGCTGTACCTCCTCGAGATGCCTTGACCGCCCAATCCCAAAGGAACCGAAATGCGCCTAGACACCCTGCGCCCTCCCTGTTCGTTCGCAGCACCATTGCCTACTTCCGTAGCACCAGAAGCACCAATCGAGGATCTCGTGGTCGTGCGGGAAAGCAGCTGTCCAACGCTTCCATAGCCTGTCTCCTCCGCTTCGTCGTTCCGCAGCGAGGAGGGCATGAACACTGGTCCTGGCTTGCCACCAATGGCTTCGGCTTCTCCTTCCAGAGCTTCTGCTCTCAAGATGTCGTCCGCCTCTTCCTCATCATCATCGCTGATTTCACCATCGTCGTTCTGGTCTCCGCCGAAACCTTCGCCTTCGACCAAGTAGAATACCGGAAGAGCAGCGACGAAGCCGATGGCTGCGAGAAGCCACCAGGGCGCGATGATATAACCCTTGTTGACACCAGCAGTGAACATGGTACCAGCGAGCAACGGTCCAAGGGCGCGTCCAATAGCCGAGAAAGACGTTGCGAATCCGTTCAAAGTACCCAGGACCCTGAGACTGCTGGCTGAGTTGGTCAACAGGATCGTCGAGCACGGGAACGCGAAGATCGAACATAGCCCTTTCACCAACATGACCGCGAAGCACGCGCTGACTTGCAGCTCCTGCGTTGGAAGGAGTGCAGTGAACGGCATTACGATGTAGCAGAACGGGAAGATGCAGACACACCACTTCAGGCAACGCAGAACTCCAAATTCGCGTGCTACTCGCGGGAAGAGGAAGAATTGGAAAAGCATGCCGAAGACGCCGTAGCAAGTGCTCAGGATGCCGATCGTCAAGTGATGTAGGCCAAAGCCACCGGTGAATTTAAGTGGATTGGATGGATGGAAATCAGGAGGCAAGGGTGGGTATTGCATGAACACTGGCAGCAGCTGGTCGAAAGCCATGGGGTGCGCAGCGAGCAAGGTGTATACGAAGAGGTTCATCTTGGCCTGGTAGTTCAGCACTTCCCGCCATGTAGGTGGTGGTGCCCGGGGCGCCGTTGGTGCTGAGTTTAAACTTGCTTGTTCTTCGTCGTCTGCGCTGCGTTTGATGAGAGGCTCGGTTTCGGCTCGTGGTGATTTCGAAGCTTCCTGTAGATGTAGGGTTCTCTTGACAGTCACTAGACTTCGCTGCACAAACGCGTTGAGTTCCCGTCCGAGGATAAGGCCATAGTCGCGATGACCTTGCTTGGTCTCTAGGGTCTCCTCCAAGTAGAGTAATCCAGTAGTGATGCCAATCGCAAAGAACACAGCCGACACAATGTTTGGAAGAGCATACGGGAATCGCTCGAACAAGCTTCCTCCTGAGCGATCCTGTTCAGGTGTAACATCAAGAGGGTTCGCAAGAGCGCCTCCAATACTTGGTCCAAAGATACTGCCAATGTTCCACACCAGCGGCATGAGACTGAAAGCTCGAGGCTGAAGCTCCTTGAAAGGTACCATCTCTGCCACCGTTGTACGAATGATGCCCACATTGCCATTACCCGCACCCGCAAGAACTCTAGCCGTGATCGCGATTGCAAGGTTGGTACTAAATCCCCACATCAAGCTCGTGATCATTGTAGCAGTAAGGCCCAGCAAGATTGCGGGCTTACGACCGTGAAGATCCGAGAAGCGTCCCCATGCAACGCCGAAGAGGGCTTGCGATATTGAGAAGACGGCGGCGCAGATACCTGCCCATTTTCCTACGGCATTTTGTGGTACACCGAAGCTTTTGATCATCTCTGGTAGATAGGGAAACAGCGAAGTACTGGCAATGGGTTCGGCGAAGCGGCATATGGCTGGAGGATTATGTTAGCAACCAGAAAGGAAGATCGCATAAATGGGACGGGTACCTAAGATAGCCAACTGATTTACCGGCAGTTTGCGCTCATGACGAGCCTTCCTCGTAGTCGAAGTCATGCTGCGAAGCTGAGATACCTCGCAAGTCCTCAAAGATGAGTGCAAGTCGCGTCGCAGTCGACCTATACCATGTGCAAAGGTGCAAGTCAAGTCTCTGGTGGTAGCGAAAGGTCAAGAGCACACTTTCGCACGCCCACACAAGTTCTGTAGGTACACATCGTGAAGATGCTGAAGATCTGCTCAGGAGCAGCAAATAGATGCAGACTCTCCGCCTGCTCGGCCAAAGCGGGTGTCGTGATTAGGCGCAAGTGGAGTCGGTCGGACCGGGACCCTTGGTCATCTCGGCTTTTGTGAATTTCTTGGGTATAGCTGCCGCGGAGGGTCCCGAAAAGTCTGTTGTAGTCTACCTGGACTTCACCTCTTCTTGAAAGTGCAGGTTTATTCTTTTGATATGTTGTTAAAAGATTGCAATCAATGATTCCGGGATCAAAAACTGTGGAAGAGTTCAGGATATACCTTGCTGAGCGCTCGAACATTCAATTCTTCGATAAGCGCACCTGCTTGCGTTGTACCACGCCCAGCAAACGCTATCAACGACATGGATCCACGACAAAAGTCTTATCGCAACGGACATATCCAACCAAAGCCAATGTACGACCCCGTCGTAGCTTGCTGAGGCCTGATTGATAGTCGTCCGCAAAGACGCGTCCGTCTGGATTGCATAGCAGACGTGACGCTTGCATACTATAACCCTACCTACAAGTTTGTCCACTCTCGACACGGAACATCTTTCCGCAAGCGTCCAGGACAAATAAGCCCCCTGGAACTGCTTACCATGAAGGGGTTCCAAAGACTGCTACCACACGATGACTTCCGGACTTGTGGCCTGTAGACGATGCACACTTCAGGCCTGGGCTCACGACAATTCTGCTTTTGCTCGGAGTACATGAAATGTCGACACTGTATACGCTCGTCCGGCCAAGTGTACTCCGAGAGTACGTTGGCAGGTCATCGCCATGATGGGTTTGCTTCTTCGAATTCTTGCTTGTGCAGTACGATCCAGGATTCGTACTTGCTGTCACCATGCGTCTTTTGCTTTGCAAGGCTTTCAAGTCCTTAGTATCCTCGATGGTTGCGAAGGCTGAACTCCTTCACGACCCTGGTCATGTCTCTAGATTCTCGCGGAAGACACCTGCTGGCTACCTTTGTACATCGTCTGCGACCTGATCACACGCGTACGGGCGTTGCTGGATGTCGTGCTGTCCGCTGGTACTTCTTCAATCGACTTGCTTGGATGTCTCAGCCTGATCATCCCCGGGCATGAGCATCTTCCTAAGGGACCTAGCTGGCGTCACATTTTCAAAACCAGACCGTTGTGATAGCTTGTCTCAGCCCGCGCGCTTCGACTGATCGATGTCTTCTACGAAGTCCTCACTCGATCCCATGATGCTGCTGGTCGAACGGGAACGCGATCGAAACTCAGATTGGAGCATACGAATCATTCCATCCGCACTGGACCGTCGCCAATCCAAGCATTCTTTTGAACGTGTTCCAGCGTCCGGCGCAAATATTCACGCTTCAAGTCGCGACGCGTAAAGCTCGGCCATGCCACTCGAACATGTTCTCGTATTGTCGGTCGGTCTAGAAGCTGGTGAGGCGCCTTGTTGATTCCTGCTCTTTGCATTCCTGCCGCCTTCCTGCTGCATGAGATGAACCTTCCTTGCTGCTGTTGTCTCCATACTTTGCCTCTTGTGGTTGAATGGTTGTGGAAACCTCGCCAGAGCATGACTTTGTTTGCTGGATGAATGCGTCGGCCGATAGGTCCTTCGCAAGGCGAACGTCTTTTCGGTGCGCTTTGCGTGTTTGGGCATGTCTTCGAGGCGGCCGACGGTGGCGCCGCCGTACGGTCTAACAGCGAGCGACCCGAGAACATGCTAGGTGTAGAAGACGGTATGTATCGGCCGGCTGATGTTGACTGGCGACGCGACTGGTCCTTGCTCGCCACGGCGATGGGTAGTCTCTCGACGACTGAGTAGTGGTAGGCGGTCGAGCATGCATGATGTTGTCGTCGCTTACACCAGGTCGTCGCGCCCAGCAGATGCCGACCGGTCGCTCAGGCTCACGATGGCGCCCTTCGTGAGACATAAGTGTATCGCCTGCGGTAATGCGCCTGACACCTGTCATCCACAGATTGCCTTTCTGACTGCAAGCCTCAGTGCGCTCTGGTCGAATGGTTGTGTGCGAGTTTGGAGTAGTCGAGGAACGTGAGTGTCAGGCAAAACAAGAACACCTCCTTCTGCAGGCGGTATGCTGCTGCACAGCGGATGCACTCCCGCTTGACGAAGAACATTAATACTTTCGCACTTCTGCAGGCGCTTCAGAACACGGTAATAATCTCCCAGGTTTGCTTGAGAGATAATCAAGGTGCACACGAACAAGATCATCGATCTGCAAGGCCAGTATCGCCTTCGTGGCGGTCGTCCTACGGTTGACCTGTCTACTATGAGTGCTACTGAACACTCAGGTATTTGATTATCTCTAACGGCGATGACCAGTGGGCCTGCCGGTAGTGGCAGCTACCGGGTGGCCCAATGGATAGGATACTACTAACAAATTCTGTTGGCAAGGTCCTACCATTAAAAGAGTAAACCTACTCGACTGGTTTCTCTTCCCCTCGGTTCGATCCCGGGGGTTCTCTTTTGTCCGCCGTACAGCCTTGGCTCTTCCTCTACCATGCTTACTATTTGTGCTACTGAATACTCAGGTATTCGATCATCGTTGACGGCGATGCTGCCGGGCCCATCACCGCCTCACGAGCATACAGCCCTGACTGCTCCTCTACCATGTTTACTATGCGTGCTACTGAATATTAAAGTATTTAATTATCTGTGGCAGCGATGCTGTCGGGCCCACCACCGCCCCACGCGACCGCCAATCGCTGGATGGTGGTGTGGCCCAATGGTTCAGGATACTACTAACAATTCAATTTGGCTAGTGGTTCGAGCAACCATCGGAATAGACGAAACCCTCGGGCTTCTCTCCCTGCTAGCGCAATGCGGCAGGTTCTGTTTTGCTCGTCGCCCATATAAAAAATGACGAGCTTTTCCTGCTCGTTTTTTACATGCTCTCAGAAGATTATATTCTCGTGGTTGATATTCGCGCCTTGTTTGGCTATTTGTAATACTGTGCTTTGCGTGCTTTGAAGCTGTCGGCTGGCGGAGGAGTCGAGGACTTTGGCTGCGAGGGCTGCGCTCACCATCATTTTGACAGTTCGGCCGCCGACAAGACACTCAGTCTAGTGTATGCAATCGTTTTCTCCTTGTCATGACCGAGCTCAACATCGCTGCATGCGAAAACACAAACATAATTTACCATTTGCGTCCTCGTTGTGTGTTTGCCCTCCGCACTACAAACGCGACCCGCAGCGATGCTGGAGCGCTCCAACCACCTCAATCACCAAGAAACTAGTTACCAGTAACATGTGGCGCACACCGACAAGTAAACAGATCGATCTATCGACAAGCCTGCTGATTCACCAACAAAATTCTCAAAATCACGAGGACACACGTTCTTAAGCTACCTCGAGCCGACCGTGCGAAGTGAAATCCCGCCTCGCAACGCCAATCCCCCAGAAGACCACCCAAGACAGCAACACAATACGCCCATGGCTCGAAGATCGACGTGCAAGAGTAGGACGATTACCATGGGGCGAGCATGTAAGGTCAAGGTGGCAGGGTAAAAGAAGCGCACGACTACAGGAAGGAAGTCCAAGGTACAAAAGGTGGTGGCAAGAACTTGTCAATTGACCAATAACTGCGCCATATTCGCGAGAAATGCCTTCGCACGCCACTTCGAGCTGAGCGCATGAAGTGAAAACCCAGCACACAACGCCAAACCTCCAGATCCTGCCCAAGATAGCAACAAGAAACGGCAGAAACTTTGAAGGTCGACGGAGCAAGAGCAGGATTATCATCGTAGGGCGAGCAGACAAGCTCAATGTGGAATGGCAAGAGACGCGCACAACTACAAGAACGAAGCTAAAGATACAAGAGGTGGTGGCTAGCATGCCTGGATCATCAGTAAGAAAACTCGAGAGGCAATATGCGTTCTGTACATGACAGAGATGGTGTAAATTCCAGCAGGAATACCTTGGTCAATGGTCCAGGAAACGGCGCATGCATCAAGTCCCAACGCGTGAGAAAGCTCATGTAGTCGTAGGATCTTTTTGAGCCATGGCCGCAGGGTCGAGGTGGTACTGCAAGTATCAACATGAGTTGGAAGAGCCTTGATGGCCCTCGAGAGATGACAATGATGCCAGGGTACGGCAGTGGCCCCTCTGCTGTTGCCAATGCATGGAGATCAAGTACGAGGTGCAATCACCCTCGAGATAGCCAAGAATACGCAAGAAACGATAGCAGCTGGTCTACTGAGACCAAGAGGCACAGGAAACGTTACCTTTTGTGTTTTTGTGAGAGATTTCGGTGAATACAGCCAAGCGCCTGGCCAAGTTTACTCATATCAACAAGACGCGCTCATGCCATGATTATGCTTACCGGGGAGGAAATCTGGAGTTATCAGGACACGTTGGCAACTAGTTTGCTGGTACTGTGTACAACAGATCAAATTATGACTACGCTCGCCAATGAAACGACATACACGATAAATCACACTACAGAAATTCGCTTGCCAGTATCGACAGCTATAGTCAGGGCAACGACCTTGGTTGCCAATGAATCACTCTTGACGCTCAGATGGCATAAGTATCAATGAATTAGGTCCTTTCGTGAACTATTTTTGAGCATCGTAATCTTGTGAGTTCAGTGCAATTACACAACTGTATCTACGAGAGTCGTACTTGGTAGAACGATTGATCGTTTACGTCCGTGACATGAGCAGCAAGAATGATGTCTGCTCACATTCCAGTAATGAAGTGGCAATGATCCCATCGAGCGCCCCGTCGTCGCGCACTTGAAAGTGGGGCTTTTGCATGGATAATCATTAAAACACCAACCATACAAAACCACCCGGCAACACACAATCGACACATTCAACGTGAGTACACGTCTTCTCAACGATGATACTCACTAAATCTAACTAGCCCGAACAGATGTGCCTCAACCCATTCATCGTTGTTTTCGAGCGCTGCGGCTGCACTGCGTACCGCGTGATGACCCGTTACACGGCCGCAGGTGACGACCTGTTCGGCATTTGCGCCCAGAGCTTGTACGAGGCGACGCAGGACGAGGAGATCTTCGAGGAGATCTGGGATGCTTTTTGCCCGCTGCACGGGTACGTTGATTCTGTCCAACTAAGCCAAGTTGATGAGCAAAAGCCTGACTGAAGCGCTGTGTAGCACCCTCTACGTCGAGAACCCGGAGAACTCCTTCGAGACTCCCCCTGCCAGTGACGGAACGGAGCAGGCAGATCAAATGGAATGAGACCACAATGTTTGCCTACCGCAAGATCAATTCCACAATTTCCATGTAAACAGCGCTATCTCAGCGCGTGCTCGTAAAGATATGTGTGGAGACTCAAGGCCGATCTGGTAACATGCTTACTGCGTCATCAAAGAGCTCCGTCGACCCCAACAGAAGACTGTAAACGGTCAGTGCTCGCTTGTTGTTACACGACAGTTGCCTGAATGCCTTGCGGGACGCTCGAATACGCTAAAGGCACGGGCCATTCGCCAGACACAAAACTCGAGGTGATGCTCCGCTTGACTCTCACTTTTTCTCTCCACGACTGCCACCGTTGAGACCTTCTTTTGTCGTGATCCTCCCCTGGCAACAGGTTAAGGCACGCAGAAGGAGGTGGCAGCTCTCCACCGAGAGCAGTTGCTCCCTACGGGCATGCAACAATACTTTTTGGAACCATCGAGGGCCGCTCAGCTTGCTGATGCCCTTGTTTAGTGTCGCCAGTATTGCACTACCTCTGGCTGACGCGAACCAACCTTTTTTTCATCAATCTCTTCGCTTGTCGAGGGCATTGGAGAAGAAAAGCCATCACTGGCATGTCTCCCTCTGTCGTTGTCGTTCTTAAATGCAATGAGCTCGCTGTTGTGGTTGTTGTTATTGTGCTGAAGCGCGGTCGCGTCACGACAGCCAACCGCCATGGTGCGACCGGAGACTGCGTGGAACCCACCCATACCATGCTATTATTGAGAGCCGTGCTTAACGCGGGTGACTTGAACGGGCCATTGCCTTCGTTACCTTGATGCCATGAAACGAGAGACCCACAACGTGAGCTACACGAGTCCACGACAGCATTGGCCTACATCCGATGGTAAGCAAGAAGTGCGCCTTTGGCCTCACTGACCGCTCAACAGGCAAAAGACTCCCCTTCACGTCCACAGACTCTACGCTCAACTCCTGTCGAAACCCGCCGCAGCTCGAAGCTCCAGAACACAAGATCGCCACCGAGGCCGCAAACGCGAAAGGGATAGAAGAGCTTGGAGTGGCGAACGAGGGCAGAGGCAATTTGAGGTCTTTGCTCGTACAGAGAAGGCGCATGGCGACATGGACAGAGGATTCGATGTGGCAAGCAACAAAGGATGCCACCAGCATCTACCGTGAGATAACTTGTTGATCACAACATCAACGCGTCTTGCCAGTACGAGCGATACGAATCGACTCTCACCATTGCTGCACGGAAGAAAGAGCTTTGAGCGTTCGAATCGCGAGCTCTCGATGCCTTGTAATGCGTGTACCAGGAAGAAAGCCGCTATCTGTAGAAATATCACCACATCAGTACACACTGCCATTGTGCCAACCGGTGGCAAGGTGACGTGAAAGATACAGCTCGATCCAAAGCGAAGACTGGGAGGAGAATAAGGGGAAAAGATGGGTGCTGCACGTTGCATACGTACCTAGGAGAAGAGCTTGCAGGACATCGTCCATAAGATCACGTCACAGCAACAGCAGCTGATTCCTTAGTCCACAGATTTCGCGGTCTGGTACTGCACGTGACCCCATATCAAGAGCTTTCGTGCATCTGTGTCTCTGAAGTCGAGCCTGCAGTCTGCTGTCAGCGGTCTGCCTCGCAAGATGGAGTGACTACACATGAGGCCGGACTTACGGACCAGGATCGTCCTTCTGCTCATTCAGCAGAGGACGAGCCAAATGTGCAAGACAACACATTCAGCGACGCTCCGATAGCTGTTTAGGTCTGCGTGTCACTCACAGTCCTGTAGCAATCAACTGTACGCTTGGCTCCCTCCGGTTCGCGACCTGATACCACAAAGCTGCGAGCAACAACATTTCCGGCAAAACAGCTCGACAGCGTCGCATCGACCAGCTCGGCAGCGCGCAAAGACACACGGCTCAAATCGCACCGTCACCCCATCCGAGATAAACGACGATGGACCTGGATCTAAGGATGATCATCGAAAACTTGTCGTTCATGGAGCAAGTCCGCACCGCCGCCGAACTCGAAATTTCACGCAATTCCACACATGAACGAGGCACATATGGCCGTGCTTGCAGCGCGAAAACTTATTACAGCTGTCTGGAAGCTTCCGGTGGCCAGTCTTTAGAAGTGGGAAGGTCACCACGCTGTAATGGACCGCTCGTGGATAGCTGTTCAACGACCGGGCTGGTTTATGTGGAGCTGAACACTTTACAGCTGCTTTACAGCATGGGCGGAAGAAAGATAACATGGACCAGATCGGTTTAAGCTTGCCGTCACTGCTGCAGCTGGCCGCATTGGCGTTTGATTGCTACACTGACGTCCTTTGAGACACAGCGGGAATGTTCTTGTCGAGCTTGCAAGTCCAGTTGGGCAAGCAGTGGTCCTTTTCGATAACTGAGCACCAGACTACCGTTCACAAGATGGTGAACAGGCGCAGAGGATATGAAGTGATCGAAGACCTCAACCGGCTCCCATCAACGATCGCAGTTCAGTAGAGAACCCATTTCAGGAATGTTGGAAAGCAGTGGCGAGCGATGAAGGCGAGACCAAGTGAGGTCTGCAAATCCTGAGACAGTATGGGATTGCCGTTGTAGAACATTCATTCCAAAAAAAACAAGTTTGAGAAGGGTTATTGAGGGTCGCTCCTAAGACGATTGGCCAATGCGTTCTGTTGCGGTCCATGGATGCAATGTGGATGGCCTTTGAGATACATCCAGCGATGGCAAACTACTCTAACATTTGGTTATCACCTGCTCAAGCACACCAGCGGAGACAAGAAGCGTATGGACAGCAAGGAATATTGAGGCAGGCAACCAATGGTGGATCAAGCCGATACTGAGATCTCGATGCGGATCGTAGCGCCCGATTCTCACGACAGAAAATCTGACTACGTCTACATTCTGTTGGGAGGTCGTACAATCACGAAAATGGATAAGGTAGCACAAAGCGTGAGGGGTGGATGGTTGTGTATGATACGACCAAAGAAAGTAGAAGTGAAGTCTGACTTGTACGTTTTAAGACGGGACAAAAGCTTTCGGCTCAAACTCAAACGCCGAGCGCCACTACAGCGACACGTCCTCCAGCACCACGACTCCCACGGCACGCGACTATCGCCTCGAGGCAATCATCCACGTCCTTATTCACGCGCCGAAGAAGCTGCTACGGCTCCTGAGGCCAGTGCAGAAATGCCCCAGCGTCTTGCAGGCAGCCATGGCAGCGCGAATGCCTGTCACCATCGAGTCTTCGCCCTTGGATGACGTCTATCACGCTCCCTCGATCACGCCAGATAGCCTGCGCCGGAGCGAGAGCACTACCTCTATCACGCGATCCTCCTCACAACTATTGTCGCCGAGTGCCTTCGTACGACCCCGAGCGCAGCCACTAAAGAGTGGTTCAAGAGCACAGCAGGTACCGGCGGGTGCGCAAGCAGGATTCGCCTCCGCCGCGAGCTTGCTGAAAGAACAAGACGATGCCGAAGATGTGCGCGCGGCACATATCAGTGGTACTGAAATACTCGCCCCACCGGGCAATGTACAAGCGAAGCGAGGATCCGACTCGACAGCGAAAAGTGCTGGCAAGCTCACGAAGCCGAAGAAGACACCCAAGTCCAAGAAGCCACCCGTGACCACAGACAGCGTTCCAGAAAGCCCTCGCTTTGACAGCTTCCTTGAGATGAAGGACGGACCCTCAAAGTCGCTTGCGAAGGAGTCTAAGACTTCACATGTGGATCTGGTCAAGTCACCTGCAGAAGGCATCACGTCGCGCAGGCCGAGCATCAGCCTTTCCGAATATTCCTTCAATGGTGCCTCAGCAGCAGCTCAGCCACCACTACCTGCCAAAGATGGACCGGCTCCCAAAAAAGCTGTTCGTAAGCGTGCAAGCAAGACTGTCAATACTGCCGATGCACCTGTAGTCAAGAAGCCACGAAAGTCGAAGGCCAAATCGGAAGCTATAATCTTGGATTCGGACGAGCCGGAGGAAGCCCTTGTCGAAGCGGCCTCCGCTGCTGAGACTGGCATCTCCAATGTGACCGAGCCTGTGGCGAAGAAAACTCGCCAGAGAAAGACAAAGCCGTCAAAGGTCGGCGAGCCGATAGGAGAGGACGCAGCGGTAACAGCTGCAACGAGCACGGAAATTTACAAAATTGCCAAGAAATCCACCAAATGTTCGATCGAGAAGTCTGCCTACTTTGATCAAAAGAACTCGCTCATTGAGCCGGAACGCTTGCCATCATCGCCGCCACTGATAGTCTGTGAATCCCATCACGCCGATACCAATCCTGAGCCAGGGGAGCCACCTACTACGGAGCCGGTCACAGATCATCCACTGGTATCTGCAGACCCGGCGCCTAGGCGTCGCCGGAGCTGGACGCCTGCGAAAGACTCATTCTCCGAGAACACAGTGGACACCCTTCCTGTCGTCAACCAGCAATTGGACGAAACAATGCAAAAAGTTCCCTTCACAGAATTACTTGGCAACTTCAGCTACCTACAGTCTGAACCTGCCTCTGTACAGCGCACGGTCAGTGGCGAAGCCAGCACGAAACGCCGTCGCATAGAGCTGTCAGAACAGATCGGCGTTGCTCGTCCACAAGACCTGGAAAAATCCGAGGAAAGAGCTACATCCAAGGTGAAAGCCGCACCAAAGGCAGCAAAGACAGCGAAAAAGCCAAAGGCCGTCCCCAAGAAGCCACAAACGGTGACAGCACTTGCACTTGCAGCTTATCAGCCACCCAAGGACCCGGATCCAGTCCAAAGCACAGTATCCAACTACTTTACGCCTCAAAAGGATGTTGATCAATTGCCGCCCACAGCAGCTGGCGCTCAAGATGAAAATACTGTCGCAAAGGTCAAGAAGCCTCGCAAGTCACGAGCGAAAGTTCAGGCTGCAGACGGCGACGCCGCTCCTACGAAAAAGCCTGCCAAACCCAGAGCCAAGACAACCAAGGTCAAGGTCAAATTCGACAAGAACGACTATCAAGCCCCTTTGTACTCACCAAGCCAGGCATGTAAACAGATGAGGTCACAAGACTTCATATTTGGAACCTCTAGCCAGCTCGCTGCTGATGAGTCGCCCGAATTCGTGCGAGACATGCAACTCGCCCTACATCAGTCAGAGATGTCCTGTGCTTTGCCCAACAGCTCGCAAATTGGCACGCAGGTGGGACAGTCAGCTATGAATTCAGAGAAAAGCTGTGCTCGAGTCCCCACGGCGCCACACGGCACTTGTCTCTCGGTGGAGCAGGCTGAGCGAGAGCTTTGGTGTGTCAGCGCTCGAGACAGCACCGGCTCCAAATTGGCCCAGCAGCCCTCAATGCCTTTGCCCGTAATGCTGTCCGCGGCAGACGAGGAGCCCATTGTGCGCGTCATCGACATCATCAATCTGTCTAGCTCTGGGCGTGAAGACCGAGATCATGTCGCAACTGAGCCGAAAACTCCTCCAGATCCTCAAGACGAGCATATGGCTCCCAATACAGATCAGCTTCGTCAGGTTCTTGGGAATGCTCATCTCAAAGAGCCCATTCCACCGGCCAATGTCGAGCACGTTCCGTCAGTCGCTGCCGGTCTCGATGATCCGCCTGCTGGCGAGGAATGGATGTTCCTCGGAAGCGATGACTCGGTATTGCTGCCACAAGCTACGACTTCAATATCAACAGAACCGCCACGTGAAATGGCAACATTGCCGGCAGGGAGAACAGCACTGCAGCCTTTGGACGCCAATATATCGATGACATTGCCGAATCTTACCAAAACATCAGTCACTAAACTACAAGCTCGTTCATTCCCCACGACCAGCGCATCGCCTGACAAGAACAAAGCACGGGCCCAGCCTACAATAGTGCAGCTCGATTCCAGCCCTGTCGTGATTCTTTCGCCCAAGCGAGGTCGCGGTCGTCCTCGGAAAGACTCTTCACTCGAAAGGCCCTCGCAAACATCGCCCACACGAGGACGCGGTCGGCCGAGAAAAGACTCCTCAGACGATAGAGCTGCGAAGACATCGCCAGTCGGAGGTCATGGTCGACCTCGTGAAGATACGTCAGTCACTAGAGCGGGCTCCGCGTCTCCGAAGCGACTTGTTGGTCGCCCTCGTAAGGAAAGCGCAATCGTTCGCCCAGCTTCTGAGTCGCCAAAGCGGCCTGTGGGTCGGCTTCGGAAGGACGAAAAGGCCAATCAGGTGCCCGCGGCTCCTTCAGAGCGACCACAACAACCTCTCGAGGCCAATACTGTCATTCTATCAAGTTCTGTCTCTCCAACGCGGCCATTGAGTCAGGCTAGTGCATCAGGTGTCATCCGTCGTGTATCTTCTCCAAAGCGACCTGTGAGACGGCCACCCAAGAGTGCAGCGACTGTCGTCTTGTCTCCTCGAACATTCCGCGAACCAAAGAATTTGCTACCCCCGGCAGCCTCACAACCAGTAACAATGAACGAATGGACGAAAATCGACGAGATATCCGACTCCGATTCACCTCCCACACCTTCTCCTCGTCGACGGCGAGCATCCTCTTCGCCAGCGTTTGTCCGACAACTGGACTTTGACATGCCCTTCTCACCTTCAGCCATGCCCAAGGTCACGGTTCCTGGCACCGGAGCGATCAAAGCTACGGACGCTTGCTGGCCAGCGATACAGACTTCCATCTTCCCACAGATTGCCAAGACCATCAAAGCAGCACCTCCCGGCGACGACATGACCAACCCATCTTGGCACGAAAAGATCCTCTTGTATGATCCGATCGTGCTTGAAGATCTCACAGCCTGGCTAAACCAGCAAGGCTTGCGGTTCGAGATTGAGCGGCTGAAGCCCAAGACTAAGACAAGGGGCCGTAAAAAGAAAGATGCACCTCCTGAGGTCGACGAGTGGGAAGTCATCAAATACGAGCTCAAGGCTTGGATGGTGCAGAAATGGTGCGAGGATAATAGCATTTGCTGTCTTTGGAAGGAGGGGCTGAGGGGTGGCGTGAAGGCACGATACTAGGGTTATGAGGCACTTTGTCCGCCGATGTGTACAACATTGCATAAGTAACGATTCTCTTTTGTGAACATGATATCAATTGTCTCTCCGGAGCCCGCCGATCACCGTTCTCTTAGTGCTACACGTGTGTACAGCATTCGCCGGCAAACGGCCTTGGCGTGCGTGTTTCTTGCAGCCATCAAGCCACTGGTATCTGATCTAGAACTTTAGGCGCAATGCTGAACCTTGTCTTGTCTTCACCCCGCAAAATAACAACAACATCTCTCTGAACTCCTCCAATGATATATTTCGCTTGTAATACCAGCATTACACGTCCAGCGCAGCAGCTGGAACCCCGTCTTCCGAACGTAGAATTGGCGGACATGAGTTTGGATTTCTCTTTTTCTTGAACTCACCTCATGCAATGCTGCCGGTCCTGGTGGCGTGAGCCAGCTCGCTTGCGAAACCTTCGTGTACATAATAGCATGTCGGAGCAAGGGCAAAGTTCTTGATCATATTGCTATGCTTTCCACACACAAGCTTACAGACGGCTTCCAAGCCTTTCCATACTGGTCGAGATCGCAACGTTGCGAACGTTCACTCCGCATGGCGGCAAGGATGTGGGAACCTTGAACCCCGCGGTACCTTGCATATATAGTACGTACATGAACCTCAGGTCGAATCGTTCCATTCTGGCTGGGTTTATTGCCATACAATTCGATTTCTCTGAGATCACCATCACTGTCGCTGTCTATTGCAAACCAAAATGAAATACTCCCAACCTGCCTCATTCGCTCTCCTGCTCCAAGCAGCAAACCTAGTCAACGGCCAAACGCCTCCAAACTCGCAGCCTTCTACTCAAGGAAACCTCATCGTCACCTACAATGGGACCAGCGCCGTCGAGAGAGATACGCTACTCTTCCCCGACCGTACGTCACACAGCATCCAACCCAGCCAATCAACCAAACCAAGCGAAAGCTCTTACTAACCTCAACACACCTACAGAGGTGTCCACCCGCCCAACCATTTCCCTAGACTCTCGCGTCGAAGGCAAACACATGGTAGTCTTCACCGACCTCTCCATCTCCGGCGGCCGCTACAACGGCACCAGTCTGCCTCTCGCGCAGGGCCTGCAAGCCTGTCGCACCACGAGGCTACACTGGCTGCAGACGGGGTTGACGCAAGCTGAGAACGGGACGTTCGTTATTGAGGATGGTACGCCTGCGATAGCGCCTTATGGTAAGTGAAACCTGTTTTCTTTTCTCCTTGTTCCTGGTTATTTTGTAAAGCAGATTGATTGATCGAAAATACAGGCGGCTCCATGCCCACCCTAAACGACATCCCACACACCTTCACCTTCTACCTCTTCCCACAGCCGGACGATTTCGCGCTGCCAGCGTGGGACGCCGAACGAAACCTCACCGCGCTCGGCGCTCCAGCTCGACTGAACTTCAGCGTGAGCGCGATTGCGGATGTTGTTGGCGCGCCGGTTGCGGCGAATTATTACCGTACTTACAACCGGTCTAACACAGCAACCGGATCGCTCAGCAATGGGACTTGTCCGTCATTTTTGGCTGGGAATGCAGCGGCTAATGGCTCTGCGGGTGGTGGGAGTGGAAATGGGGCGACGTCTCCTCCAATTGAGTCCACGGGTTTGGCTGGGAAGCTTGAGACTGGCGCAGGATATTTGCTTGCTGTTGCTGGTGCTGCGGCGTTTGCGATGGTCTAATGGTCTCTGTTAAAATAAGTCGTTCGAGGTGCTTGTGGGTATTCGTTGGTCTCAGACGAGAATAACACGAGACCAGTGGCCGGATCAGTATGCGCGGGGCGATCTAAGGTTTTACTATTGCGTTTGGAGTCATTACAATGGCGGTATGGAGACTTGAGTTCTTCATAAGTAACCCCAGGCTCATTTCTTCCAGTTGTCTCGCGCAGCTTTAAATGGCGCTGCCACTTCCAATATACATATAGCAAGCCAACTCCTGCAATTGACGATAGCTGGAAACCCCAGGACTGAAATCCAGCGTGGCGGAGGACTTGTTGGTAGGCCTTGGCTTGCAGGACCATGCTTACCAGGAGTCTGGTTCAGCCTGCACTGGGAAGACCGCAGCGCGTGCCGAGTCCGTACCATAACAGTCATTGGGCACGGAGAGTCAGGCGCCGGCTAGCAGCGCCAGATGACTCCAATTTCATAATTCGTGATCCGGCATGAGTTGAGCGCCAATTGCTCTCATCACGCTCCCTTGAGTGCCATGCTGCCGATCACGAAAGCTTCTGCTTCTTTCCCAAGTATAGCAGACTCGCCCTTCTTGGGCTGATCCAGACGGTAGATCTTGCGAATGCGGGCGTCGTCTTTGACGGAAGCGAGTGCTTCGTCCGTCAGGGCGACAAGTTCACCCTGAACATTTGTGGTCAAGTGTTCCGCGACAGACTGCTCCGGGCCTCTGAGCACCTTCACGGCGACCACGTGAGCGCTCGTGTCTTGGATGCCGAAACGGCGGAATGATTCGGCGATCTGCACATCTGGTGAGTGACTGCGAAAATTGTTATGGAATGTCATCGACTCACGTTGTTGTTGGGCGACAATGAGAAGACGATCTCCGAATGCACGTTGCGACTCTTGAGACGGCCGTTGATTGAGTCTGAGATGGCTCTGAAGCAGGCGGCCAATACGTGGCTCCTTGAAACTAGGACGGAAGCGTCGAGGAAAGCATATTCGAAGTCTGTGTTGCCCTCGAGGAGTTGTTGGCGGAGGAAAGCGGCGTTCTGGACATTTTTGAAAAGACAGGCCTGGATGGGGGAGTTCGGGAGGTGAGGCAGCGTGATGGTCTCCATGGTGGTGGCAAGGTGAGGATGATGCGATACGGGTGGCGTGGTAGAAGTGTCTGTGCCCGTGTCACGTGGTTTGCGTGAGAGGTTTGTGAAGCTTGGATGGAGGTGCTTCCGGGGCCTCAATCGCTAGCACCTCGTATGTAGCAAACAAACTTTCGAGAGGACACCTGGAAGCAATGACGAAAAGATCACGTGTCGTGCGATCCAGGCCGTCTGGAGAGTGGAAATTCTTTGGGAGTGTTAAAATGCCCAGCCAAATCGCGTCGCGATTGGGACTAGCGTGAAATTCAACCTCACTTCTGACACTGCCAGCACAGCACCATACCACTCCAAATAAACTGTACTGAGCATTCATCACGCGTATTCCAATGCAAGATCGAGTACTATTCATTCTCTACAGTGAAGTTGGGATTATATATTCTGAAAATCTGTGTCTGGCACATCAATCATTAGAGTCAAATTCGTGGGCGGAACCTCCAACGCACAGATAGGCATTATAACACTCGCTCCAGGGTGATTACTGATCAGCGATGCAGCGGCGGGTCGGGAGATGCTAGAGGGACGTGTGAAGCTGCAGGACAGTGCTAGAGAGGGCGATGAGGGATTGGTGGCAGGGGGCCTGATGGGGAAATCTTGGGATTGCCTCGATTGATGGGTGTAGTGTCGAGGTAGTGTGCGTGTAGCGCGAGAATTAGCTTTCAGTAGCTCGCAGAGCTCAGTGCTGGCTCGCTGGCTGGCGTGCGCGGCCGGGTTGATGTGCGATAGTCTCGCATCGTCTGCCCCCACAAAAGTCGGCCTGTGGGAGTTCGAGGCGTTTTATTAGCAGGCAGGCGCCACCAGCGAGGAGACGAGCGTGAGACGGAAAACACCGAGGACTTTTGCGCAAGAACGCCGCAATACCACCACGTCGGCGCTGCCGCCATGCCTGTCAAGCGACCCGTGGACGACGACGATGATGGCGGTGGTGGTGGGAATGGACAACTCCACCATATGCCTGCAGCAAAGGCCTCGCGCCACGACCTGCAGCATCAACAGCACCAAGACTACGACGCGCATCAGCACCAGCAACAGACGCAGCACCATGCGGCACAGCAGCAACAGCAGGCGACCGCCAGGAAGAAGGGCGTTTCGAATCGCACGGGACAGGCATGCGACAGGTGTAAGGTACGCGACTCATCCTCATCCTCGTCCCAACGCCATGACATGACATGTCATATGTTCAATATGCACACACACATCTACAACTTACATCTACAACTTACCTCACTTCATCACCGCCAGCTGACACTTGCCCCCGCCCGCAGATGAGAAAGATCCGATGCGACCCTCAACCCGGCGGCTGCTCGCCCTGCGCCCAGAACAACACCGAATGTCGTACAACAGACCGCATTACAGGCCTCGCCCGCTCCCGTGGCCATGCGGAGAACCTCGAAGGCGAAGTCGCGAGCCTGCGCGCGGAGAAAGCAAGCCTGTCAGCGCACAATGAAAGCCTTCTAAGGCTGCTAAGGGACAATGGTATCGAGCCGACACACGCGCCCGCGGTCTCCTCTGGCTACGCGAATGTGTCGACTGACAGCCAGAGCCAACCATCGCCAGATGAACAAGCAACTTCGTCCTGGGGAACCCTCCATCAACCCAAGGGCGACAGCACGCCGGCTCAGGGCGTCCGCTTGTCAGAATTCCGCACCGGCTGCATCGGCGACAACTACCTGGGCGTTGCCGCTGGAAACTCCTGGCTCAGTCCCATCGAGGGCACTTCCGTCTCACTCTTTGGCGCCACATTGGACCTGGCCGAATATATACCCAAAGACCATGTCGACTCTGGAACATCATATCTTAACTTCCTCGACAGGGCCTTCGTGGAGACAGAGATGCCTGCCCCACAGCTCCCGACATGGGAGAAGGCAAAGATGTATGCGGAATGGTACTTTAGGTCCATCCAACCCATGTTACCAATCTTGCACAAGCCTCATTTCATGCAACTGCTCCACGACGTCTACCACGAAGGCCATCAGTGCAGTCCGGCCGAGCTTGTCATGGTGCACATGGTTATGAGTCTTGTCCTCTTCCAATACAACACTCGCAATACTCAAACCGCACAGAACTTCCAATACTGGAATTTCGCATGCTCTCGGGTCACCCGCCTCATGAAAGGTCACACTTTGCAAGACATGCAAGGCCTCGCCCTGATCTGTGCGCAGCTACGTGCCTTCCCTCGTCCCGGTGCATGCTGGATGTTCACAAACACAGTCCTCGGACTAGCCATTGAGCTTGGTCTCCACCGCTCGGTCACGGCATGGCAGGGCATTCCCGCACAACAGGATCCTCATACCGTCGAACTGCGCAAACGCATCTTCTGGAGCCTCATGATGATGCACGTCCCGGTCAGTGGTAAGCTTGGTCGACCAATGCCGCTCAGACTCGAAGATTTTGATATCGAGATTCCCGAGGAAGCACACGACTATCTACCGGAGGAGGCACACTTTGACGAATGGCGAAAATGCTCTTTCCGCTCTGGGGTATGGGGCTTTGTCTTGCTCAAGGTTCAAATTAAGGTCTACAGCTCGATATATTCTATCGGATCCAACACCGCCACATATGACGCTAACGTCAAACGCCTGGAGAAGGAGCTCAAGGACACAGTCAAGTCATTTCCTGATGAACTTAACGGAGGTCCGAAAACCAAGGACGAAGACCGCGTGACTGCACTCTACCTTTCATTGGCAGCAACGAGCTGCCAGCTCTTGATCCACCACCCAGCTCTATGCCGCTCTTTGTCTCCTCAAGTCATGTCAAATAACCTTGACGCCTGTCTCGATGCAAGTCATAAGATGCTTTCTATTGCAGTGCAGATGAAGCGGTTGAACAGTCTGGACTCTACTCTTTACTGGAACATGGACTTCCTGGCGTCCATGTTCACAATGCTGTTTGTTTACCACGAACGTCGTGATCGTCTCAGCATGAATGATTTGCGCGGTCTCCGACAGGCCATGGAAGGTTGGCTCGATGTTATGGGCTTCGTTGGTAACCTTTTGGGTTCTGGGGACCAATTGCATGTCGCCCTCTGCAAGCTCGTGGAGTGGTCACTGAATAACATCGGTGGACAATTGGCCCAGAAGACGGCGACTGCAGCAGTTGCGTCTACGGCTACCCCACCTGCGCCAGAACACTCACAGCAGCATTCCCAGCCGTCGTCACAGAAGCAGACGCCTGTGTACGAGAATGGTCATAACTATAATCACGGCTACGCAAACGGTGCTCCGCAAGAACAGACCCCGGTGCGTAACAATCATCAGGTGCAAGTACAGCAGCATCCATCGCCACAGCAGCAAACCCCACAACCGCCCCGTCAGCCGTCACAGCAGCCTCCACACCAGGTTCCTCACCAACAACTCCAGACGACACAGCAGCAGCCTCACCAACCACAAGCGCTGCCGCGAGCCGCCGACAACGGTTACCCAAACAATCCAGCATATAGCTACGGAGACGCACAAGGTAGCAACGTGCCTTCCTTCGCACCAACCATCATCCAAACGTACCACCCGCAAGGTGGCTATGCGGGCGAAGACGTCAAACCAACCATGGACGCTCAACTCGTCGCCCACGCCGCCATGGCGCAGCAAATTTCCCAGCCAGCCGCAAACAACTACATGATGTATCCAACGCCAGCATACAACATGGCCAACGCCGGGGGGGCAGAAAACTGGCGCAGCTTCGTCTCGGGCATGCAAACCAGCGCGCCCGGCATGGCGGACGGCACCTTTGCGAGTTACAGCGGCATGATGACCGAGCCTCTCGGCAGTATCTCGACCAAGAACGGCGCTTTCATGTACTCAAACGGCGCGACCTTTGGGCAGATGCAGATGCCGGCGCAAGACGGGACAGAGTGGCCGATGGTCCAGTACTAGGAGTTCTGGAACAAAGGTTGGGAAGGTTGGGACTGAAATGGCTCTTACGTGTAATGCGACAAAAAGAAAGGAGTTGGTGACTGGTTCTGTTTTTTGTTTTGTTGTTTTTTTTTTCGCTTTCTGCTTGGAAGAAAGAGCGGTTTTTGCTTGTTTGGTCCAGGAAGCTGGAATTGTTTTGCTCCGGAGGATTACATAGAGAAAGTTATTTTGCGACTACTGGGAGGTGATACCCTTGGGTTTATTAAACTAGGGCGTTGAGAGAAAAGAGGACACACGCCAAAAATCGATGTCGCCGTCGTCGTTGTCGCTTGGGTACGAGAGAAGCGATGTTGGCAGTTGGTTCGGTCAATGGGCGGATTGGTTTGTTTTTGTATATAGCTGGTTTCGAGAGGTTGCATCGAGAGATTTTGTCGATACTGCTGAAAGATGAAATGTTTGCTTTCTTCAACACTGAGCACTTTTGGATTTTATGCTGTTGTGTATCATTATATCAATCGTTTGGACCACTCAGCATCTTCCCATTACCAACGTCTTGAAGTCAAAAGAGGTGCAAAAGCAAGTCATCTGGGACGATATTCAGCTCTCGCTTCGATGGTGAGATTGATGACTGTATTTTCCCATGACTGCAATGGAACCTATCATTGAGAACCTGAAGACAATTTCATATCGAATATTCTGAGGTCATGTCTTGTCGCAAGCAGTACGCCAAACCAGCCCGGCGACATCCGCGCCAAGTCGAAGCCGGCGGGTGATCCCGCGAAGGAGAGACGAGCCAGCGAGCTTCAACTTGCAGTACTGGCAGCTCTCAAAACACCGCATTCGCCCTCATATACCCTCGACCACTCCACTCCACCACCCAGCACCACCGCCGAAATGTTCGCCCGTCGCGCTGTTTCTTCCGTCGCCAGGCGCGCCGTCGTCGCGCGCCCGGCTGTGCCCGTCCGCAGCTTTGCCAGCAGCATGAGGAGATGTGAGTTTGTCTTTGCGGAGAGGATGGGGAGAGAAGGGGAGGCCATTGGGGGAGATGAATGGGAAGAGATGGATAAGAGAGGGCTGCGAGGGGTTCTGGGAGAGGCGTTGGTGTTTTGGTGTGATATGTGGTTTGGAGACAGTGAGGCTGACTTTGCGATTCACCAGTCGACAGCGGTACCCACGGAGACCCCAAGCCTGGCGAGGTTTCCAAGCACGTCAAGCCCTTCGACCGTAAGCAAATTATCCCCCGAATACCGCCGGAAGAGTCGGTGCTGTGCCATTGGACATGGAGGGATGCCAATTGCGGATATGACCTGGCGCTGGGCGATGGCGCGACAATGAGATGATATGGTTTGGCTGACAACTTCTCTTGCGCTGCAGAGATCACTTCCGAGGCCGACCTTCTCCCCGAGGGTGCTAAGCCTGGTACCATGCCCACCGACCTCGAGCAGGCTACTGGTCTTGAGCGTCTCGAAATTCTTGGAAAGATGCAGGGTGTTGATATCTTCGACCTGAGCCCGCTTGATGCCAGCAGGAAGGGTACGTACGATCTGATGGCGAGAGGACGGACGAGTGTATTTGTTCCGGCAGGAGGATGTGCAGTTTGAAGCAGTCGCCTAAATGCACCGCCCGGGACGATACGCGGTTCTGATCCGACATGACCTAGACCATTAGCATTAACAGCACACAGGCACGCTCGACAACCCCATCACCGTCAAGTCCTTCGGCGACGAGCAGTACCTTGGCTGCACCGGCTACCCTGCCGACTCTCACGTTGTCATCTGGCTCACCACCTCCCGCGACCGCCCCGTCGAGCGCTGCCCTGAGTGCGGTTCCGTCTACAAGATGGAGTACGTCGGCCCCCAGGACAGCCACGACCACCACCACGACATTCACGACAGCTCTGACGGAGCTCACAACTACGAGGCCGAGCCCCAGACCATGGCCGACTTCATCCGTCCCGAATACAGATAAGCGTCGATATCACGATGCCATGCGAGGACTCGTGCTTTAGGGTGGGAGAAGGTGACGATTGCAGTGATGTAGAATAGACTCGGTGTAACTGCTGCTTGCGAATGGGATCCTGTACAGACTGGTTTTCTTTATTTGATCTCTTTTGTGTTAATCGAGCTGTCGAAGATATGTCATCATATAAATTGTTTCACCGTTGGTCGTTTTGAAGCTGCGCACCATTTGCCAGGCTCTAAGACTATATTGAAATGCTTCACCTCCTACCGGCATCGCCCGCTCACATTTCACATTCTCGATAAATGCCCAGCGCATCTAGGCGTGGTCTTTCACCGAAAGACCATCCCCAAGCCCGGATCCACCCGTTCCTGCTGAAACATGTAGCTCCGTAAGCTCACATTTGTCCAAGTCCTCTGAATCGTCTAAGGCGTGGACCCACTTCCTCCTCCTCCACATTCAGGTAAAAGGTGTTTGGCTATATCTCATCCCTCCTCTCCTCCCCCAAATCCTTTTCTTTCCCTTGTTTGCTCTTTGGCGAAAACAATGGCGTAATGCCCTCCTACACGCATCCCTTCGCCCTCTTCCGCGTTCTCCTCCTCCCAGCCATAATCGCTTTCCTATACCTCTACTTCTACCCAGCAATCAACGACTGCGCCTTTCCACCAGCCACACGAACACGCTCAAGATGCTCCCTCACCGGCCCCTGTAAGAATACCACTGTCAACGCCGGTCTCCCGCCTTTCCGCCTCCTAGCCCTCGCCGATCCCCAGCTCGAAGGAGACACTAGCTTGCCAGCCGGTTGGAAGAATGGCGCGTCGGCGGGTTTGAGGAAAATATGGGAGGATGCGGCATCAGGAGACTGGGAGGGGTTGAAGGAGGATTTACCAGTTTTGGTGAAGGGCTATCGTAAGAGGTTGGATCTTTGGGGGAATGATCGGTATTTGAAGCACGTTTACGGGCAGACGAGGTGGTGGTCAATGCCGACGCATACGGTTGTGCTGGGGGATTTGCTTGGGAGCCAGTGGATTGGGGACGAGGAGTTCGAGAGGAGGGCGGAGAGGTTTTGGGGGACGATTTTTGGTGAGGGGGAGAGGGTTCCTGAGGAGGTTATGAATGGGGATGGGGAGCATGAGGTGGATATCCTGGGCGAGAATGAGAGGACTTGGAGGAGGAGGGTTATTGCTGTTGCTGGGAACCATGATATTGGGTATGCTGGGGATTTGACAGAGGCGAGGATTCAGAGGTTCGAGAGGGCTTTTGGAAGGGTTAACTGGGAGGCGAGGTTTCGGTTGCCGAATGCTACACTGCAAGTCGATCAAGAGTTTGCGAGCAAGAAGACGCCGGATTTCTACGATGGACCTGGTGCGCAGCCAGAGCTGAGACTCGTGATTCTCAACTCGATGAACCTGGACGAACCTGCTTACAGCCCAGCTCTACGCGAAGAAAGTCTGAAATTCATGGACGACCACATCTGCAATCCAGACCATGACCATGAACACTCCGCCACGGTTCTCCTCACCCACATCCCCTTCCACAAAGCATCAGGAATCTGCGTCGATGGGCCCTTCTTCTCGCACTTCCCGCCTGAGAACGGCGCCGGGATCCGCGAACAGAACCACCTTAGCGAACACCTCAGTAGGCACATGTCACATTGCCTGGCAGCAGGTACCTCCATCGTGCTCAACGGCCACGACCACGAAGGCTGCGACACGCGCCACTATACCTCCCCTGAAGGCGAAACGATTATCCCCAAAGCCATCCGCAGCAACGACTTCGACACTCTCTCCTCAGACGAGAAGCTGAACTCTTTCCGCGAGATCACAGTGCGCAGCATGATGGGTTCGTACGGAGGTTACGCGGGTTTCTTGTCGGGCTGGTTCAATCAGGACGAGGGTAAGTGGGAGTTTGAGTATGCGACTTGCGGGTTTGGAGTGCAGCATATTTGGTGGGCTTGTAACATTGTGCTTTTGGTAGAGCTTGGATTAGGCGTTATGAGCGCTTTGGATGCGCTGGCACAGAAGTTCTTTGGGCCTGAGCGACGGGAGAAGCTTAAGGAGGCGTAGTCATACTTTTGTGATTTTGTATTATACTGAGCGTGCTCGCACCCTTTTTGTTGATCTACATGTGGCGTTAAAGCCTCCGAGGGAGTTCAATTCTTGGACTTCAGTCTTGACATGAGTATGAGATATTTGCAGAACGCTCTCACGATTAGGCGAGACTGTTTCTGATCGTATACGTTCAGATCAAATACGAAATACACGTTTCGGCGATTGAGCAAGTTCATTTCAGGTGATTGGCTCGCTTGTGCTGTCCAACTTGCCGTCATTACGAAGATTTTGCGGTGGTGCGGGAGTGGTCGAGACACCGACGCATCCATCGCTTAGACGAACGACTCATGGTCACCGCCTTCGCTCTTCGCGTCGCTATACGAACGGCTTGTTCTACAATAATGTGCCTGTCAATGACATCAAAGCATCAATAAACGAGCAAAAAGCGCGTCGATAGCCCGGGATAAACGCAGCGTTAAACAGTACAAGGGCTTGCACAAGTTGCATATTCAAACGCATCCGAAGACCTGGTCAACCCTGTGGGTCAAAGCGTGTATATGCCTGCTAGAAGACGCCTGCCCTATTGGGTCAACGCTATGGCCCAAGGCCGTGGAGATCAGCTCCAGAAGACAGCCTGTTCTCGTGTATAAAACTTCTACGCCTGGTGCAATGCTAACTCAGCGAGACGTCATCACCTGAACCTCCTCTCTGATCACTCCGATACAACATCATGCGCTTCCAATCCGTTCTCCTGGCCTCTGCTGCCGCTGCAGGTGCTGTTGCCAGCAATGTCAACCGCACTCTGACCAATGGCTGGGGTAGCACGCCTTCAGACCGCCACTACATCAACCACACCCAGGCTCTTGCTGTTCTGAACGCTGGTGTTGCTCGCTCTCTGGAGACTGGGTAAGTCTTGCTATATCTCTTACTCGTTGGAACACATGTTTAGGCTTCGTGCTGACGTTCCCTCAGCGTATTCGAGAACATCGCTGTTCTGGATCCCTCCGCTCACCTCGTCGCTTTCATCCACATGGACAACTCATACTACGGCAGCATCGACATGTCACAGAAGAAGGCTAAGACCGTTGTCTTGTTCAACGGCCAGTTTCCTTCGCACGGCCTGTACAACCGCACCCAGCCTGGTCCGGGCAACGACCTTTGGAGCTTACAGACTACTAACGATGGTTTGGTGGTCTTCCCTGGCGGCCAGCCGATCTACGATCACGATGGGTACTTTATCGGTGCTGTTGGTGTCAGCGGCGGTACTGTGGAGCAGGATGTTGATGTGGCGATTCATGCGGCTGAGGCGATCGGAACTACCCTCAAGTTGGATCTTTAGATAACGTTACAGCCAGAAAAGAACATATCTTTGGGTCTTCTCGCATAGCATCCATTACTTCCTGGCATATTGACTGTCTTTACTCTGCCATGCGATCCTAATGTCGCTTGCGCGGCGATTTAACATCTTAAAGGCCCAACAATGCCTTAATCTCTCCAGAAGTCGATTGCAAGAGCCTCACACCGTGTGCATCCAGCTCGTCGCGGACGCGGCGTAGTGCGCTCTCGTCCTGATTAACTGCCTTCGTCGCGTCCTCCACCACGACAGTCTGGAATCCTCCTTTCGCGGAGTCGATAGCAGTGCATCTGACGCAGTAATCGAGCGCAAGACCGCAAACAAACACCTTTTGGATCCCACGCTCGCGGAGAAGGTCGGCCATACCGGTCATCGCGATGGGAGGCTTGCGGAAGTCCGGACCGAAGCCAGAATATGCCTCTACACGGGAGTCTTCGCCCTTTCTGATAACACGGTCAATAAGGGAAAGATTCAGCTCCGGGATGAATTCGCATCCAGTGGTTCCTTGGATGCAGTGATCGGGCCAAAGCGTAATTTCCTGCGACTCAGCGGTTTTTGGATCGCTTGCTTCAGGATTGAAGATCTTGTGGGTCGAAGTGAAGGGTTTGGCATCTGAATGTTGACTCGCGAACGAGATGTGGTTGCTGGGATGGTAGTCCTGAGTGGCGATTTTGATCTTGAACGGTAGTCCTAGGAGCGAGTTGATGACTGATGCCACTTTTCGTCCGTTTTGCACCGCGAGTGCGCCATTCTGTTCTCAATTAGCCGATTTTGTCCTATTCCGCAGGCGACAAGGCGTACCGGTGGGCAGAAATCTTCCTGGACGTCGACGACTATTAAAGCAGTGTTTATCATAGTGGGCGAAGCTATGGCGCAGATGTGGTGAGAGTGGGTATCTGTAGATATGAGTCGGGATCGCAACCTGGTGGAGAGGGGTGATATGCCTTTTGAAGGACTCTGCAAAAACTTCAGACGATGATGGATTGGAATGGGGTCACCTTAAATTGGTGTATCCGGTAGTGAGCTGGCAGGTAGGTGTTGAATGATGAAGTCAAGAAGTGACGGGGTCAAGCTTGGGGTGCGGGAAAGCGGAGTCGCCCTAACAATAGTTGATGACTCTAGCACGATAAGTTTCGAGGCTCTCTGAGACATTATCAAGTCCCGATGGAAAACACTTACGCTTCCACAACGATAGTTGATACTATCACGATAGCTATTGGATCTTTTGGGACAATCGATCTTGTCTCGATGGACAGTATGCTTGTTTGAACTGTAATGCCAGATGATACTAGCACTATCGCTATTCCAATCGAGAGGCTCGAACAATATATCCTGTAGGTGACCACGTTTGTTCGAAATACAAAGGCTGATGATACTAGCACCATGGAGACATTCTAGACATGTTGTAGTTGCTCTGCTGTATCAGCAGCCTGTATTGCTACTATTCGAAATGTCTCAACATAGTCCACTGATCGGTAGCCACACGCTGGACTTTACGAAATAGATATTCGAATACTCGGAAAGTTGATCGATTTCTCGATGGAAAGCGTGATCAGACTAACCACGTTGCCTGAATGTATATACACGGTAGCATTGCGATACTCGGCTATTCCGAAGGAGTCTCTTTGGTGTCCTTGCCTCATTATACACGATCACATGACGGTCGGTGCTCATCAAGTATCGAGATACGCGTTGTGTCTCTGCGGTAGCTCCATTTGTCCGGACCACGATATCTGATGGCGATAGCGATGTGGCTCATGAAACCTCTGTAACATCTCAACGGAAGCCAAGTCTATCATACCTCAACAATATAAATCATTACATCAGTTTTCGAAGAACGAAACATCTCTCCGCAGGAACTCAACTCGTTCTGATTATGAGGTCCGATAACAATAGCACAGACGCTTGTGAGATGTCCGTGATACTCCAACGGCGGTCAAGCGAGTATCGACGAAGGTGACAGGCAGTACCAGCGTGATAGCGATCGAAATAGTAGGAAACTCTACCCACACCTCAGTGGTGACGATGTGCCGTTCGTTGCTGATCTCTGGAGGCAATAGCTTCGAAAGAAAGAGGGTACCTCAGACCTCTCTGTAGAGCCCGGTATTGTTTCAGCTGTTATGTTCGATGACACCGGCCTAGCTGCAAAACTTACTTTACAATTAAAGTCACAAAAAGATCAATGTCACAGTCACCGACAATAGCATTGGGCCCGGAGGTGGGCCCTGATATGTTTCAGCACGTCTACAAAAGCGAAAGTCATGTGTGCTAATTGGAAGGTACGTGAAAGGCGCCCATATCAATTGACTCATAGCCAATGGCAACGCGTCTGACTTCGTCGTCGTTTGCATTCACATGTCAGTGTAACAATAGGATTGCCAAAATGGCGTTAGTGCGGCGCTAGCAGTGACGCCCTCGAGTGGTGAGCGTTTGGGAGTGCCTTTAAAGCTCAAGCCTTTCGATCGTGCTCTTTCTTTCGACCAGGCAAACACATATCGACATTGTGAGTATACCCTCAGCACCATCACTTCCCCTCTCCATACCACTACGAGTCCTTCATGCCCCGCGCATGGTAGTCTACTCGCCCTCATCCTCATGTCGAGTCTTCGAACCGTGAAGGTTGATTGATATGGCCGCTGACACACCATTAGTGCAAAATAACCATTTACACCTCTACCAAAACAAACTCTCACCAGTGAGTATCCTTCCTCGACTGTGCTGTTATCAGCGCGCATCTTCATGGAATTTGACTAACGTGCAACGATAGAAAACCTCAATCTCCACCTCCTCCTCCTTCACCACCACCACCACCGCCGTCGCCGCCGCCATCGTAAGTTTCTTACCTTTCTCGAACAAGTACCAAAGACTGTGTACTAATGATCATACTAGATGTGCAAACACAAGAGCGAGGTCGAGTGCGAGGTCTGCTCCCACTGGGAGCTTAGAACTACCAACCCCTGCGGCAACGCGCCCGAGGGCTTTCTGTCGGGAGCTGGGGCGCCCGCCTGCGACAAGTTCGAGCCCAGGCAGACCGTGCCGGAGCTCAAGGCTCCGGTAGCCTGCTCTCAGTGTGACAACACTGAGGCCGCCGAGCGCGTCCGTCGCGAGACGGTCATGAAGTTCTGGCGCCGCTGAGAGAGAGGGAGACAGAGAGAGAGAGAGAGAGAGAGAGAGAGAGAGAGAGAGAGAGAGAGAGGCGCGTTTAGCCTCTTTTAAAACACCAATGATACCCACGCCGGCCGCTGCCGAGCCTTTTCTTCCCTGTGACCTACTTCCATTCCTTTGTGACATGTTCCTTTCCGCCGTCGTGGACTCCGAAACCGTGCGGCAGGGCGTCGCTCTGGAGAGAGGGCGGCGAGAGGCATGCTCGCCTGCGACGGGCGCTTCTCACAGGTTACCAGGCCTGCTGCGCTCCCATGATGGATCGTCGCATTGAGAACCTCCCCAGATGGTACTAATATCACCTGCATTGGAAAGAGAGACAAAGGAGCGAGGAGAAGAAGGTTGATCGTTGAACTGCTTCGTCTCCTTGGGTGCCAAGATACTCACAACAGCTGCTGCCGAGCCTTTCCTTCGCAATTCTTACTCCCAACGCCGGTGAAGCGTGTTCTCTTCCATCATCTTGTCGAACAGAGGGATATGTGTGGTATGACACCATGGTTTGTTTCGTACCTCGCCGCGGACGCGCTCTGCAAACCAGGAGCACCAGCCTAGACGTGGAAAGGCTGTATTGACGCTGTGGCGAGTATCTTCGTGAATAAGTTCGCCAAAGTTGTCTACTCCTTCGTATTGGCCAGTGTTGTCGTACAGAGTGGCGATTTGGATCAATTGACCCACGACCGTGATTGTGCCGTCGACGCCCATCTAGCAATTGTTAGTGGTTATCCGGCAACATATTGGGAAATATGATCAGACTCACGTCTTGGTGCCTTACAATGGCTTCAGCAACCGCCTCAGCTTGGTCGTGCGTAGATCCGAGAAATTTGAGCGTCTCCATAGCGAGGAAGCCGCCGTAGATATCGAAAGACATGCGCGTCGATTTGAAGTACGCTTCAGCGGTGCCGATGTCGTGAAGCATGCATGTAAGAGCCCAAGTGCTGGGACTGAGGACAGCCGCGTGCTCGGGGAAGAGCTGCTTTGCGATGACTTGTCCTGTAGATAACGTCAGCCTTAGCCGGGGAGAGCATTTGCTTGGAAGATCGTACCCCAATAGTAGACCCTCATGGAGTGATTGTAGGCCTCTGGCGAAAGCTGACGTTTGACAAACGACTGCGCTTCCACAATAATAGGATCCTCCAGCGGAAATTGTACATCTTCAATCTTGACCGGTTCTGGTGGGCTGATAGGTCCGCGAGCTTCGATTATCTGCTTGCCGCTGACAGGAACAGCAGTCCATCCGTTTGCTTGCACTTCGTTCGCCATTGTTGGTGTTCAGGATACCTTGGCTCCTACTTCCAGTCGATGGAGGCCGGCGGGATAAATGAAGAGGAGTGGAGAATGTACAGCTGCTGCTGACGGTATAATGGCGTATCAAGCAGGACCCTTGATTGATCGAGCTGGACGTAGAGCGCGACTGGAGCTGCTCAAGCTTATTTGACTGGGGCTGAAATGCCTACGTGGTCGCTGAAGACATTTCTGAATATAGCGCTCGCGCAAGGAATGCGAGTTGGAAGACTGTTGAGGTTCATGTTCGCGACTTGTTCTGGTGATCATCGTCCGGCCACCGAGATCATGACGCGTTGGCAAAGCAAACATTTCTCCGTAGAAATCGAGACATTCTGTAGGAAATCCTGAATGCGCTCACCTTAGCTCATCGCTCGATTAGACACAGGCTGGATGCTAGTATGTCTCAGCAGTGGTTCTTCTCTATGTTTACAGCGTAAGGCGAGCAGAATGAGAGCTCGCTCAAATATGTCGACTTGGGGGTAACAAAGGGCGTGTCTCCACTTCGCAGATGCCGAACGGATGCCGACAAAGTCAGCCCTAGCAATCAATGCCCGCCTCGCTCTTGAAAATCGCTGTGTCAAACCTACACAGTCTCAGAGTATGGCAGGAAAGACATTGAAGTCTTATACGCGTTGATCAGAGCCGTAAAGGTCTAGCACGAGTGAATACGACATAAGTCTATGCTTGTCTCGGTGCCATGGAAGATGGCTAAGCGCTCTACAAAGACAGCAAGACGCCATCGACAGAGGCCAGACATCGGTCCAACACTTTGCGTTTTCGGTTATGATCCCACCTGGACCAGCCCACGCCTGGGTCTGTTGCGCGACCTTTCGCCTCTCACTGGGCTTCCTCAGCATCTCAAATCCCCCTACATCGATCTGTAAGCGATGCACACGTGTAGATTTTCTGCATGACGAAGGTCAGCACCAATTTGCACCTTCCACCCAATGCTGGGGAAGAAGCTCGTCATCAAACTGCCACATCCGGACAACAGCTACGCGAGCACAACAGAACTGCGGAGTCCGTACAACGAGATTGACACGAAATAGCAGGACAGTCTTCACTCCGACCAGCCTTGGTACCGACAGGGCGCTGCGAAGAACATGTAAGACGAGCGAAGCATTGAATATATGCTTATAACGCCTGGCGGCTCGCCTGCTTCTCTCCATCGTTTTGAACACCTCATGACCAATTCAATACCGAGCAGCTTCCAATACTTGTTGCTTTTTCCCAGCAATTGACAAACACCACGCTACCACTTGCCCACCAGGTATCACCTCTTAAAACCACCATGTCGGACATTATCGAGCAATTTGGCTTCACAGCCATCCCTCGCTCGCTGGACAAGCTCATCGCCACACAATCGACCAAAGCAACCTCCACGCCTATCACAGTAGACGACATTGACCTTCCGAAAACACCTCTTGCAACAAGCATCCACGCGTACGCGAAAGAGAACCTCCCGAGGCAGACGTACAACCACTCCATGAGAGTCTACTACTACGGCAAGCTCCTCCATCTAAATCTCCAGCTCATACAAGGTAACTAACAACTGGAGCCGCAGGCCGCACCATCATAGCACAGCACTTCCCCTCCTGGAAGTGCAGCCCAGAAACCCTCCTCCTCGCTGCGCTTCTGCACGACATTGGCACCACGCCCGCAAACCACACCTCCACCCGCCTCTCCTTCGAGTTCGCTGGCGGTTACATCGCCCTAGACCTCCTCAAGTCTCATCACGCAGAAGTCGCGCAAGCCGAATCCGTCTGCGAGACGATTATCCGCCACCAGGATCTCGGCGACACGGGAATGGTCAGCACTCTCACTGCGATCATCCACTTCGCCACCGTCCTCGACAACGCGGGCTTGCATGGAGAGCTCGTTGCTCAGGGCACGATCGAGAGTGTCGTCAAGGCTTTCCCGAGGGAGGAGTGGACGGGTTGCTTTGCTGGAGTCGTGAGGAAGGAGTGCGAGGTGAAGCCTTGGTCGAACACCACGCGCATCGAAGGATTCGCGGAGATGGTCGAGGCAAACAAGCTCATGGAGCCTTACGATGGACAGTGAACAGCCGAGCGCTTGCAAATCTCAGATTTACTCGTGTTCCTACTATGTTGCTTGAAACACTCATATGTTCCTTCGAGAGTCTGATACTAGATATCTGCTGTCAGACTTGCTTCGAGGCTAGTGCTGTGAAACATCGAGACAGATCTGACCGTTCTTGCGGCAGATATGCTTCCTATCCGACTGGCTCATCCAAAAGTGTTCTCAAGCTGCTGTGACATCCTGCCGCTGCTTATGCCTCTCACTTTCCGCTCTCCGGCAGGCCTTTCGCGTAGCCTCCAACTGCAGTCTATCCATTCTTCCGTGTTGTTTCCCTCCAGTCGCTGCTCCCGGTTGGGTTCGTGGTGCTGCCCTCGGCCGCTGGAGTGGCGAAAGAGTTGTTCCTCTCAGCCTTTGCTAGATGTTTGGCGAGCCTCCGGACGCTTGAAAATGTGTTATTATGCTGCTGTAGCGTGACCGTGGGTTCATTTTGCGAGTGGTTTGGAGTCGTTGTGTATGTTCTGATCAATCCGAAGACATGTCTCGCGCCGCATGCCGTGTGTTTTGTGGTGAATCTCGCTTATGATTTATGGTGGTGTCTTGCATCGTAGAAGCATAGGCGGTCGAGGGTCAAGGAGATGCGTTGAGTCGTGAAGTTTTGGGGATCTTTTGCCACATCGCCGGCGCTCGGTCTGTGTTGATCTGCTCATGTCCCATGGTAGAAGCGTATGGCTCGAGGTTTTGTTGTTAACTGAGGAAGTCTATGCTGGTGTCCCCGGCGGTGCAATGCGGTCGTTTCTTCCGTCGTGTAAGGCTGCAGCGTAGTCATGTGTGACAAGTAGAACGATTGGTTGCTTCTCGAGAGTTGTGGACGTGTTGAATGGATACAATGTCTCTGAGATCAGCATGAATGATAGGTAGTGGAAAGGAGCGGTTAGTCAGTTGCAGGCAGTCTCGTGAATCGAACGGTGGTACTATCGTTTCTTTCGAATGTATCCAGAGCATCCTGCCCGGAGAGCTCGTTATCTCACCCTGGTGGTCGCTCGGGAGTGCCCACGGTCCCGCCTCTCGCTCCGTGGTTGCGCACAATAACAACGCCGTTTTGCGAAGCTCCCCGGTCTGCCTCGACACACGAACAAACAAGCGACTGTAAGTGCATATGCCCCTACCCTCCCCTCGCATCCCATACCAAGAGACAGCTGACATTGAGTTCTTCGCATCGAGCAGACCATCCTCTCTCCAATTTTGTAAGTTCACTCATATCCTGAGCGTCTTTGGGCGTTGCGAGAGCATTTGCTGACCATGACTTGGTAGCAGACCACCATCCACACCGCACAACCGTAAGTGACCCTCCCTCTTTTCGCTCTGCGAGAGGCGATATCAGCTTCGATTGGCTCTTCTTTCCTTGGAGATTGCCGTCACTGCTTCGATCAGCTCTCGCAGGCAAAACATAACAATGGCTGACACATACCTGCAGGCACCATCATCACCGCCACCCACCGCTCCCACCAACAACTTGTAAGTACTCCCTTTCCTTCTTATGGCCAGCGTCGCCGATAGCACCTCCATCACTCAATCAGCGAACAAGGATCTTTCTCCCTCGTTCTCAAGCCGCTCTCACCGTCGTTGTCAGAAAGGTACTAACAGATATGATTGTAGCACCATGGGCCTTACCGCGCCGCAGATGGGTCCCCCTCCGGGGTTGGACGTGCCGCCGCCGCCGCCGCCCCCACCGGGTGGTCACCCTCCTCCTCCCCCTCCCCTCCCCACCGATCCACCTGGCGACGGGCCGCGTTCGGTGGCCGAGGAGCTGCGCTACCAGAGGGAGCGCTATTACAGGCTCCGTCTGAGGGCAAAGCTGGCGTCGCAGCGTGAGCTGCAAAACCACCTTGGCTTCGTTGAGGCCGAGGCAGAGTTGCGTCGTCGGCGGGGTGAGAGCGAGGAGACCGTTGCCCAGTGGGAGGCAACGTGGAAGACGTAAGTGAACATTTCTTCTTATTTTGCATTTTTCTATCGCGACGCATCAAGACAGCAGCACAGCAAGCATGAATCGTCGGCAATGATCAGAAGAGGCGCTATAAAAGATCGATACATCACTGGAATCTTCCCTTGTCAACGAAGGCTGGACCTTGAATAGGCTGGGGACTTCTCTGGAACTGGCACCTCATCTCAGTAGCACCTCTCAGGAATCTTTCGACAGGGGTCATTGACACCAACACAACGGAACGACTTTATGCAGGAGATGCGAGCACCTCGGACCCCGAACGATGACAATAATGTTGATGTCCACTTCCTGCCCTCCATCCGCCCCAAGCCGGCTGTTAAATTAAATCCTGGACGTCGGGGCCAAGCCATTTCCGCGTGCCCCGCCAGCAGAGCATGACGCAGAGAGACAGCACAGCTGGAGCCCGCCCAAAAGTCGACAAGAACGGGTGCCTGACCTTTGCCCACCAGCCAACCTGACCTGAACGTGCTTGGTGCTTGCTTGCTGTGCTGCGCCTGACGCAAACCTAACCTTCTCCACCACTTCCCTCTTCCTCTCTGACTCTCTTTTACTCCTACACTCACGCACCACTGCACCCACACCACGCCTTGCCGTCGAGATACTAATACCTCTTCCTTCTGCAGCCTGCTCCGCACCGCCTACTAGAGATCGCCCAGCATGGTTCTCGGGCACATTCACAAGAAGAGCATGGGCGGAAGCGCCCGCAGCAGCATGGACGGCGCCGGCAACGACACCGACGAGGACGAGACCGTTGTGTCCTCTGAGCAAGGCAACGTCCTCACCCACATCATCAGCCAGCTGCGACCAGGCGCCGAGCTCTCGCGTGTCACTCTACCTACCTTCATCTTGGAGCCCCGCAGCATGCTGGAACGAATCACGAACTTCATGGCACACCCCGACACTCTCCTCCCCCTCCCCACGATCGACGATCCTGTCCAGCGATTTGTTGCCGTCACCAAGTTTTACCTGTCCGGATGGCACATCAAGCCGGCAGGCGTCAAAAAACCATTGAACCCAATCCTTGGAGAGACTTTTACCGGATACTGGGACTACCCTGACGGAACACGCGGTTTTTACATTTCCGAACAGACCTCACACCACCCCCCAAAGTCCTCTTATTTCTTTCTCGCGCCGGAACACCACATTAGGATAGACGGAACCCTGAAGCCCCGCAGCAAGTTCTTGGGGAACAGCGTTGGCAGCTTCATGGAAGGAATTGCGGTCATGCGCTTCCAGAACAGGAATGAACGATAGTAAGTCTCACAGCTTGATGGTTTTTTCGATGACCAGACGCGCTAACACCTTGCAGCTTCATCACGCAACCGAACATGTACGCGCGTGGAATTCTCTTTGGCAAGATGAAGTACGAGCTTGGAGATCACGCTGTTGTTAGGTGCCCTGAAACAGGCCTCGAGGTGGACATCGAATTCAAGGTCAAGGGCTGGGTAGGCGGCACGTACAACGCAATCGGCGGCTATATCAAAGATACCCAGTCTGGCAAGAATCTTTTCGAGCTCTCAGGCTTCTGGAACGGCGAAATGTTCGTTAAAGACCTCTCCACAGGCAAGAAGGAGCTACTTTTTGACGCTACACACGCGAAACCTCACATCCCCAATGCACGCCCCCTGGAAGAGCAGGCTCCACGAGAAAGTCAGAAGCTCTGGGATGCAACCAACAGAGCGATCAGAAAGGGTGACCACAGAGGCGCAACAGACGCCAAAACAGCTATCGAGGAAGAGCAGAGGAGAGAAGCAGCAGAGCGTGGAGAAGGACATGTCTGGCAACCGAAGCTTTTCAAGGCGGCACCCCCAGGCGACGAAGAACAGCTAGACTGGATCATCGAAGCGGACGTGGACCCTACAGCCCCAGCACAGACCCAAATCGAACAGGTTCTCGCCATCGCTCCCATCCTTCCCGGCCAGCATCACGCAGAGTTCCAAGCCAGCAAAGCCCTCCCCTCACAGCAAGGCAAAGAACTCCCTTCCCAAGACAAACCCCAGCCCTCCGCTTTCAACGATCTCGTCGACTTTGGACAAAACGACGGCACTTCAGCTAACCCCTCACAACCCACACGATCTGCCCAGCCATCGAACGGACCCCCAGGCTTGCAAGCACCCCTAGTGCCGACCTCTAGCAACAAGTTGGTCCGGTCAGACTCGAATGGGAACGAGGAGGCTTTTGTGGACGCGGAATCATAGGATAAATGGCCCCTTTTTCCCTTTCCTTACACATCACTTTTCCTTTTGCGATGAACTTTACGATTAAATAGCAATCTAGCATAAAAGCTAGCTGACCAATGAGAGCGGCCGCTACTGGAGCGAGCCTTGAGACCTGATATTTTTGACTTTGTTTCAACTTTTTTTCGTGTCATCTCCCGTGGTAATATCGCTATGTTGTGTGTTCAGAGCTGATGGTATAAGCTCATAGTGCACTGTTTGAGCACGAGATATGCTTCGAAGCTCGACGGCAATATCGCCATCTCATGTGTGCAAAGCTGACGATGTTAGCTCAGATCGCATTGCATGAACATGAGATCTGCTACAACATCCGATGGCAAACATCGCCATAAGTGCTCGGCGGGAACATTTCCCTTGAATGGATCGAGAGCTATACATACTAACTTATGGTATATAGCAAGAAAGGGAGAAACGCTGCAGCGCTCAGTGGGGAGAAATTGCTCGGATGGGTTAAGAGTTGAGAATATGAGCTCATGGCGAAGGGTAAGGACAGGAGGTCTGCTGCATTGTTCGATTGAAATATCTCTCTTAAATGAAATGGGAGCTGATGATATGAGCTCACAGTATAACACCGTTGCGGCAGGTTCACTCTGGAAACATCTCTCTTGAATGAATCAGGATTTGAGGATATGAGCTTATAGCGTACGGCAAGAACAGGAGACCTACAACAGCACTCAATGGGAACAGCTCTCTCTCTTAGCTGAATCAGGGGTTGAGGATATGAGCTCTTTCCGCATAGCATCGACAGGAGACTTGCTACTGCGTTCAATGGCGGCATCATTTCCGGGTGGATTGAGATCTGAGTATATAAGATTTTGGTTTGGAACAGGAGCAATTGACACGCGGCTTTTCTCGGTGGTAAAGTCAAGGAGCGATGGAGCGAGAGCTGTGTATATAAGCTCATATTGCGTCACAAAAATAAGAAAGTCGTTATCACATTCAATGGCAACAGCGGTTGTGGATCGATTGGGAGCTGTAGGTATAAGCTCATAGCTAGCGATAAAAGCGCGCAACGCGCTACCGTTCTCAATGGTAACATCGCTCCTCAACGCATTAAGAGCTGGCTATATGAGCTTCCAATCCGAAACAAGAACAATGAACCAGTGGTCATTCTGAACGGTAACAGCGGTCTTGATTCGATTGAACGGCTTGGGTATGTTCAGAATGTCCCTCTCCTGTGCTGGAACAAGGGAAACGATCTCATTGGCAATGCAACCGATGTTTCTGTTGAGGAGCTTAGATATCAGCACTGTGGTAAGTTCATGGGCGTAGGCAGCACTGTCTCTCTGATCGAATGCGTTGCTGTCCGATAAAACGAGAAGGTCTGATTGCAGCGTATCGTTCATGTCTCGCGCTGGAGTCATGCCGACGATTTGAAGGGTACACGATATTCAACAGCTCATTGAGATGATCAGACAGATGCACAATGTCGCAGTCATCGGTTCTAGGAGTCTTCGTACAAAGCATCGTGCTGAGTAACGTCTTGTGGCGATATGAAGATGTCGTTCTGCTCAGGATTCTGTCAGTTCTGGACAAGCTCGTTAGGAATCGTTTTCGAGCGCCGCAAGAGTGATGCCTCCTCGACGATAAATCAGCGCTTATCTGCGATGGGCAGAATACTTTCGCAGCCTCGGTGCCATCGTCCAAGTAGCAAGAGCAGTGTTCGATATCAGGGCGGCGGCGGATACTTTGGACGCTTCGAGGTCTCACAGCTTCATCGCGAGGTACAGAATTTGGTGACCAATATATAGGACTTTTCGTTCGCAAAGGCCAGCTTCTGATTAAGGCCACGACATTCGTCTTCCCCCATGGACAATATCGATGATATCGCTTTAGCTTCGCATTCCTTGACCGGTGTGCTAAGAAGCTTTCAAGGAGCAAGACACAGATGTTGAGAAGTACAATGAAGGACGCGGAAACTCGCAAATCCTCCAAAAAGAGAGTGCGACAGTACCATGGTCAGCCATACATCCTTCAAGTTTCAGCCTGCCCTACAGTGATTCCATGCATCCATAAAGACGGTCAAGGAAGCGCCATGACCAGACGCGTGCCGAATGTGCATGAGATGAAACACACCACCGGGCCAAATATAGAGCTAATTAGTCGTGCATGTCGCGTGTCTGTGACGAGCTCATGGACCGAAGGGGATCTATTTGCGGCCATTCCAGGATGCAAAAATAGACCAGAGCCATGCAAGTAATATGCACGAAAGCCACGCGAGCTGCAAGGGTACGGCGCACCTCCCCCATCCACACCCCAGGGCAAATCTGCGTTCGAGGTGCAACGGGAGCCAAAGAATTGCTGCGGCTCCAGTGTTTCACAATCGTTGGCGGCATTCTTTGGCTGCGGCTCTTTCGTAGCGGGGTACGTTGATCGATATTGTGCTGTTCTTTGTGCTAGTCGAGGTGGTGATGGTGATGGCGGTGCAAAGGATTTGGAGGCTGAGGCTGGGAAATTGGACTCTGTGGAGACGAGATGGGAAATAGACTGGGCTTGGAGGTTGGATAGGAACCCTTGACAAGCCCTGCAGTGCTACTAATCGCGCGATCAGAATGATGTACTAGACTGTACGGCAGCCAGCGATATTGGAGGCATGATCATGCGAGCGAGCGAGCTGCTGATACACCTTGAGTATGCAGAGACAGCTATGAGATGCGCGGCGTGAGCAGACATGCAGCCTCATTGCGTACGTCCTCCGGTGTGAGGGCTGCTGGGAGGCATCATCCCGTCAGCCCTGCCAGCCATCATCGTCAGAGAGCGGTGGGCACGGTGGAACTCCCTCCCGATCTGACATGCGGATGCTGCCGACGTGCATAAGCATCTGCTGCCGATAGAGTCTTTAGGCATTCTTGGAGCGAGCCATCGATGGGGACACCACTTGACGGCACCTCACGGCCACTCACAAGGCAACAGGCGGCGTACGGGCACAGTACTGCCCTGCCCCCCGAGGCCTTCCAAGACGGTCATCGTCTATCTCGCGTGCCAAATTCGTTCGCAATAGCCTCAAGCGAGGCGCCGTCCGCACTTTGGCCCTCGTGGCCGTAGCAAGCCCCCGGCGCCTATCGTGCATCTCGTCAAGGCTAGCACGCTGTCGGCTCGCGTCTAGCAAAGCAAAAACCACCTTCGTCCACGTCCATTTCCGCGCAAATTAGCTGCCTGTACGCCTCTCGAGCACAGAGGCACACCCTAATCATCCTTCGCAGCACCGTCTCTGCTCGCGGCTCTGCCCAGCGGCGGGTCGGGGCCAAATTTACATCAGCTAGTACTCTGTACCTAAGCCTCGTGCAGCAGGAGTCTGTGCGCGCTGGACTAGGACCTCGACATCGACTGTGGATGCGTCTCCAAGCTAGCATCGCTATTGCTGCTATTGCTGGTGCTACGCAGCCCGGGCGATGGCTGATGATAGCGCATCCTACTTAGATGCCAACATATCCTGCCTCTCGACATGGCTTGCGGCACGGCTGTTACTCAGGGCTCTACCTCTTCCTATTGATCGACCTTGAGGATCCATATCACACTACTACTATCCCGTCTCATCCTCCCGTCTTGATGAGCGTTGCCACCAACACCACCTTTCTTGTTTCGTCTGTTGTCCTTTCGAAGCCTTTTTCATCATGTCGTCGAACAACCTCTTCCCTACCATGACGGGAGACATCTCACCCGAGCAGATGTGTGGAGACATCAACAACAACGTTCTTGTCAGTGCCGATTGGTATACTCCAGTGCCGGTATGCATGATCCCTTCTGTCTGAATCTTCAATATCACATCACAACTAACACCTGGGATCAATCAGTATGCCTATGAACAACCTTACTTGACGCCTTTCCCATCATCAACCGTCGAGCCCCAACAGTGGAACCAATACACCCGGGCATCGATCCCGGACATCAACATGGTCACCTACCCCATGGCTCAACCCTCGACTCTCTTCCACGCACCAATCCAACACGCACCGGGCAGACCACGAAGCAGCCCAAGCACCTTCGGTCCCTCGCCAGAGAACCTGGACTGGACGCCGTCAGCAGGCCTGGGAATCCAATACACCACTGCAGCCGGCCAACCAACACCCCTAACTTCGACCTTCCCGCCAACAACAGCATTCCCAAACTACGCCACCGACATGTCCTTCGAGACTCCTTCCCCACCTCAACTCCAACAACCTCAACCTCGCCGGCCATACCAATCGATCGCTCCCAACCCGGCAGGAATCTCAGCCGCCAAGCGTCAACGAGACGAAGGCGAAGCAGCTGCTTACGGGGACTCTCGTCCTCCCAGCGGTAACAAGCGCCGCCGCACCACCTCAGCAGCAGCCGAAACCCTCTCCGACGACGACCGTCTCCTCATCCAGCTTCGCGAGACCGAAGCACTCCCCTGGAAAGACATTGCCGCCCGCTTCTCTGAAGGCAAAGACGTCGTCCACACCACCGCCCGCCTGCAAATGAAATACAAGCGTCTGCGTCAACGTTTCCGCGTGTGGGAGGAGCAGGACGTGTATGCCTTGAGAGTTGCGACTGAGTACTACGAGAGGTGCAAGTGGCAGATCATCAGTGCCAAGGTATGTCTGATCCATGTTAACAATACTACCACCGATGAGGACCGTATTGACAATACCGAACAGATGCTCGAACACGGCGTCTCAGAACGCTGGCCCTCCCGCCACTGCGAACAAAAATGGCGCGAACTGTCTTCCATGGCAGCAGTCGTCAACAGCACCACAATGTCGATGCCGCAGTACTCCAGCCCTTTGGAAGCCCCGATGGCCTACATCGGCATGCCGTTCCAGTAAAAGTTGCCCGCGACTCCGACTTCATTCGACTTCTCTACAACGTCGTTCGTATGCTTTTCTGCAAAATTCCTCTCGACTTTTCACTTACCAGGCGGAAAAATATTTCCACTTCTGCTCTTTTTTCTTTGGTCGTTGCATTTACAATGATACCCACATTCGCTCGCGAAAAACGCACTTTTTTCTGGGAAGGGAAAGCTAGGGTCGGCTGGTTTGGTTGGGATTCGGCGCTGGGAATGTTCTCAATGGTGAGAACAGTATAGATGCTGGAAATGGGGAGGACGGGAGGGTATGGGTTCTCGGTGGATGGGATAGCCCTTGGAGGACAAGGAATTTTCAACCTTGCTTGTACATAACACAAACCACAAGATACAATATCAACAGGAACTTATATTGATCAAGTTACAGAGAACTCATATGTCAACTTCTCACATTGGGTTTGCATGGTTCGCATCAAAAGAGTATTTCATGTCATTTGCTTCATACAGATATACGTCGGCGACTTCGCCAAGAGCTGCTAATCTCGGTTTTTTTTTCGTACGATTCACGTCTTGGTGCATGAAGACTCCTAGCCCCTGCCGGCAAGAGCAATAGCCTCAATCTCAACAGGCACGCCCTTAGGAAGCTCCTTGACCGCAACGCAAGAGCGAGCAGGCTTGTGGGTGAAGTACTTCTCGTAGACGGAGTTCATCTCGGCGAAGTGATCCATGGTGGTGATGAACACGTTGATCTAGAAATGGAAAATTACAAGCGTGAGCGATTCGAACCTTCTTTCGAGGTGCTTCCGTTTCGAAGGAATGGCTGGCTCACCTTAACAGTACGGTCAATGCCGCTGCCAGCGTCCTCAAGGATGTTCTTGAGCGCTTCGCAGCAGGCCTTGGTCTGGTCGGCGATGCTGCCGCCAACGAGGTTACCCTGGGCGTCGGCGGGGATTTGGCCAGAGACCCAGATTTGGCCGGCGGCTTCGATGGCTTGGGACTACGAGTGCTGTTAGGAATGGCGTTGGGAGGAGTAAAGATTGTTCGCGAGGGACATTGTGCGTGAATTTCCCCGAGGAGACTTACGTAGTGTGCCACGGCTGTATACACATCATCAGCAATTTATTCTGTGATAATTGATACCCTACGAACACAATGAACACTTACGCTGAGCGGCCCTCTGGCTGGAGTGCTGCTTGATATCGCTCATTGTCCTTGTCTGATGAAATGAAGTGGCTGATTTATTGAATTGGAACTTTTGCGGAAAGACAGCAATCGCTTTTTGAGAAATGATTCGAGGGAAAAGGAGTTGTACAGGACGGGTCAAGAATCGTTGCGACATTTACCTCAATGACAACACAACAGCAGCTGTGGACAGCACAGCTTTATCTTAAGCCGAAGCCGGAGTGGAGTGGATCACATGATATAATGTTCTTGAAGGGCGCGAAGCCGCGCGCGGGAGCAGCTTCTCCTTTGGGGGCAATTGTGGGTCGGCATACCGAATACAGTGGGCAAAGGCGAGGAGCATGTTTTATAGAGTGACAATCGTGGGATAACGTGTTGAAAGATTATACGAAGGGCGATGGTGAAATCGTTGGATCGAACATGAAAGCAGAATTCAAGAAAAGTCATATCTATCATGGGTATTCTAAAAATCTATATCTTCGTCGGGCACGAAGTTGCGGCCGTTAGGCACGTCTTCTTCCACCACCACATCATCGCCGCCCACCTCTTCATCAAGATCCTCAATAGCATAGGTCAAGATGGCAGCGATGCCAGTCAGATCTTCAAGCCGCCTACCACTCTCGTGCATACTGCTCAGCACGCGGACCTCTCCACCTTGGTCCTTGACTTCGTCCACGAGCTTCACCCAACGCTGTCTCGTCTTCACGTCCTGAGCGCGGAACAGAGAGTTCGAGATCAGAAGCGAGCCGCCACCTTTGCCCACTGCGCCTCGCTCGACAGCAGTCTCGACCTCCTTGGGGCCATACCAGGCTCTTGCATCGTCCTTGCGCAATAGCTCAAAGAAGCGGTCCATGAGCTGTGTTTCGCGGGCGAACTTGGTGTCGCTGAGCTTGCTGGTCACAGCTGGGCTGCTGAGTACTTCCGCCAAGCTGTGCAGATGGCCGGACGCAGAATGAGCGACGGTAATTTTCGGGATCAGCTGTTTGAGGTCCTTATCACTGCCTTCCGAAGCCTTGGTCTTGATGAATTGCTGCAAGCTACTGGCGGTGAAGCCTGGGCTTGCAAGCAGCAAGGGCTTGGGATCGCTCAAGTCGATCTGGCGAAGCACCGTGTCGAATGTGGTCTGGAAGAACCTCTGCAGCGCCTTGTCATGGTCTGATGAGCCTGCACGCTTCTTGGGCATGTTGACCTCAATCCGTTGTCGTAGGATTGTCTGGTGGTCGGTCACCAAGCAGATATTCGCCAGACCCTCCTGCAGTACGACTGCCCACAGCTGTGCCTTTGCATCCTGATTGATCGCCTCTTTCAACGTGTCTATCGCGATGCTGTCCCATCCGTCCGCCTTTTCCAGCGTGAAGTTGCGCTGCAGCTCCAAATCGAGTGTGTGGTAGCTTCCCAGCTTGACGTGCTTGTTCTCCTCTGCCACACGTCCCGACACATGCAGTTGTGAAGCGTAGGAGTCAAAGTCCAGCTTGGTCACACGGATCGTGAGCACTGTTTGTACGCGCTGAGTCGAGGTGCTCCCGGCTGCCGATTCGGTCGTGACCTTGCGCAGAGCAGAGGCTCGCAGGAGGTCGTTCTCGCGGATTAAGTTGTAGCAATGCCACTGGGCAAAAGTCAGCGCCCATCATTGGCAGAGCATCTATTCGAGACGGACTGGCTCACCATGTCCTCGGGCTCTTCAGGAAGCAGGGTCGCAGTGCCTGAGCCATCTTTCTCGATGATGTTTTGCTTGATCAGACGCATTTTGTCGTTATGCTGTTGTGTCGCTGGAGGAAGTGGGTTGTGTGTTTAAAACGCTCGCAAGCGTGTGTCTTCAGTCAGACGAGACTTCTGTGTTCGGCAGCAGTGACAATTAGAACAATAACAATGCAAAGGTACTTTTGGTGTGTGTCATCCGTATCTTTAGGCCGCTTTGCTGCACCATCACACCTCGCCTGCCCCGCGATGACGTAAACATTTTTATTTGGTCAAGCACGTGGAGATCACATAACGTGAATTGTCCTATACTTATACATGTACAGTCAACCCTTTGAATAAAATAACTGGTGAGAACGTCAATTGCCACGGATCGATGATATGAATACGATCGCCCGCGCTCAACAATCAACAAGACATCTTGCCTACACCACTCGCAGTATAACTCCAAGCATGAAGCTCGACATAAATTCTACACTTCGCATGAAGTCTGGCCATGAGATTCCGGTACTTGGTTATGGTAGGTGATGATGCATACTCTGCTCTCAATAAACCCTAACATGGCACCTACCTGCTCTATATTGGGCTTACAGTAAGACCTTCGCTGACTGGGAGCAACCAGGAGTGTACCAGACGTGAGTTGATCATTGAACCATCGTGCAACTGGCCTTGAAATCCACGGAGCTGGCGAAGCCATTTGGTGTACTGCCCTCTCGATTCGGTGCACTGACACTCCTCAGCCCAGCAGCCGTAGCAGAGGATGTCGTGAGCCACGCGATCAAATCTGGCTATCGCCATGTCGACTCGGCACATGCTTATCGAAATGAAGAGCCCACGGCCAAGGGCTTGCTCGGTGCTAGTATCCCAAGACACCAACTCTTTTACACTTCTAAAGTGCGACCCAAGTGCATCAACTACGAGGACGCGAAGCGGTGTATTGACGAGACTCTGGCGAACACCAAGTTGCAGTACATCGATCTGTATCTGCTCCACGCACCATACCAAGGAACGAAAGGTAGATTGGGAGCGTGGAGGGCGCTCGTTGAAGCTGTCAAAGAGGGCAAAGTGCGATCCATAGGTGTCAGCAACTTCGGGGTGCATCATCTCAACGAGCTGGAACAGTGGCAGAAAGTAGGTTGCATCAATGCCGCCCTCGACTCAAACACTTGTTCTTTGCATTGCGCTGACTTTCCTCAGGAACAATCGCCAGATGACGCTGGCATTCTCTCCATCAACCAAGTCGAGCTCCACCCATGGCTCGCGCGTCCTGATATCGTCGAATGGTGTACACGGCGCGGTATTATTCTCGAGGCATACTCTCCTCTTGTTCGTGCCACACGTGGAGATGACCCTCTGCTCAAACCTTTGACGGCCAAATACGGCAAGACTTCTGCACAAATCTTGCTTCGTTGGGGCCTACAGAAAGGCTTCGTCGTTCTGCCCAAGAGCGTTACTCATTCGAGGATCGAGGAGAACACAAATGTGTTTGACTTCGAACTCAGCGCTGAAGACATGAAAAGCCTCGACACCGGAGAGTATTCACCGTGCACTTGGGATCCCACGACCGCGGATTTGGATTCTTGAAGTTTTTCTTCCAGTTCCGCGAAAGCGCTTCTCGCGAGGGTTGTGTCCAGGTCTGGAATTACACTGAAGAACGTCAGCACAACTCTCTTGTTTGATTGAATTAAGTCTTGGAGAATTGCAGTGTGATGGTGTAACAACATATGAAGGCAATGTCAACCCATGACCAACTTCCAGTGAACTCTCAACTTGGAAGGGTCATCGCTCGTGCGATTTTTCCAACAGCAATTCGATGATGTATGCCTTCCGCTTCACCGTAACGATGACTCTATCATGTTGTTCTTGACCAGAGAATATACTTTCTGCACGCCGGGTGACGTCGGCTCAGATCCTCTGCATACTGAGACAGGCGCATCGCTCGTCCTTCCTCGTGCCCACCTTCGACCCCGAGTGTTCTCCATTCGATGCTTGTGTTAGGCGGTGGCTCTGAATACCACCGCCTCTCGATGCCACATTGACTGGTGCGTTGTATTGAACAATGAATCAATCCTCTGAAGAACACCTTCGGTGTCCCCATGCAGAAATCAGTCCAGCCAGGTGCCCCGACAACATGTTTTCGCAACTGAGACAAAAAACACCAGCCAAGCCATCGTCATGAGCAACGTGACACTGCCTCGGCATAATATTTTCCACATGAGCTGCAATACCTTCTAGCTCTGGTAGCTTTCTCCGCATCGGACTGCCGCGATCGGCATGGAGAAGATCTTCCAGACGAACCTTCCGTCTTCACAGGCATCGTGTGACCGCGCAAAACTTTCAGATCTACCGTTTGACTGACGACATATGTCATTAAGTGGCCATCTGTCGGACATACCACGGTCCGATTCGCGAGGGAAGCAGTATAGTGTTGTAGCCTTTACTCGGCGCCTTCGACCCAAAGGCGTGAAAGAGCTTGTTGTGTGTCCAACCTGATAGAGTCTAGTGCGAGGCGAAGCGTTGCGGAGAGAATCTGGAGTCTCGGCCAAAGGGGTGGGTGGGCGAGCTTAGCTACATGCCCTCTCCTATGCAAGATGGTTATACGAGCACATGGGATTTCACAAGGCTGTCAAGCTTGAGCCCTGCCATACCGCACATACTGCTTTGGGCGATACGTCCGACAGTCACATCAGCTCCCGGTGTCGCACAGCAAGGCCGCAACGTGTTCTTGCGCGATTGGGATGTCAAGATCCTCGCTGCTGGAAGCGATGCTGCTGTGATTCTGGATCTACTGCGTGGCTGCAGGCATTTTTCCTCGACTGTGACGTCTTGACGACGGGACGATCAGCACGATCGTCTGGCACTTGCACTTGCTGGTTTTGTCCGCGTGAGCGTCCCGGCGCGATGGCCCCCTTGCCAGCCATTGCCCAAGCTGGCAGTCTTCTCGTCGCTCGCAGGTAATCCTTTCGTTGGCCAAGCGTCCGAGAGTCGGACTTCCTCCAGACGCATGACAACCCGTCGAGCCCGTTAACCCGCCAGCGCATCCCATCGACGCAGGGAGGGCGAGCGTTCAAGCCTGCCGCACGCCTCCTCCGCCTCCTGCGCCCAATGGCGAGTCGTGCCTGGGAGCGCCACACGATCATACCGGCTGTCCCTGGACCCTGCAGCAGCTGGACATTTCTCGCGACAGCTCTCTTTTTTGCCTGATCACCGGCGTCCGGCTGACAACCGCGACGTAATGTTTTCCTGCTTTTCCACCGCTTTCTCGTGGGCCGAGTAGCCTGTCGATCGACATATACCATTCCCTGCCCGAGACGCCCTGGTCTGTGGGGGGTGCTGACACGGGACATGGTTTCAGCGGGGTTCGCGCAGAGAAACGGTCACCTTGGTCACACGCCGGTGTCTCACTGGCTACTGGCGTCGCATTACCAAGGCGAAGCCATAGGCGCTTGAATGTGGGTTAGGGATCGACCTGGTAGATCTTAGAAGGGTAGCTGTTGGTTGTCCAACAAGGATGACGGATCATCAGTTCAAAAAGCTCGAGCTGCCCATGTCCAAGGTGGTTGGAACTTTTCTATTATCACAATCAGAAACATTCCATCCTCCTCTTTTTCACAATAACAAACGCCCTCTGAAACTACCTTCTTCAAACGTGAATGGGCCTACAGTTTGTCTCTAACATTATTACACCGATATCAATACTCTCGAGTTACCCGTCATGATCTTTTCAGCAAAGGTCACCTCATCTGCGATGGCTGCCGTAGCTTTGCTTGCGACAGTCAGCAATGCAGCACCAGCAAGTCCCATATCCGGTCTGAGCAAGAGAGACCTTCCTTTCGCGTTCGGCCAGGAGAAGGTCAGGGGTGTCAACCTTGGTGGATGGCTCGTACTCGAGCCTTGGATTACACCTTCGATTTTTGAAGCTACACCCGGCAATGTTGTGGATGGTAAGATGGTCACAGCGCGTCGAGCTTCTGTAAAATTGGTGCTAACATCGAAGCAGAATACACTTACGGCGAGCAATATGGTTGGGACTCAGAACGCCTTCGAAACCACTGGAACACATGGATCACCGAAGACGATTTCAAGGAGATCGCCTCCGTTGGACTCAACTTCGTTCGTTTGCCAATTGGCTACTGGTCCATCATTGGCGGCCAGGGTGCTCCTTTCGTTTACGGCGCGTACGACTACGTGGGAAAGGCAGTTGGCTGGGCTGAGAACCACGGCATTAAAGTAATGCTCGATCTCCACGGCGCTCCTAGATCCCAGAACGGTTTCGACAACTCTGGTCAGCTCAAGAGCACTCCTGAGTGGACCCAAGGCGACTCCGTCGAGGTCACCATCAAGGCTCTCAATAAGTTGCGCGATGACTTTGGAAGCCACCCCAGCGTTGCCTCCATCGAGCTCTTGAACGAACCTCTTGGCCCGGCTCTCGACATGAACACCGTTCGCCAGTTCTACATGGATGGTTGGGGAAACCTGAAGAACACAAACGTCGCCGTTGCTTTCCACGACGCCTTCGAAGGTGTGACTTCTTGGAATGAGTGGGGCTCTGGCATGTGGAATTTGCTGCTCGACACCCACCACTACGAGGTCTTCGACTCTGGCGCCTTGCAGATGAGTCCTGATGAGCACGTTGGCACGGCTTGTGGCTTCGGTTCGCAGATGGCTAGCAACAACAAGTGGACAATCGCAGGCGAGTGGTCTGGTGCGCTCACTGATTGCGCCAAGGTAAGCAAACAACCTTATGTCACATACAATTCTTCGCAATACTAATAATATCGCAGTGGCTCAACGGCCGTGGCATCGGCGCAAGATACGACGGCACCTACAACAAGGGCGGCCAAGGCTCCTCGTACATCGGCTCATGCGACGGCAAGTACACTGGCTCCGTCCAGGGTCTCAGCGACGCCGACCGCTCCAACATCAAGCGTTACATCGAGGCCCAGTTTGTCGCTTTCGAGAAGGCTGACGGCTGGATCTTCTGGACATGGAAGACCGAGAGCGCACCTGGTATGCTCCCACCTGTTCCCTCACAGCCATTGAACATGTTTACTAACTCAATTACAGAATGGGACTTCCAAGACCTCGTCAGGAACGGCATGATCCCCCAGCCCTTCAGCTCCATCAGTAAGCGTCCACAATCTTTCCAAACCAACAACTACCATTACTAACAATCCCCTTCAGACTACGGCATCTGCGGTTGAACATGGACTTACACCAAAAGTGTCGTGACCGAATTTCGTGTTTCTTAAACCTCATCCTAGCGACTGCTCTTCCACAATGAGCAACTGTCGCCTCAACTTCCACTATCGCTTTACGACTTTATGACCGATCATGCAGGATGGCTATTATACCCATTTGTATCCTTACAATCGCTTATAGAAAAAGGCTGCGGCCTTGGGAAAGAGGAAGTACTGGATATGCGTTTTGCGTGCTTGTTTGATCGCTTTGTCAAAAGCAGCGGGTGCTGTTTACGAGGAACGGTGTTTCGATGGGAAGTTTGGTTGCGTTTATGCGACGTTGAGCAATGGTCATGGAGGGACTGAAGTCAGAGGCTGCGCTTGTTTACTGTTGAATTGTACATACTTTGCGAAAAAGTCCAGGCTGTCAAGTGTGAAACAAACTCAATCAGAGTAACTTTTTCAATCATATCATCACTAATGTTAGAAATTAGAGTCATCTCGCTGAGGTCTTCAGAGCCGCGTGGTCTTATTTAGCTCTTACTGGCATTGTTCAATGCCAGAGCATCTCTTTCCGTGCATGCATCGTTGAAGTCATACAATCTTGATATTGGGTCGTGTCAAACTCCGATGCCGTGATGCATCAATCATTCTGCTGATGCAACCCAATCCAAGCATACACATACACTTTGCATCGCCTCTGCGCACCCGCGCGCGTATCATACTCTGTGCGTCTAGACTGCAACACAAGTCAATCAGGCGAGCAGTGATGAGAGACTCTTGACTGAAGGGTTGTCGCGCTGGCAATCCCCGTTGTCGAGGTCGTAAAAAAGGACCACCGTCCTAGCAACTTCGCGTGCTGCCTGCGAAACACAAACCCACCGAGACATGTGGTGGCTGTGCTTACGCGATGCAATATATTTCCCTAGGCAATATGCGCGCCAAGTCGTATACACGTATAGAATTGCTTTCGCCAAAATTCGGTTGATCCTGCGTAGCGTTACTTTGCCAGTGACTGCGTTGTGCCTGGAGACTTCCCTGCCGCGGCTGCCTTAATCACTTTTACTTCAGAAGCACTATACGATAGTTATACCAGCTCGTGCTTTGTGTATGGGGTTTGCCGCCTGATCCTCGGAGGCGCCGTCTGCGGCTGTCCGTGTGTTATGGCGTGCGATGCGCCCAAGGTGCCTGTCTCAGGGCACGGCAAGTCTTCTTCCTTCAGAGCAACACCCATTGGAGATCTTCATTCCTCCGAGGTTGTATTCCAGCTACGCCATTGCAACGCCCTCCACAGGCACCGTCAGCCAACGTGACGCCTCTGATCGATCTCGTGGAGAAATAACGAGCGACGGCGTGCTGACCGCGTCTGACAGAGTTCGAGAATAGACCGGGCGCCAAAGGCCGGCGGAAATGAGACGTTCTGTAGCGAGGCGACTAGCCCCCTTCGACAGCCCCAATGGGTTTCATCATCGCAATCTTACTCGTCCGGCGTGTCTGGGGGAAGAGCTGAACTGCGCTGGACTAGTACTACTGACTCCTTAAGCTCACTGGCTCCAAACGAAGCCATCTTCACTCCCGCCTTTGTATGCGACGAGGCCATAACGGGAAGCGAAAGTGCAATTTGCCAGCTCCTTCGCTCGTCACGCTATCGAACGCCCCCTTCGAAGCGGCCGGTTTATTTGTAGATACATCTACCCTCCTTGCATTCCAACCTGGCACTCGTACTCTTCTTCCCCAGTGACGAAACGCTTCATCTTTGAGACAGTTAACTCTCAGCCACTCTTTACCACCCACCCACCCCGTTCAAACTCAAGACACTCGTTACCTTACACTACTCCATCCATTCCTTCGCCAGTACCACTCTTTCACTCTACCACTTTCCACCCAACAAACAACCTTTCAAAATGTCTCCCTCCATGTTTGGTCTTTTCACCGCTGGCCTCGCCGCCCTTGCTCCTCTGGTCTCGGCCTACACCACTCCCACTGGCGATGCTCCCAAGGGCAACCCCATCTCTCAGCCTGGCCTGAACACCATCGTTCCTGTCGGCGAGAGCTTCACCATCACCTGGGAGCCTACTACCCCTGGCACCGTTTCTCTCGTCCTCCTCAAGGGCCCTGCCGAGAACCTCATCCCCGTCTACGCCATCGCCGAGAAGATCGAGAACAGCGGAAGCTACACCTGGGACCCCAAGAGCACCCTTGAGGCCTCTGAGGGCGCCAAGGGCTACGGCATCCAGCTCATCGACGACGAGACTGGCCAGTACCAGTACACCACTCAGTTCGGCATCTCCAACGACCACAAGGAGGCCGCTGCTCCTTCTTCCTACGCTGCTGCTCCCTCCGCCTACGCCGCTCCCTCTGCGTATGCCTCTTCCGCCGTCAGCTCTGCCGTCGAGTCTGCTTCCTCTGTTGTCGCTCCCGTCTACTCCTCCGTGGCCGAGGTGATCTCCAGCTCCGCCTCAGTCGCCGCTCCCGCCACCACCGCTGCTGCTCCTTACACCATCCCCAACAACGCCACTGCTGTCCACTCTGCGCCTATCTCTTTCTCCACTGGCGTCGCCAAGCCTACCGGTGGCAACCTCACCCAGGTCGAGCCCTCCACCGGCTCTGCCTCCAACATGGCTGCCTCCTTCGGTGGTCTTGTCCTCGCCGCCGGCATTGCTGTCTTCGCTTTGTAGACGCACATCGACAATTTTTCTTGGCAACAAAATGGTTTTAGCTGCATAATCCTTCTGTACAAAACCAGAATCATGGCACAAGCATTGGGCATCAACGGCGTTCTTCTTCTTCTGTTTTTTCAAACTTCTTCATCATGGCGAATTCTTTTCTGTGGCTTGAACAGCCATGTAATGCGACACAGACTGCGCTTACAACGTGTTTCCTTTTTATCATAATTATGACGGCAACTCCAAGGTGGTGGCGACTGATACCCAGGCACCAAAGGTGCACCCACGGTGCATGTCGAAGGGAATACCTTTAAATCAATTAAATTGAACATGACATCAAACCTTTGTAATCGTAGTGCCTTTTACGGGAACATACATGTGGTGATGATTCTTCTGGTTGGTTCAGGTAACTCGTGAGCTTGTGTGCAACGATGTGGGTCCGCCCCATGGCTGTAGGATATGAGGGATTTCCATCGTTGCGCTTCGATTAAGATGCAATTCACAGAGCTGTTCTTCACTCACGGTAGAGCCATGTGGTAGTTCCTGAAAGTCTGGATGCAAAGTGTGAGCTTGAATGTCTTCGGCTGTTCCTTGATATCTGGACTACGTACAGTACACCTGCAATTGCCGTCTTCACAGACCGAGCCACCTTGGCCATGTGAATGACCCTTTCATTCGAGCGCTTAAGTCCCGCGACCCCACCTCGTCCCGACTGTTAGGACACGCCAGTCTTGCCGATCTTACAAACCACACCATTCACTAAGCTGACGCGAACCATGTTAACTGCACGAGTAGCCCACTGGAGAGCTGGACTCCTGTTACACTGCTTTAGTCAGTCAGACAAACCTCCAAACTCCACGCGAACACCTCTATCCCCGCAAAGATGAGCTCTACAAACGAACCCCTCCCGCTCTGGATCGATGGCAAAGAAGTCACCACCTCGGCGACATACGACGTCTTCAGCCCCAGCACCGGCGACAAGCTCTGGACCTCCTACGGCGCCTCAGCAAAAGAAGCCACCGAAGCCGTCGAGTCCTCGCAGCGCGCTTTCAAGACATGGCGCAAGACCAAGCCCGCCGAGAGGCGCAAGATCCTTCTTAAGGCAGCCGATATCATCGAGGCAAGAGCGGCGGAGCTGGTTGATTACATGAAGCAAGAGACGGGAGCGCTGGATGGGTTCTCGAACTTCAACATTGGCACCACGGTGGAGGTCTTCCGCAATGTTGCGGGTCTGGTGAGCAATATTAGTGGTGTTATCCCTCAGACTCAGGCTCCTGGTACTGGCGCGTTTGTCTTCAAGGAGCCTTACGGCGTGATCTATGGTATGGCGCCGTGGAACGCGCCTTACATCCTTGGGGCTCGTGCGTTCCTTTACGCGATCGCCGCTGGAAACACGGTGGTGTTCAAAGGCTCTGAGCTGAGCCCTCGCACTGCGTGGGCTCTCGGTTCGGTCATGCACGAAGCTGGTCTACCGGCAGGTGTGCTGAACGTCATCTACCACCGTCCAGAAGACGCGGTCTCTGTCTCGAACACGATCATTGAGCACCCTGCGGTCAAGAAGATCAACTTCACTGGTTCGACGGCCGTAGGCTCCATTCTCTCCTCCAAGGCAGGCAAGGAGCTCAAGCCCGTACTGATGGAACTCGGAGGCAAGGCTTCGGCCATTGTCTGTGAAGATGCAGACATCGAAAAGGCCGCCTTCCAGTGCGCCCTCGGATCCTTCTTCCACGCTGGTCAAATCTGCATGGCTACTGAGCGTATTCTCGTGCACAGTAGCATCATCGACAAATTTGGTGAGGCCTTGAAATCGGCCACTGAGAAGGTCTACCCGCCCTCATCTGACGCACCTGTACTTATTGCAAAGGCTGGCGTGAAGAAGAACCGCGCATTGCGCGAGGACGCTGAGAAGAAGGGTGCTAAGGTGCTGTACGGCGACCTTGGCTCCAAGGAGGAGAGCGAGCATCACATCCGTCCTCTTATCCTGAGCGGAGTCAAGAAAGACATGGATGTCTTCTACACAGAGTCCTTCGGCCCTACCGTCAGCTTGATCGCGATTGACAGCGACGAACATGCGATCGAGCTCGCGAATGACACAGACTACGGTCTCAGTGGAGCTGTCTTCACAGAGAGTCTCGCAAGAGGCCTACGCATCGCGAAGGAGATTGATTCTGGTGCAGTCCACATCAACAGCATGACAGTGCAGTAAGTTCTCGATTTTGCCGTTGCTATTGAAAATTAACTAACCCTTGAGTAGCGACGAAGCAATGCTTCCCCACGGTGGTGTCAAGCAGAGTGGCTGGGTAAGACCGAATCGCGTCCCGTATGATAGTTTACCATGCATACTGACAATATTTCTAGGGTCGCTTCAACGGACAATGGGGTCTGGAAGAGTTCCTCAAGATCAAGACTGTCACGTACGAGGAATAATTCCGCCGCGATCACATTCAACATACTCGAATAGCATATGTAAATCCATGACAAAGCTTCAACGACTCTAAAAGTTTCATTTCTCCAAGAGTTGTATCTACGCTCCTCCCCAGTCTTCTCTTGCGCATTCATTGTCCATAAGATTCATTGCCATGATACGATGCCAGCACATCTATGACGGAGGAAGAACATCGAAGGTCTCAGCAATCTTAGGCTCCCAGTTAAGCTTGTCCTTGCCATAGATCTCAGCAGCAACAGGGAACTTCTTGCGAGCATCGATGGGAATTCCAGTGCGGGCGATGATAGTGTCCGGGCCCATGACCGTCTGGTGGTGGTAGATGTGCACGGTGCACTTGGGGCAGTAGTAGCAGTCGACGGAGTTTCCTACAAATCTCATGTCAGTACTGCAATCTTGGAATGTCGTGAAGCGCTTTTGCCGAACGAACCTGAGTCGCCCTTGTAGCTGTACTTCGCAGGCTCGCCACCGGAAGTGATCTTGAGGGCGGACTTGGGCACGATTTGGTTGAGGGTGTAGGGGCCGCCGGAGAGGACCTTGCAGGTGTCGCAGTGGCAGAGGATGTGGCTCTGCTTGTCGGACTCGAGGGTCCATTCCCACTTGTGGTGGCCGCAGTGGCATTGGGCTTGGAAAGTAGACGACATTTTTGCGGTTATCTGGAGGTTTGTCGAGTTGGATGGATTTGGAGGAAGATGGAGGAAAATAGAGAGTGTTTGGTAGGAGGTGATCTGCCCTTACTTAAATGAACAAACATTGACCCCACCATCCGGCGGCCTTGAGTCCGACGACGGCGAGGGCTTTGACATCAGAGGTCTCCGATTTGGAATGCTGTGAGCGATTGGTTGCAGCGGCCCAGGGGCCGTATGGAGTAATAGTAAGAGCTGACGATACAGCTTGCAGCTGTTTAGTCGATGCCTATCTCGCTTGCTGGTGGAATCTGAATAGCTGGCAATGCAGCTTCCTCGTATGGGTACTGCTTCCGCCAGTGGTCACCTCAAGTCAGCCAATCCAGGCTGCGCAGTTGTTCGTTTGAGAGAAGGCTGTTCGAATTGACAACAGTCGCCGGAAGTACAGCAGTGACACATCCAGCAAGGCACGCTTCTTCACCAATATTCCAAATATCATCCGGGAATACTTCTCCCTGCATGTCTTCAACCACTCGCTCGGTATTGCGGTTGCAGCGCGGAACATCGAAGCTCGAAGCTCAAGCGGGGGCACGACAATGACGTTGCTGATTGCTCGCTATCAATCAGCCTTCAGCCTCCAGACGGGAGCCTGAAACCAGCGATATTGATCAGGGCGTCCAGCGATGGGCCGTCTTGTCTATTTGCGAGGTCGTCGTGAGTTTTACCGCGGAGAAGCATGACCAGGAAGCATCTCGCTGTCAGCAACACATCAGGCGTCGGTACTGATCCAAAGAGGGTTCCAAGAAGCGAGCAATAGACCCATCTTCAAGACAATCTTGTAACGTAACAGTTGAGTACTGCTGGTAGTACAAGCGAGAGGGAGGTAGAGGGATCTAAGATTGTGGAATACTAGCAGCAGAGAAGTTTTCTTATGGTAAGATGCCATCAAGGTGTTCACTAATCAGTAAGAGGGTCACTCCGGGGTTTGTGCAACAATATAATGGTCACCAGGCGCGCTGGCTTTGTCAAGATGAATAAGCAAGGCCGTTTTTATTGGATATCATAGTACTTTGCTTTCTATGTGACATAAGAGAAAAGACGTGTACGGACTGGGCAGTCCAAAGGATGAAAATACGAAAAGAATTGTTGTCGGTAGATGTGAGTGTGTCGTTGCTCTTGAGCAGATCATGAGGCGTCCACCTGGTCAACCTTGAGGCAAAATGTTAGCAATAGAAATTTACGAGTATGTCAAGAGCACTTACTCGGTTGGTCTTGCTCCATGCATCCCAGTTGTTGCAGGTCTGCGACATGACGTCGGGGATGTCCATGTTGTTGACGAGATCGTCGGGCTGCTCAAGCACCGTCCATACAAAACCAGCAGACAGATGCCACGCGATGTGACAGTGGAGGGGCCAGATGCCGGGGTTGTCCTGGTTCCATTGCAGAACAATGTACGAGTTGGCTTGGAGTTGGGCGACATCACGTCTGGCAGGGTTGGACGGATTGGTCACTGTGCCGTCCCAGCAAGTACCGAATTTTTGAAGAGTCTCGCCAGCAGTGCCATTTCCAATGACATGGCGGGCGTCGTCATTTATGGTGTCGAGAGCGGTGCCGTTGAAAGCACCTTCAACAGGGAAGCTGGAGGAGTTGCCCTGTGGAGGTCCGCCGGGGCCACCGGTAGTGTTCCGGAAGATCCTGCTGGCATCGCCGCAAGGGCCCTCAGCGACAATCTGGATGTTATGGCCTAGTACCTGTTAGCCAAAGAGTGTTCATTGTGCTTTGCCACTGAAACAACTTACCATGCAAATGCATGGGGTGCGGCTGGGGGCCGGTGTTTTCGATCACAAAGCGGAGGGTCTTGTTCGAACCATAGTTGTGGACGTTCCTCAAGGGGTCGAAGTCAAGTTTGCCTTCGTCAACATCGAACAGGATCGGATCGTTGTAGTCGACGCGGAACGTGCGTCCTCCCATGTACCAAACGACGTGAGTGCCATTCGACTTGAGTTCCACAGGCACAATCTCAGTGACGCTGGGCTCGCTCGCTTCGATAGCGTAGACTGGCACAGTGTCCTTCAGAGGGTCGTTTCCGCAGTAGCCGTTGTGTGCGTTGGGGCCTGCCGATGTCATCGGCAGCTTGTTACGATCGGCATCCTCGTAGTAAACTGTAGCCAAGACCTCTTCGTTACCGTTGCTCAAGGCGCAGGATGATGGTCTGAAGGCGCGCATGTACACTGCATCGGTCGGCTCGCCGCTACCGTAGACAAGCACGTCACTGCGCTGTCCGACGCCTAGTGTGATCACGTCGGTCTCGTAGGGCTCAATCTCGACGAAATCTGTGGCGATAACCCTGAACTTGTGACCATCGATGGTAAACTTCTGTGTAGCAGCCGAGGAGGGGTTGATCAAACGAAGTCGGTGCTCTTTGCCAGATGTGAAGTTGAAGGTAGCCAGCGGGGCTTCCAAATCACACTTCGCGCTCGTCTGCGAGCAAGGGAAGCTACCCTTGCCGTTGATTGTGTTGGAGTCTGCGCGAGGAACGACAGCGTTGGGGATCGGCTGGAACAGGCCATCGACCATCTCTTCGTAATAAGTGTGGTACCAGTCCTGGAGCATGATGGGGCCGAGATCAACGTCATCTTCGGTGTTCTTCGGTCCATAGATGACCATGGGTCCGACAAGACCACTACTGTACTGCGCCGAGTAATGGGCATGCCACCAGCTTGTGCCGTAAAGATCAGCCCGGAAACGGTAGGTGAATTCTGCATCTGGTGCAATAGGGCACTGGGTGTAGCCTGGGACGCCGTCCATCCATTGTGCCTCCTTCTGCAGAATGCCGTGCCAGTGAATGCTTGTGCCCCGATCGGTGAGATTGTTGCGAACTTTGACTTCAATATAATCTCCCCAGTTAGCCTCAATCGTTGGGCCAGGATATTGATTGTTTGCCAGCAAGCAGTCCACTTCGACACCGTCGGGCGCACAGCGTGTCTGGGAGATCGTGAAATCGTAGTATCGAGTCACTCCAGTGTTCGGCGTATCTTCGTATTCGTTGGTGTTTGTGGAATTACGTGTTCCCCAAGGCGCACCAAAAGGCATGGGGTTGTTGGTGAGTGAGTTGGGAAGGTAACTTGCAAGCGCTGTGCCCAGAGCGGAAATGCCTCCATCGTTGAGTGCTGTTATCGTCAGTTACCATTCGCGACAAGTAGGAGGCCGGACCAACCATCAGTCAAGTCGCCGGACGCCCATTTGTATATATCGGACGGCGTTTTGAATGCCTGTCTGCTCGCAAGCGCTGCAGTTGCAGCTCTGGCGTAGATTGACATGATGTTCCTGAATTAGTATTATTATAAAAGAATGTGATATAACTAAAAATGCAATAAATGAATGTGTGGCCGTAGCCAAAGGTATTAGAGAAATGTATTGTTAGTATGTGATGGCAAAGTTTGTAGTGAAGTTAGGCGAAAGCATGCTTATAGTCACTATTGACCTTACAGAAAGCACGACCTCTTCTGTGCCGTTGTGAAGTTGCACCGTTATAAGATACTCGTACGCCGATTGAGGCAAAGTCAACGTTGCAGATCGCAAAACCCTCTGTGTTGGAAGGTCATACAACGTGGAGAACCGCTTGCGTAAGATTGCAAATAGACAACCGTCAACTGTAAACGAGTACTGTTAGTATGTAGCGTCAACACGGAGTTCTCCTTGCCTTGTTGGTTTTAAGTCGTCGCTGGCACAGACTCGCTTGGAGGTTTCGTGCCGCGATGGCTACGTTAATTCAGGCTGCAAACATGCAGATTTCATAGCATACACTCTTCATTCTTGGCTTACAGGAGCCTCGCGACTACATGCTACAAAACATTGCGGGATCTGCAATTCCCATTGAGTCAGATACGTACTAGCATGCGTAAACAATGTCCCACTGTGAGGCCTTCGTCAGCAGCTTTGTATGATTCAAATCCTTACGCATGCAGCTAGCACTCGAGTTTTGTCTCGCTGCTGGAATTGGAATCTGTCGATCATCATCATGTGAAGCTGTCGAAACGTTTTCGCCAACACCCGGGCGATTCCGTGGTGTTATAACAGCTTGGTGTTATAGGCCAAGCGCTCCGTGCATGGCTGTGGTGGAGAGGGATTGGGCGTTGGCTGACAGGGCTCACTGGGCTGAGAACGCCCGAATTAGTGATGATTGAAACATTGTGGATCTCAGCCCCTTCTGGTCGCTGCAATCTGGTATATAGTGGATTCGCGAACCCGTTCGTGCCCAGATCTCGATCATCAGTCAAGAATCGCGGGTTCTCAGCGCAAATGTCAGGTGTAAGGAGGGAAGTGGCATGTTGTGCACGGAGAGAACACCGATCCCACGAGTGGCCTGAGTCAACTGCATGACAATGCTCTACCGGCATGGTCAGAAGCAATGGATCCGATGGTGATGAGATTCATGCCCTAGGCTTACAGTTGTGTTCACGATGCTCTTATGGCCTTGACACGCACCACAGGGCAAGCTCAGCTGTGCCGGAAGCTGGCGACACCGCTCATCTCAGACAAGCACGCGGCCCCAATGCATCATGTGTTTCATCTATTGATACTTCTTGAAATTCGGCGTCGGCGACCTGGTTCCCCATGGAACAGACAAGCGAGTGTTGGTATGGACTTGGGAATGACGCTGAATGACACTAGTTTTGTTGGATCGAAGCGCGAAAGCTGCTATCGCGCTGTGAAACTGCAGATGAACGTGGGATTGTCACGGACCTTTGATTACTATTATCAGGGCAACCGATTTCCCGGGCCTTGCCGTGACGGCTGAATCACAGGTCTATCATAAGGCGGAAACTTCCATCTCGCGGCATGTTGAGAGGCCGTATCGTTCGACTTGAGCCAAGTTTGCTTCAAATTGACACGGGACGGCGTGTTCGGCCTTCTAAGAGCGAGCAATCCACCAAATCAGGCGGAATAATACTGGGCAATAGATCAGTTTGTGATCCACATATTCCCAAGGCGTTGTTACTTACTCTCGGTACAAGTTATGGTATCTGCCGACAAACGTCGGCACCTGATTCCCTTCCTTCTTTCGGGCAGTAGAGCTATTCAAGCTCACTGTTCTCGGTGATCTCCTTCCTCAATGCTTTCGTTCATGACATTTCATCTTGTGTTTCGGTCTTGTTCCGTTCAGTCGATCTCATCCTCGTCGTCCTGCACAGCTCTGGCTCCAGGACTTCTGCTGCGACGCCTGTCGGCCTTTCTACCACCTCGAGCGGCGGTTGAGTTCTTGCTCGGAGGCGGACGCACAAATGCGTAGTCAACTGAGATGGTCTGCTCGAGCAGTTGCTGACCGTTTGCGCCTTTGATGGCCTCCTTTGCCTCGTCCAAGGTAGGGTATTCGATAAGGGCGTAACCCTGTTGCGCACAGCAGAGTTAGCACGGGATCTTCAGGACACCTCCATTCCGAAGCTAAGCTGAAGCGACTATTATTCACTAACCTTCACGTAACCGGTCCTGCGATCGAGGTTCATGTGGAGGTTCTTGATCTCGCCAAACTCGCCGAACATATCCTGAATGTCCTCCTCGCTCGCCTCCTCGTGCACGTTCGTAGCGATTATGATCCAGCCCTCAATGCTGCGCACGGCGGCTGCGTTCTCGGCGGTGCGCGTGTCCAGGCCGGAGGAAGACTGGCTGTTCTTGTGGTCGACAGGTGACGCCGGGGCGTCGACGTCCATTTCTGTGTCGGCCATGGCTGCGAGGTTCGGGCGTAGCCGGGTGGATGTGTAGCGTGTTTGTAGAAGGTTGTCGCAAAGGCAATGGTACTTCTGTTCGTCTCGTAGCCTCAGTCCGCGTTCAGCGAGTGACGCCGTAGCACGAGCTCGAGAGCGGCCGAAGCTTGGCGGTGTGAGAACAAAACTTCGCGCGACTTCTGCGCGTCCATTCACATCCCACCATCATGTGCACTTGATGATGATCTGTCACGTGTCAAACATGCGATACTGCATCAATATACTCACTTCGTACGGTCGGCTCATGAGAACGAACTCATATGGCCATACTGGTGCAAAAAGGTAACTACGGCCTCCAAACTGATCAAGCGGATTTCAGCAATCAGATCATCCAGCTACTCCTCCTTCGGGATATACACGAGGTCTCTTCGGAGAGCGGGGTGTCAGTGTCACGTCTTGTGTCCTGGCATTTCTGTGGGCTGGGGCGTCAGCCTTTCGTACCTTGGTACATTAGGTCACCAATGTTTGCAAGACCAAATCACAGGACCTTCATAGTACACATTCGAGCCGCCATCAGGCGAACCTCTTAGCGATTGTGTCTCCTTGCGTACCTACATCCCGTCACCTTCCACTGACAAGTTTGCTCGTCATCTTGGATGGTGTCTTCGGTTTCAACATTAATACGCCATGGCTATTGATGTACATTTCCAAGTCTATATCTTAGATTCTGGCTTCATGGCTTCTTCACGGCTGATCACTGCAACCCGTCTGGGGCCTTCCTTCCTGAAGTCCACCAGTACGCATTCCTCCATGTGCCCTCTTCTGCCTGCATTAGCAGCTTCCAGCTCCGGCCCTGGTCTCTCCAAGCTGAGTACAACTCTGCCGTCTTCCCTTCGTTTGCCACCGCGTGGGGGCTGTACAGTAGGACTGATACACTTTTCCGTCCAAGGAGGATTGCCAGACTTGATGAGGTCAATTAATCGCTTCCTCCTTGCCTCGAGCTCCTCCTGAGGCACATGGTCTCGTGATATGCTCCCGTACGCAGTGGGTGCGCTGAGGTTGTCGAGAAATTGTGCGGCTTGGTGCAACAAAAAGAATTGTGGCGGAAACAGGATGATTCGTCCTTCTTGTGCGAGACGCAGCCATGCTGATGCTGGTAGAAAGCGGGCAGTGGTGTGTTCCAGGCCGCCATCAGTTGTGGGTGTTGGTATGGACACTTCGGGCTCGAAGTCCTCGCCATTCGTAGCGTTGGTCTGATCTCCTGCTGATGAAGAGAGCGGTGTCGCTGAGGAAGTGGGCAGGAAATAAATGTACATCTGAGTGGTAAAGCGTTTCGGCACGTTCGTAGGTGTTACCCATCGCGTAAAGGGGATCAAGCCGTCTTGTGCAAGAGTCAGTATGGCACTGGTTAACCTTCATCCATCAACGACTTACCAATGTCCGCTTTCCCGCCTTTACCTGCCAGCCAACTTCCAAACTTGACCTTGTTCGAATGAACCTGCCTTCTGCCTTCCTCCCTCTCAGCCTCTGGCACTTCGATCAAGCGACCGAACCTAGGGTTGCGAGCAAGTATAATTCCAGATTCCTCGAATGTTTCTCTGATAGCAGCCATTCTGTACACGTCTGAGTCCACGTGCCTATCTGGTGATTCAGGTCCAGGCATCTCGCCATCGTGAAAGGTGCTGACATTGCCGCCGGGAAACACGTGCGCTGAAGCAAAGGACGAAGACTGCTTGACTCTTTGCAGCAAAAGGAATTGATTCTGAGGCGATACCAACAGTACCGACGCGCTTGGCCTTGGTACTGCTGGTTCTCGCTTTGTTTTGTCTCCAGCCATAGGTGCGAATCCGTTTGAGATGGTCTGCTTGTCTGTGTCGGTCTGGTTGTCTGAATTCCTTAGTCCAGTACTGTGCGTGAAGCAACGTGGATGTGCTACGAGCCGGACAATCTGCTGCTTTTGGCAACGAGCATGCGCAAGAATGCTTGCATGTGCTCTCATATCTGTGATCCCTCGATAGTTTGGGTGTCTGTATTACCCGATGGGTGTAATGCCACGGGGAGTGGGGAACGTGCGATCGTGCCGATCGTGCCGAGGCTGGTGGAACAGTGATGCATTGCGATTGAAACCATGCAAAGGTCATAATGGCGTATAGTGACTTGAGAGAAAGTCAGTTGTCTACTAACTGAACAAAGCCGTATTGGACAATGGATTACGACGTAAAATACGAATGATAGGACATTCGGACCATTCAGGAAAACACTGGCAGTGGTTCGTAGCCGGGTTCTTAGGGTTGGTAAAACATGTACATTGCGGACATGAATATTGATGCGCGAGGTTGACGACAACTCTCGCAATCACATATAAGCAGTCCGATCCATGTCACGTATCTCTACGCGTGTGTGGGTTTGCTTTCTTGTCCTGGTGTAGTTGTCACGGCCTGTTCTTGTGTGTCGGCCAGCATTGGCTAAGGTGATCGCCGTCCTTTGACGCTTGTTCGTGATCAAATCATGCCTTGAAACGACAAACTGTAAATATGCTGCGCATGGCACGTTACATGACTTCTTAGAAGAGTGGAAGCTTACCATAGGCTATCTGAACAATCAAGACTTGTCTTGAGCCCTTACACGACGTGCATCAATGATATTGCCCAACTTGTAAAAGATGATAGATATGCTGCATGGGGCTACTAGGGTTTGGGCGGCGATGTCCATCCGTCAACGTCATTGTGTTATGTAAGCAGAGCCATCGAAAGCAGCCACACCAGGACTACCATCGACGCGAGACTCTTCGACTTCAGGGGCGCGGTCTGTTCACTGTAGCCGCGGGCATCTTGTTCGCGCAGTCCTTGCTTGACAACACTTGCCACTGCTACTTCTATACAGAAAAGCTATACCGCACAGATCTCCCATTAGTCACGAGACCTCCCGAGCTCAGCGCCTTAACTCATACCTATTCCCTGCCGGATCCATGTCTCACGAAAGCGAAGGAAGCGCAGAAGCGTTCTGCTATGCGAGCAAGGCATGTGATGGCTCCTATTAGGAAGCATTCTCTTGGTGGAAAGCCTGCGCCGCCAAGCTTGACAAGACGCGAACGCGATGGTGATGCGGCGGCTTGTGTTCGGAAGATCCTCCTACACTTCTAATACAACCATTTTGAGAGTAGCCGAACGACGTGATCATCTCTCTCTGTCTACGTACGAAAGATGGCGCAACGTAAGTACGATACGAGAGCCAAACGTCTATGGCTATAAAACTGAGTAGGTTATCGACTTGACTGTAAGGCCGCTCCCCAACCATCACACTTCTTCAAAAGCGCAAGATACATCATACTTCTTCACATCATGCCTCATAGACTGCTCACAGTCGTCTGGACCATTTCTTCCACTTTCGCTCTCACAGTTCCAGGCCACCATGAACGCGCCTCGAGTTGTAAACCGAAGTATGGCGCGCTTGACTGGCCTTCAGCTGCCGCCTGGCAACAACTAAACGAGTCTGTGTCGGGGAGACTGGTCGCTGCAACACCGCCAGGAGCCGTCTGTCATCCTTCTATGATAGAGTACAACAATGTGTCCTGTACCTTCGTCAAGGAGCAATGGACGAACACCACATTCCATGCACTCGACCTCGTGTCCACCGACTACAACGACGTTGCTTGTCTTCCTCTAAGCGACGCTCCATGCAACATAGACGGCTACCCTCGCTTTGTGGTCCCGGCTGAGACCGTCCAGGACGTGCAGAGTGCTGTGTCGTTTGCGAGACAAACACGAGTACGGCTGATCGTGAAGGGCACCGGTCATGACGCTCCTGGAAGGTAAATTATACCACCAGACAGACCAATAAATCATGACTAACCCGTTCAGGTCTTCCGCCTCTGATGCGCTATCGATTCAAACTCACAAGATGCGAGGCCTCACCTTGAGACGAGGCGATCCTCGAGCTTTGGCTCTCGGCGGTATAGCTTCACTGAAGATCCAAGCTGGAGAGAGAATGGTAGATGTGTACCGACTTGCAGCTGCGAACAACCTCACTGTTGTTGGAGGAGCAGAACCTCACGTCGGTATCGGAGGCTGGATCTCTTATGGAGGTCATGGCCCCGTGTCTGCGTACTACGGCCTTGGTGCCGATCAAGTACTGGAGATGGAGATCGTGACCGCTGATGGCGTGCTTCGAACCGTGAACGAGACCTCGGACGCGGATCTTTTCTGGGCACTGCGAGGAGTAAGTTTGATTGGTAGTACATATCAAATCTGGCATCGCTGACTGTATGATAGGGCGGCGCGAGTAATTTTGGTGTGATATTGTCTGTCACTGTCAAGGCCTACGATGTTCTACCATACACAAGCTTCAACTTTGCGTACAACACGACTGCCGACTCTGACACGTTCTGGACTATGGTCGCTTATTTCCACCACCAGTTACCACGATTAGTCAAGTCAGGTCTGATGGGCTATTTCTGGGTCACTCCGTTCGAGTCTTCGGAGCCGAATGCTACTTTACAAGGGAAGCTATATGGCGAATGGCTTGCACCGAACATGACTGTAGATCAACTGCGGCAACACCTTGCACCCATGGAAGAGTACTTCAAATCCGCTGATCTGGCGGACGCCGTTGCTATATCTGGTAACGGCGAGGAACTTCCTGACTACACGAAAGGATTCGCAGCGAACAACGATCCCGATACTGCCGGTATTCCCGTACGTCTCGGTAGCCGGCTTCTCGACGAACAAGCATTGTCAAAGCCAGTTTCCGAGCTGAAAGTCGCCTTGCGCAAGGCAAGCGGCGGATCTGCTCGCTGGCCTATACTGGGCCATGTGATCGCCGGTCCAGGCAACTGGTCGCCTAGTGACGGTATCGCTGGTGGGTCAAATGCAGTACTTCCAGCCTGGAGGAAGGCTTGCGTGCAGATAGGTAAGAGTTCATCTGGTCATTTCAACACGCAGGCGCTGACACGTTCGCCAACAGCGCTTCCGAGGAGTTGGGATCCGCTCAACCAGACACAGTTCGATCAAATAACCACAACTCTTCGCACAGAGGACGCCCAGGTGCTCCGCGATCTAGCCCCTGACATGGGTGCCTATGTGAGCGAGGCGGACCCAACAGAGCCCAACTGGAAAGACACATTCTACGGCAAGAATTACCCAAGATTGCTTGCCTTGAAACGGCAATGGGACCCCCATGGTGTTTTCTGGTACAAGAATGCTGTTGGTAGCGAGCTCTGGGACCCGAAAGGAGTGCATGGCATCGAGAATGGTGTGGGACAGAGACCTGTGCAGCTTTGCAAGGTCGAGGATTGCATGTGATGACGGCGTATGCTTTGCCGCGCAACTGACAGCTAACATCACGAGTTCGAGATTGCTCGTATGATTGGCTGCCAATAGCATAGAATAGTAAGGTATTGGAGGATGCAACGATGGTAGAGTAGATCGTGTTCTCGACAGAGTGTCGGCGATTTGAGACGCGCCAGATTATAGTGAAGAGTGCCACGGGTAATTGCCAATGATATCACGCCACATATGGCTTAAACAGGCAGACACGGCACTGGAATATTTCCGCAAATATACCACCTGATACCTAGTTGAAGCTTCGGTAATGTGTCGTGAATCGTGCGAGGGCAGCGATTGCTCAATGCGGTAACAAAGCAGCGAGGCGGGCATGTGCACCACCTTTTCGCTTAGACCAGGCGGGGTGTCAATCTTGCCTTGTTTCCATCGACATTTCTGGGTGCATGTAACCAAAGACGCTCTACGACACCGTCGAGTCACTCGTAGTCAGCTTGGAATTACTTAAAACCTGTTTTAGTCCAGATACTCTGACTTCCCCTCGTATCTCAAATCCAACCACAATCACAAGCCGACGGAATTGACAAACAGTTTGTATGGACAATACAACTCACGGAATGCAAGCACTGCGTGCTCCGGCTCATGTTCGAGATCTTCTCGCGGAATTGCATGCACTCTCCTTAGACCAAGAACACCAGCTTGGCCTCGGCAATGGCGGTCCAAGCATCAACAAGGCGACCGATACCTTGCCATCGGAAGCTGCTCGATCAACACAAAGCTTCGACGATGTGATGCGAGACAAATTCATTGCCCTGACAAAGGACAAAGCAATGTTCGTCTACAACATGGTTCGCGCCAAAGGTGCTCTGACCGTCGTGGAAGCTGGCACGAGCTTTGGAGTTAGCACCATCTACCTTGCGTTGGCAGTATGTGAGAATAATCGCAATGCTGGTAAGATGCCATCGGAGGCGAGAGTCATCGCGACCGAACATGAACCTAGCAAAGCAGCCAAAGCTAGGGAGTATTGGAGGACGGCCGGGGAAAGTGTGGAGCAATACATCGAGTTGCGCGAAGGCGACATCTTGCAAACACTACAAAAAGATGTCCCCAAAGTGGACTTCGTTTTGTTTGACAGTATGTAGCTACCAATTCCGGACGATGTGCCTCATGCTGATCATTGTACACAGTCTGGACACCGATGGTCCTCCCAACGCTCAAGCTACTCGAACCAAGACTCAAACCAGGCGCAGTGATCGTTGCGGATAATGTTGTTTCATCCAAGGAAGGCTATAGCGACTTCCTTGCTTACATACACCGCCCAGAATCACCATACAGTACGGTGACGCTGCCATATCCCGGCGGGCTAAGTCTATCCACCTTCAGCCCAACGACAATGCCAGCCGAGCTCAACAAGCAGCCGTCTAGCCTTGAGCTTTTCTCCCCTCTCGATGAAACAGGAAGATTCCCAGGACCAAAAGACCACATCCGGATTGCTAGGCCTACGCGCAACATTGGCCAAGCCCAGCGCTTTTACACCGATGGCCTTGGAATGGAGGTCCTATATCGAGTCACTCCAGAAGATACAGCGCACGAGGCAAATGAACATGTGGACAATCTCATCATGCTTGGTTGGCGAAATGCATCATGGCATCTCGAGCTCGTTCTTGATCTCACGGAGGATGTGGGAAATGTGTGTCTGCCACGACCCACCGTAGAAGATTTATTGGTGGTATATGTAGACGGGCCCATCGATCGCAACGCTGTAAAGAAGCTTGTGGCTGCTGGTGGCAAGGAAGTCAGCCCGAAGAATCCGTACTGGGAGCAGTGGGGCGTCACTGTGGAGGATCCAGATGGCTATCGTCTTGTTTTGAGTCAAAGACAGTGGGCGAACGAAGAGGTCAGAGCACGATGGATTTCCAGCAAATTGTCGTGAAAAGACGAATATATTAGTCCATCTTGGAAGCCGATACTTGCTGCTTCCGTGCCTGAAACTCCAACCACCCCCCGATCTCTAATGTACATTTCCTTGCACCGGAGGAGAACTCCACAGCCACCGAAGGCCATTGTGCTTGTCTGATGTTCCCGCGACTCGAATTGAGGCTGCGTGTCGAAGGCTCTTCGGAAAGACACGGCCTGAGCCTAATGAACCACTCCAAGGCAGTTGTTCCTTGTATCAGACCGCAATGCTCATTCGGGTACCGTCTGTGGATGTGGAATATGCGATCTTTTGTGAGTTTCTCCGTGGCATTTGTCGTGACCATGGCTTCCATTCTGGGTCGTCGTGATCGATCTTGTTTTCTTGTTTGTGGCTATTGTCTCAGTCAACAATCGTTACGGTCATGACAATACCGTAACCTCTTACCCAAGTCGAGCGACAAATGGATGCTCATATTTCGTCGTAGCGGTGTGAAGGATATTTGAATCCATGGATCGCGGCCATATTCTCGTAATTTCGCATTCTGACTTCTTGCCGGTATGCCGCCTGCTCTTGTTCGCCGTTGTTGACAAGGATCTCCTCATCGCTGCCTCGCTGTCCATGCCAGATGGAATGAATTGCCCATGCGATCAAAACGGAGGCTCCTGCTGAGCAAATGACAATCAGAATGATCGCCTCTTTCGGGAGTTCACCACTCATGTTGACTTTGACGAGCTCTAAGTTATGCAGAGGCAAAATGTCTTGAAAGTATGAATGAAGCGAGAGACTTAGTCGAATATGCGGGGTCAAACGGCGAAATATGAGCGACCAACGTGAAGATATACAGACACAGCTGACAGCCTCGAATCGTTCCTACCATAACATGCATGGCCGGGACGCGATATGAGTGGTCGATCAACGAGCAAGTGGGCTTCGACAGCAGCGCCCTTGTCGCTGGTTTGACGATGAAGAAGCCATAGTTTGAAACGAATGCGGCTGCTTTGACACTTCATCACATGGGAGCTTCTCATTGGCTGAGTAACGAGAACTGCAAGCTGTGGGTGCACCATGCGGGAACAGACGCGGCTACGCGATGTTGAACGGAAGGGTTCCTGGCTCCTAATTTAGTCGTACGCGATCCAAGGAATCCTGCAGAAATGCAGGTCGCCTGTGATTGGCCTGCCAACGAGCTGCCCAGCTTGCCGACCCTCGGACAGATGACATGATCGTGTTCGGTTATCGGGCCGCCTACACGGAAGACGAAAAGATGTCTACATGTATGACAGGATGCACGCAAATTGCTGAACGTGTGCGCGTATACACGTATGGATACTTGCGCTTCTAGTCTCTTATCATAGTGTTTTGACTCAAGCAGAGAAGCGAAGATACTGTACTCACTTGCCAGACGAGCTAAAGGTCATATCGGCGGCGCTGACTAGATGGTCAGCTGCCAAGATCGCCAGAGAGTAAGATTGTTTCCCTTCTGTGCGTAGCGTACTTCGGAGGCTCTGAGTTACAAGCGAGTCGTAGGTGTACTCCGTACATGGGTCCATCCCGGTGCTGTGTGTGTGTATTGATCTCTCAGCCATGCTCCGCAACAGGTCTGACAGACGCAAATTATTGCGCAGGTCGGCCTGATTGTCATCATCATACGTCCGAAGTGGCAGGACATGGCAAGAAAACGCGTGGTCACCTCAAAACCGACGAGAGATGGGTGCAGAACTTGCCGGTACGTCGATTTACTGATATGGCTCTGCTTCTATGCTGACATGAAGTCACAGTATTAGAAGGATCAAGTGTGATGAAACCCGCCCTACGTGCTCCAAATGTACATCTGCAGGCAGAGAGTGCAGTTTTGGCGTACGCCTAGTCTCTGATAGCTCCTCACGCCCTCTGTTCCCGGCACCTGTCCGGCAGCGTCCACTTAGTAGCAACGAAAGCCCGTCTCTGATAGGACGGTCACCGAATACTCCTGAATGGACATGCATTACTTCATTCACGACTGAAGAAGATAGGCGCGCCTACGACTTCTTCCTGCATAAGTCATTCGATGAGATTGGATCAACTTCGCCTTCCGGAAATGATTGGCTACGCATCGCACTTCAAAATAGTACGGCAAAGCCTATCTTCCATGCTATAGCTGCGGTGGGCAAGGCGCATGGGTCGATTCGTCGGGTGTCCCACTTTACGCTCGTTCGTCTGGAACAAGCATCCGACATTCATGCTGCGATGTATCATTACGGTAAAGCAGTTTCAGCTTTGCAAAAGTACATTGAAGACGTCTTGGAGAACCACGCTGCGGTTGAGCCAGTCTTGATAGCGTGCCTTCTGCTCACCTGCTATGAAGTCTTGATCGACCGCAAATGGACGGCGTTCAAGCACTACCGGCTTGGGCGCGCGATCGCTGAGCAGAGAACGAGCATCACCTCAGACCGGAATAAGTTTAAGCCTCCCCCAACAAGTACTGTCAAACAACTTGCTGCAGCATTCAACAGCCTTGGACGCGGCGGAGAATACTACTTGAGAGAATTCGAGAAAGCGAACAGAAGTCCGTCGTCCATTCAGCCGTGTTCTCCAGGATCATTACCTACCGCGTTCACATCCTTCATCGAAGCTGATGTACATCTCAAAGCAATCGTCAAGCTTGGAGATGAAGTGAGGAACGAAATGATAGGATTAGCCCAGGCTCGCATCAAAAGTCTGTACGGAGAAACGCTGGACACCGCAGTGTCATTTTGTCTCGCTCATTGCTTGTCGAGAAGCATCGGCATAGGCACGGTCTTGCAACACCGCTTGCAAGAGGGTGTTCGTGCCCACACTCATTGGCTACACATGCTGCAAATGTGTATTTCGCAGCAGGATCAAAAACATGACCAGATATCCCTGCTTACACAAATCCGATACTTCGCTTCCTGGCTTGTCATATCTACCTGCCGAGAGACCAGAGAAGTTGCGGTCGATCGGTTTGAGCGTGATTTTGTCCGCATCCTGGACATGGCAGAGATGTATTTCCGACACCTGTCGCCCCAGCCGCTGCCAACAAGACCAAGTCATCTGAGATATGCCGTAGGTCTAAGTTTCGAAGGAGGGCTGCTACCAGCGTTGCACCTGATCGCGTGCAAGAGCAGATCGTCGGCCATCAGACGTCGAGCCGCTGAGATATTGGTCTCGGCCGATCGACAAGAGGGCACTTGTTATAGCGGGATCATTGGACTTATTGTTGGATCCGCGGCGGAGTTGGAAGAAGAGCAGGCCAGAAAGCTGCAGGGTAATCCCATGCCTACAACGTGCAGTTTTACGTGCGACCAGATCCCAGAGGAGGCGAGATTTGCTGATTCCGTAATTGAAGGAAGGCCTGGGTCGCCTCCAAAGCACAAGCTTGTGTGCGCACGTTATACACACGATCGGGACGGACAAATTGAGGTCATGGAATACGATGGCGAAGGTCTGCCGCTGGACTTGCGTTTTGTGGGTGCTAGAGTATTCGACTTAGCGCAAGCGACATGATACTGTTAACACCAGCACTCGGTGATATTCATGGCTCAGAATGCAAGACATTATCCATAGGCATTGGAAACGTGTTTCTCGTTGGGCGTATAGTTTTTACTTTGACGCATCGTGCCTACTGCCGAGAGACGGCTGTGCTCGGATGCCTCTTTTGAGCAGTAGCTACGTGCATGCATAGGCGTAACATTGAAAGGAACTCGCGTTACGAAGCGATATCCGCTCTGCGTGTACTATTACCAGCGGCGTTGATGTTGGCCGACTCATGCTCGCCATGGAGATTACTGCGTAGCCAGACCAAGCGCTACCATGCGTGTACTATTGTCAGCGCTTCATCAAACCAATCGGAATCTACTCACCGAAGAGACTTCGCTGGAAATCGACTTCTTCCTTCGCCTGGTGAGCAATCATCCTTGTCGTCGAAGAAACTGTTCAGTTACTCGCCACTGAGCGTGTTATTCAACCCTAATAAACAATCTGTAGAAAATGATCAATTGAGACGTGCTTGCTAAATCATCAGTCTCCGCAAGAATGATGTCTGCCATTCGCAAGAGCCAACGCGTTTGTATCCAATTTCTACGCCGCAGTGCTTTCACATGTCCCGGCCACAAGCATCATCGACTCTTGCGCACCTTCTAGACAACCACAAATGCCTGCGATACCGCCTCTTCGCAAACTCCCAGCGCAACCGCGCTCATCCCATCATCACCAAACCGATCCCACTCAAACCTACCTCACCAACAACAAGAGACACCCGCAATCTCGATCTCCCGCAACCCAACAGCAGAGAACCAAACTCTTCCCATCGCCACTAGAAAAAACCCCCCAACCGACCGACCGACACCATGAGCACCAAAATCCCTACCATCTCCGTAGCCGACAGCATCGGCAAGCACAACGAAGAGCTGCTCCGGGACCCGAAAACCGGTCTCATGCCATGGGAAACGCGCTTCGGGCGGTTGAAGCGCCAGGTGGAAGACGCTATCAGACGCCTTGCCAGAAAAGCTCTTCGCGTCCTGCTCGCGGTCGTCAGCAAAGCTTTCCATATCTTCTACGCAGCCGCCGGCCAGCGCATGAAGAAGCGCAGATAACATGAAGATGTCTCGCGCGCTGTGGTGTGTTTGAAAGCGAGGGAAGTCCGAAAGGAAGTGGTGGCCAATGCGAGTGTAGAGCCTGGGAGACTGTCAGCAGCTCTGAGAATTTCCGAAGGTATTCGCTGTGAACCGCAAGAGTAGAAGATAGAAGGGTGGAAAGCAATGCGTTTATTGACATAGAATGAAACATTGAAGACTTACAACACCCTTGACACACCACGCACGCGTCTTGAAAATCAGAACGCCAGAAACTGCTCACTCTCGCCATGTATCGAGGGCTCTGGGCTAAAGACAAAAGTAAGGACCGCAATGCAGGAGTCGCTATTCTCACGGGCTGAAAGTATAAATAGATACAAGAAGGGGCGCAAGGCAAAACAAATCGACATCACGCACAACTCACGGTAATGTTATCGGTTTTCATAAGTCATACAGTTTTTCTCGAACTTACAGCAGGATGGAGCTAGCTAATCTCAGACTGAGCTCCCGAACTTCGACGAGTTCGGTGGTTACCAGCTGTTGTCAGTGGTCGCAGTGGCGACATTCCCATGTTCGGTATTCAAAAGAGCAAGCAGTGGTCGCAGTGGCGACGTTCGCGTGCCCGTTATTCAGAAGTTCAAAAAACAAGCCAAGAAAAAGACCCCGACTGACCTGGATCGCGCACTTTTTGAGTGCGGACCTACCTCCCCTGATAGCACTTTGTTTTTGGGGGTTTCAAAGATTTTTTCGGTCTTGGTTGTTTGATCGAGGTTTGACGTGTGCCTTCGTGGAGCACATGGTTGGGGTCAAGCTTCTTTCCGTCCTGTACGTCGTGGGCCGTGTCTTTGTTGACGATGACGCCTATGACTGCGCCTCACGTCTCGCTCTCAACAGATCAAGCATCGTTGCGCTGGAAGGCGTACTTACTCCTCTTGGCCTTCTTTTCCTCGGGGCTCTCATCGTGGTGGTCGTAGGCCAACATGGAAGACCTCTTAGGCTTGACAGGAGGACCCGCGGTGGGGGCCGCGGCGAGGGGAACGACGGGGGCAAGGGTAGGGGGGGCAGAAGTGCCAGCAGCAGGGGCAGCGATGTCGTCGACATGACGGGCGACGATGATGCCGTCCTCCAGTTGGTTTACTAGCCCAGGCGAGTTTGCTACCTGCTGCTGGGCCACGGTGGGGCCGTTCTCCGACATCCGCCCCATCATTTCGGCTGAACTGATCTGAGTGTCGGTGTCGAGAACCTGTGTACCGTTGGCAGCAGCTACAGCAGCTAGCTTTTCCCGATACCTCTTTTCTACGTCTGCCAGTGTCTCTCCAACGGTCATCGTCTGTGGGGCCGAGACCGGGTCTGCTACATCCTGGGGAGCGTTGGCAGCAGCCTTGGAAGCTTGCTTTTTCAAGTACTCGTTCTTAACTTCTTGAATCATCTGCTCAGCGCTCCGCTCCAGGGCCTCCATGTTCAGGACCGGGTTTGCCGCGTTCTGAGTGGCGTTGGCTGCGGCTATCGAAGCTTGATTTCGCAAAAATTCATCCTTATTGAGTTTAAGCATCCTTTCAACATCTTCCATTTCCTGTTCGTGGGCAGTGAGCTTGCGTGATTTGAGGGCAGGACGTGAGGATCCCGCAATGGTGGCCGGCGGCGGGGGTTGACCACTATGCATGCGTTGCATGTCTTGGCGGTTGAAGCTCGGCGAGTCGAAGGAGGGACGCGCTGGCAGTCCTGGTGCAGGTTGTAGAATCGCTGGCTGACGCGTGATGGTGGGTGAGTAGCGGTCGTTGTGGTTGGGCGTCGGCACGCTTGGCATTTGCGCAGTCACCGGAGGGCGGACTGGCGGCATGAAGGATGGTGTAGCATAAGGGGCAGCCTGCGGCGGGGAGAACGAGTTCGGACGCATGTGCGGAGTCCACTGTCCAGGTTGTTGAACGGGGAAGGACGGTGGGTAAGCCGGCCCCTGCGGGGACTGCAGTGGAAGACCTGGATACGGGGCGAACTGTGGGAGTTGCTGCGGTCGCTCGTAATAGGAGTAGTCGTGGGAGGTGAGAGGGGGCGGCGCCATGAAGTCCTGGTGAGACGTGTTAGTGAGGAAATTCTCTTGTTCACGTGGTAGCAAGCAACTTACGCTGGTACTTGGGTTGGCAACGATGGGCCTAGTAGGGTCAGGAGTGTCGCTCGAGCTCTTTTGCACGACCTTGCCCTCCTTTTCGGCCTGCCTCTCGGCCTGGCGTTTGGCTCTGTACTCGGCAGCGCGTGCCTTGAGGTCTGTGAGAGACTCCTCCACCCTGGGCCTCTTCTGCTTGGGCTGTCCCTGGCCCGGCGGCGGATTGCCAGTCTGGGCCGTGCGGTTGGCCTCCTCCTCGAAGAAGGCGGCCGTGACACGCTGTCTGTGCGCTTCGACGAGCTCCTCTGGGATGCCCATCATGCCGAAGATTTCAGGCTCGACGTTCTGGCGGCCTTCCATGGCGTTGTCGATGACGGTGAGAGTGGTTTTGTGCACTTGCTGCAAGTGCACGAAGAGGCCACCAGCAGTGTTAAGGCGCCTGTTGCAATGGTCGCACTTGAAATGCTTGGCCTTCTGGTGGTCGATGAGGATCTTTTGGTCGTCGAAGTCGCGCTCGCAGTAGTAGCACCACGGGCGGGCGAGGACATCCTCGACGGTGGGGTGGTTGCGCTTCTTTTTGGTCATGGCTGCGGTGTTGTTGGTGATGCGATGTTATGTGATGTGATGTGATGTGTGAATGGGTGGGAGTCCGCGATGGCGCGGAGTGTGAAGGTGTGGTGTGGGTGGAAGCGAGAGTGAGTGAAGCGGCGCGCCAAAGTTGGAACTGAATTGAGCTTGTGATGATCGGCAGCCGGCAGGCAGCCCTCGAGCCCTGCCAATCACGCGGAAGAACGAAATAGGCGAGCATCCACGGACCATCACAACGTGTGCGCGTGCTGAGAGGGGAGCAGTAAAGAAGGTATCAGGTCTCGACGGTAGAAAAGTAGCTGTATTCTGTATTCGTGCACTGCATGCGTGTCTGGTATCACAGTATGGAAGTATCCACGCGATGACGCTAAGCATCTCATTTGCCTTACAGGTATTCCTATTCTATGCTGCGGCAGTGCACAAGCAAACAACGTGTATACGTGCAGGGGACAAGGGAGCACGTGGGTTTCTCGCTGGCAGTGTAGTTGGATCCATACACTGTTATGTCTGGTATCACCACACGGAAGACGTCACACGATCGCAATGAACATTCGATCTTTCCGGCCAACATTTGTTTTCTACAGTAGGCAGCGGAAGAAGTAGCCTCATACTCTTACTCAATGGCACGGAGAGTTCGACGCGTCTCGGTCATGGCGTTCACACCGTGTCTATTCAGCGAAATCACTGGGAGGCAACACACAAACCTGCAGCTGCGATACTTGTGCAATCCACGTCTATGGCCAGCAAGCCACCATCTGTGTTGCAAATGGTGTAGGAAAGTGACAGCTCATGTTCTGTATGATCTATATGTTTGCTCCTCCGCGTGGCTTACTCAGCTCTCTCAGCTACCCGTTGGTGCACAGGGCATTATTATTGTGGGACTGGGGAACCTCCGAAAGACAATCCGCCTTACATCATTGCTGCTCTGAAGATTGCTCAACTTTTGAACAGACAATTGTTTTCCGTTTGCTTGCCCTCTCAACAACATTTTCCAGCCATGGCCGAACAAGGAGATAATATTGCAGAAACCACCGACCCCCTCGTCCATTTACCTTCAGAAATCGTCCTACGGGTCATCGAATACGCTGATCTGTCGTCCGTCGCCAGCCTGACCCAAGTGACACGCGCTTGGCACGCATTCATCGACGAAACACATCAAGACGCAATCTACTCCTCGCCCACAAAAGCAGAACGCCCGCTGCAAACCAAGAACTTCGAATTCCTCAACGAATCTCTCGATTACAACAAGTACTACAGCAACCTTCAGTCATGGAAGGACCTCTGCAAACGCCAAACCTTGCTCTCACGCGGCTGGAAGCGCCAGCGACCCATCACCAGAGAAGCGACCATCCAAATCGGCAACGACCCGATCTGGCGATTCCGCCCTGACTTCAAACGTCGCATCTTCCTTTCCACTTCGCAGATGGGCGGCATGAACGTGACGGACATGGACTCTGGCAACTTGCTGTGGCGATTGGACGCAGAAAAAGTTCGACCTTTTGCTCACCTCGAATACGACAACGGCACCGCTGTGTGGGATCGCGAAGGCGACGCTGTCGAAGTTTGGAAGACGGACGTCGAAGGCGCCAACCTTGCCAGAGGTGAATTCCAGCGCGTGGCGGTGCTGGAGCACGACAGGCAGACCAGAGGGTTCCAGCTAACCGGCAACACGCTCTGCGTGGTTTCATCTGAGAAAAAAGGTTACGTCTACGACCTCGCTGGAGAACCGACATTGCTGCGCGAAATCGACATCGAAAATGGAGCGGTGGGACATCTCGACCAGGGTGCCGACGTCGTAGCTTATTCACTCGGCGACAAGGGCTACCACTTCTTCGACAAGGCAAGCGGCGCATCACTCGGCGTCCTCCACCCTGAGCACACCACCAAAGTGTACCACATCGACCATCCGTCATCACAATTGGATTGTCGACTCGGCGTAGGCAGCGGTGGGCGCGCGTCCGACACATACCCACCACAATTTCCCGGCAGAAACCGTACAGTCCCTCTGAGAATCCAGAAAGGCGAGCTAGGGCCCCGGAACACCGCCACCGACATAGAATTGGAAGAGGACGAGTGGGGAGCAGGCATGCTTGACGGCGACATGTTCGCCGGCGTGTCTCGCGGAGGCAGAGTGTTCATCTGCTCCGACTGGCGCAAAGCATTGGCAAGCACTGGTGGATTCAAAGAAGTGACAGCCAACTTGGAGTGTGATTCCAACGGCACGACATTCGACCTAGGTGGCTGGCTGGCCATTCGATCTCACAAGGTCATGCTCGAAACGCAAGATCGAGCGTACATCATCGGCCTGAACAACGACAACACCATCAAAGCTCACGATGAGAATCCGGAGCGTCCATCATACGCCTACGCCACCAGCTCCGCCGCTCAGCTGGCAGTTCCTGTCTCCTTCATGGCAATCTATGACGACTGCGTAATGACAACGTACACCGTAAGTTCTTCTCCATACAGTTACGGAATACCAACTGCCATGCTAATCTACGCGTAGACCCTCCGCTACCGCCAAAACCTCGAAGTTGAAATCGGCGGCCGCATTCAAGGACGCACCCACGTCCTCCCAACCAAGATCATCCGCATTCTGAGCTTTGCGCCTGATCTCGACAACCCAGAAGACGACGACAAGCTCTCAGACGACCCTTCGAGCAATGGAGAAAACGAGTTGGACATCCCCGAAGTCAATAGCATGCGCTCGCATCTGAACCAGCTGATCGCCATGCTCGAAGGCCAGCCCGAAGATGACGATTTCATGATGGCCGAGGGAGACCCAGGCTTTGATCCTGCTGATGATCTCGGCTTACAGCAGTGGCTCGAGGATGATGAGTGGGAAGATGAAGAAATCGTCGCAACCGAAGGTGAGGACGGAACTGGAACATTGGAAGAATCGAGCTTGGAGGAGCTTGACTAAGCCAAGCACGCTTACAGGCGAAAGGGAGCACATTCACGATCGAGCCAAGCGGATCGTTGACGATGGCGCTGAGTTGTTGGAGCATCCGAGCTCGGAAGAGCTGGAACAACACAAGCATGCTGAGATACGAGAAGGAGCGGAGTTATACAACAGATCAATCGGACTTATCGAGCCGCCGGAGAAGCTTGACTGTCTCAAGCACATTGGCACACGACAAGAAGCACATTTTCACAAAAGATTTGTTCGATTGCTGGGCCTCGAGGAGCTTGGCTGGATCAGGCACATCGAGATAAGGTACGGGATACAAGTCGTGAACGTAGCAGGCAGATTCTTGAGGACGACGCTGGGATACTGGAGGGCTCGACTAGCCTGGCCGTAGTCTACAAGCTACCAGTCGTTGACAGCACAAGGTTATTCGTGGTTTCAGTTCGAGAGATGTCCGAACAGAATTGTCGATATGAAGCGCCAAATGACATGGTAAGTTGAACTGACACCAAGTCCAACTTGATACATCCTGCCAAGGAGATGCAACACGAGTACGATCGAAGTCTCGTCACATGAAAGTGGCAACGATCTTATGCAAGCCACAAGGATTCCGCCAGCCTGATTTCCGGATATCGTGAAAGTCAAAGCTCCCTCAGCACGATGGTCGATACATTTAGCTCGCCAAGCTGGATACATATCGTCCACAGCAACCGGTCTTTCAACATATAGTCCTTTACTGCCGTTATCGAACAGACATGGCTCCGAATGGCCTGACAAAAAAAAGCCTGCCTTATCAGGTTCTGGTTTCATTCTTGCGGCTTAGCATGAGCTGCCACATATGCTACGTACCGACCATGCCCTAGATTCGCCTGCAGCTGCGCATCCTGTCAGCCGCGCAGCCTGACCAGATGGTACAACCGTAAAAGGGTCTTGGCTGCATGCATCAGGACGCGCATTTTCATCATCGTTATTTCGACTAGCCGGGCGACGATGCGATCGATTATGACCATCTTGACAAGGAATCGACAACTTATTCTCCTGACAGATTGACCCTGCTCTTCCAAGACTTGATTAGACAATCTTGTCGATTGGCCAACACACTTCGTCTACCGTAGAACACTAACGCTGAGCATGTCTGTGAGCTCGTCGTCAACTTCAGTATCTTGCATGGGTCTTGAACGAAATGTCGACCCAAATGGCGACAATCCCCGATTATCCAACACAGCAGACACGATCGTCATACCCTGGTCTTTGGCGTGATTGGCGTAGTCCTCACACTAGCAACAATCATCATTGGAACCATCCAGATCCAGATTGCATGGAAGCACCAACACAACGCCGCAAACTGTCGAGCCGACCTCGAGGCAGCAGTCGAGCTATCGTCGCCATACCTAACGTTGCCGCGGCTGACCCACTGTGTGTTGGCCTGCACAACATGAATACCGAGTTGCTTGGGAACTAACATTGATATCTGCTGTCTAGTCCTGATCAGCCTCCAGTGGTCACGGCGAACACGATGTGACCGAATGCGAATCGATGGTCGAGGCTGGCGATCAGCGGAGTAGCGCACTGCCGACTTGGCCGAGCTACCAAGATGGATCTTTCCGTATCTTACATATAGCGATGTCAATTATCGAAAGGTGACGGCAAGTGGGTATCATACAATGCGGAAAATCAGACGTTTGTGTCTTTCATGAAGTATGTGATCTTATGTACGTTTCTCAGATGACTGACTAGATTTCTTTCCTCCTTACGAAAGTAATAATGTTCAAATCGGGCTCGAATATCCTCCGCGGGCAACCGCTTGGTCATGCCGCGCAAGCTCCGACCATGCTTGCAAGACGTTTCAATCCGTGTCGATGACTCAGCCCATACTATCGTGTTGACGCCGTGTGCGCTGCTTCGGCTCCTGTGGCGTGGACTCTTGTGGCTTGCAGGCATCCAGAACTGCTCCTTTCATCGACGGTGTCTATTGGAATCCAAGAATCCATTCACTAATTGGTGTCTCTCGGAGGCACATGTATCCACTCCTGAAGCACCGAATCGAACTTATGATCATTGTACTCAGTATTGCTCAGCGACTCCGAGCCATACTCCTCCGTTAACACATCCGCATACGCGAACGGTATCCGCGCCGCCGCACCCTCGAAGATCGTCTCCCGCAACGGGAAGATGTCTTCGTACATGTAGTTGTGCAAATCCTTGCACATCATCGCGCCCTCGATACCCTCCGCCTGGGCTGTTTCGTTGTTCCGCAGCGTCGTCATGTCAACGTACAAGCCGCTCGTCGTGTCGATCCAGCGGCCGTCGATGCGGTTGGTCTTGTCGGCCGTGCTTCCGATCTCCCACCTAGGGTTGATCTCCAGCAGGAAGTCACGACCTTCTTCGATGCCAGGTAGCTTGAAGTGGTGGACAGTCATGTTATAATAGTCGGCAAGGTGGCTCATGGACTTCTCCGAGATCTGGACATCTAGGTCTGCATCCCAAGGCATGATCTTACGATTCCAGTACCAGCCGAGGAGTGTTCCGTGTGCGAGCCATGTCTCGATGCCGATGTCGTGCATGGTAGAAAGATAAGTCTGGATTAATGCTCTGAGATGAATTGGACGTTCTTCGTCCGAAAGTGCCTTGGCTCCAAAGCGGCCATCGTAGTGTTGGTTGAATGTCGATTCGTGGAAGTACTTTTCGTCCGATTTCGTTTTTTTGTTGTGGTTCTTGTCCAAGTGTGTGTTGACGCTTTCAAAGTCGGCATCACGCTTCGATAATGTCGGTGCGGCGATTGCTGGTTGCAAAGCAATGAGGAAATGTAACAATACACCTAATAGAGGTGCCATGTCGAGATATCTATGGTTTTCGTGCCGTGTGAGTGCGATCGATGACCCCAATGCCAATTGGGGATGATATACTTTTGAAAAGATGTGACGATGACCAGATAGATGTTGTTGATATGCTTTAAGGCGGCTAGTTGAAACGCCCAGGAACGATGGATGCTTAGTGACGACAGCAAAGAAAGCTAAGTGCCCAGCGTCCAATATATCTTGGTCGCGTGAACACTTGGATTCTATGCAGCAAGACACCAAGGCCAACAATAGGATACAACGGCAACCGCAAAACAGGAATACAGAGCTCTTTAGCCCAAAGGAAAGGCCTGTACAAGGCCGCGTGGTCCCCTTCGCTAGAACTAGGGCTCTGCCGCTGGATGAGGGGAATTGATGATAAGAAGAGTGGCGGGTAGGAAAACTCCGGCGGAAACAAAGTTTAAAAGACGGCAAGTTGGGAGAAATGTACAGGGCTGAACAAATGCTTCTTACAAGGGCGAGAAAGGACAATGAAGAGGCAAGTAAGCGCCTGCTAGAGAAAGGGAAGAACATCGGAGACGACATGGATAGTATCAGATCAATATGACGCGTGGTAGTTCACTCAGCCCGGTCGTTGCGTCTTGGCCCAAATGACAAGGAACCCGCAGGATCGCGATATGTGCAGGCGTTAATCCGGCTGTAGTGACAACTCTGACTTTGAGGAGCCGAAGCACACACCTATATGCCGACTGTTCCTGGCGAACATTGACGTTCAAACACTTGAACGATCTCTACCTGACATGTAAACGCTTCTGGAGAGCAGTTGATGTAGGTTTGGGGGCCCGATTGTGATACATCCGTAGCGTCTGGCGAGACAAGACGTTGGCACCATCTCCACAGGGCCCCATAGCCAAGCGCCAAACAATGGCGGAATCAAGGAATCGTGCACGCGACATCTCACGCTCGGATGCGGCTCGTGGGCTGCGTCACCAAAGAACGGACTTGGCTAGAAAGCTTATCACGCGTAATCCGGGTAAGGCGGAACAATTGTTCATACACACACAGCACATTATTGACGTGAAGGGTAGGAGGCGTATGCATTCCACCGCCGTCTTCGAAAGAATCGTGGGCTTGATTTACCCAGCACGTTGATACAATAGAGGCATGTGAGCTGGTGGTGGATTACGCAACAGCGTACGTGTACCTTGCTTCTGCACTGACTCGCGGGCGGCAGCGAACGTGCTGATAATGGCGGAATCGCGAGCATCCAGGAACCGGGAAGTCATGAAGATCAAAATATATCAATTTTCGTGCAACTTGATCGATTGGATACCATCATCATATCACTAGATCAATCCAGGTATGTTGTTGGGAAAGAAAAGTCGGATTGGCCACTTTCTACACAAGTCAATCACGATATACGCTATCCTTGTCTTGAACAACTTCCCGCTCCCCGCCACAACAAGGTCCTTGTGATACGATACAGCAACAAAACGCAGAGCCAGGCGAGCAAAAGCCCAAGACATGTGTTACGAACCGCCACTACATCCTGCAAGTTTGCGGCGTATGCAATCCTTGTCAGGGAGGAGTACATGTTGTCAGGCCAGCGGTAAGCTGATGGTCGGTACGAAAGTACCAAGATTCTTGGCAGTTTCGTTATATGCACCTGCGGACCGAGCGAGGGTAATGTATTTCCCTGCAATTCGTACGTTTTCAAGAACGCTTACAAGCGTTGCTCGTTGATGCAAAATTGTTGGTTCGCACATCGTATTCGATTAGTTGGTGTTGACGGGGATATGTAACGGACGGCACGAGGAGCTGCCATACAAGGAGGGCTGTCACCTCCTGCGTGGTAGCAATTCACAGGCTCTGGACGAGCCGTCCGCTGGCTTGGTGTCTGCAGGGCAGCAGGACCGGAGACCGCAACTGGGACCGGTCGTGGTATTCAGCGAGCATTGCGGGAGCCATGCCTGATGGACAAACATCGCCATTGTAAGGCAGCTCGATGCGATCATATCAACCAAGACAGACACTCGCCATATGACCACCTACGCTTCAAACAATCTTATCGAGAGATCCTATAGGCTGTGAGCGAAGTGTTCGGTCATTATAGCTTCACAACACTTCATCGACTGTTGCATGGGACGGACATTCGTCAGTGTCCAAACATATTCTAGAACATTTCGAAGATCTGATTACATTGAGAGCAGTCTCGCTCGAATCAAAGTACAGAAAACTAGCACGTTGCGGCAGAAGCGAACACTCGACCGCCAGGCATTTCGCTGAAGTCGACTGTAGTTTCTGCTGTTGTACGACACGTGAAGTAGCAACGTTACACGAGACGGCAATCTAGCCGTATGCTCACTGGATGGTCTAGAACTCCATTCCATAGCCTATATTTTTGAGAAGCTGCGAGCCCGTTTACCGGTTGTTCCTTGAATCCCTCACATCACGAAGGCGGTGCAAGATGAGGTTCCTGTAGCCAAGCCGCCAATCGCTGTAAAAGGACTTTTCGCAGTAAAAGACGCAAGTGCCACGTAGCCAGAATGTCGCGAGCGGCTAGAAAGTGCCGGGTCCCTTTCGCATCGTGTTGTTGTCGTTTTCGTTTTTCCATGCACAAGGTTGAAGAGGTCTTTTTCGGCGGAAAAAATTGTTTGAGAGGATGTGCCCTCATGACACGATATCATTGAGCTAGCCTGCGCGTAAAAAGCCGCTCGTACTCCCCCCGAATGCACCGTTTCCCGTAGAAGACAACCGCTTACATCACAACACCAGAGTTGGAGGCGATACGCTGTGACAGATGTGTTAGTACCGCGAAGGCTTGACGTCAAAGACAACATGGTTGCACTTACAGGCCAGAGCTCAGCGGCCTCCTTTCCGACGGGGCCAGTGATGGCAGAGCCCTTCATCTCACCCTTGGGGTTGACGATCTGTACAGGATATATTAGCTCACTGTTCGCCTTTTCCGCTTGCGACATTTCCAGGATGTACTCACCACACCGGCGTTGTCCTCGAAGTAGAGGTAGATACCGTCTGCGCGCCTCCAGGGCTTGCTCTGGCGGACGACGACAGCGGGCATGACCTTCTTCCTGAGCTCAGGCTTTCCCTTCTTGACAGTGGCCATGACCATGTCACCGACACCGGCGGCGGGCAGGCGGTTAAGACGAGCGCCAATGCCCTTGACGGAGATGATGTAGAGGTTACGGGCGCCGGAGTTGTCGCAGCAGTTCATGACTGCGCCGCTGTAAGAACACAACTGTCAGACATCCCTTATCTTCAAATATTCCCTTTCCACATGTAGACTCCTTCATTCGCGTGGCCCCCCAGTTCCCTCCTCTTCCATGCTCCTTCGAAGTCCTCCTCGGGTAGGTTGGTGATAGTGTGGGCGAACGTACACAGGCAGACCGAGAGTCATCTTCAGCTTAGTGCCGGAAACACCACCACGTCTGTAAGTTCAATCCATCAGCATTTCGGTCCAGGATTTCGCGGGTGTGATTTTCGCATGCGCGCGCAGGAGACGTACGCGTTACCCATTTTGTCTGATCGGTGGTTGGTGAGGTGGGAGGATCGTTTTCGGGTGCTTCGTCGCAGTCGCTACGGAAAGATTCAAGGTCGCCCGCACTGGCTGGACGAGCAGCAAATTCGACGAAGGGTGCGTCTCTTGGCGTCGGCATTGTGGCACGCGAGTCATGCAGACTTTCGATGCACGGGCTCTGTTCACTCACTTTTGGAGACATGCACTGCATTAATTTAATAAATAAAACCATGCTCATGATAACTTTCATCTTTTCCACGAAGTACACTAGGCGTCGTGATTACTTGTAGTGCTATGCTGGAGACTCATACACATTCAATCGGCTTACAAGGAAGCTTTTGTGATCAGCAAGCCACGCCTGCCTGGGAAATTCCGACTACTTTGCTTGCTACCTGTAGTGTTGTGCTGTAGACACAGATGTTTTCTAACCTAACAGGTCATCCATTGCGCTGCCGGTGCCAGGCTTGGAGACGGGTGCTGGGTTACCCGCCGCCGGAGCAGCGTTTGCGCCGTACAGACCGGCCTGGCTCTTCTGCTTAGCCATATCTGCAATCGTCATTCCCTTCGCAGGTCCAGCATTCTTCTTGATGGCAGATCCTGCAAGCAAGCTGGCAAAAGCATCGCCACCAGCTGCCTTCTTCGCCGGCTGTGCGCCAATCTTGGGCGACGCGATAGAGGATCCCGGCGTTGTGACTGCGGGAGATGCAGCAGGACCTGTTGGCACGGAAGTGAAGTAGTTCGGTCCAGTTGGTTGGTAGCCTGCGGGTTTTTGCTGTTGCTGCTGTGGAGGTGGCGAGAAGGCCGATGAGCCCGCGGGTGAGCGAGTTGCGAAGAGGTTGCTGAAGTCTGCCTTTTGAGTGCCAGGCTGAGGCGAAGGCTGGGCAAATTGAGTGCCTGAGCTGGGTGCTGCCGTAGGTGCTGCCATGCTGAAGGATGAGTAGTTGGGTTTCGGAATTGTGGATGTAGCAGCAGGTGCAGATGGCACCGCAGCTGGAGTAGCTGACTGGAAGTCATCGAAGTCGTCGTCGTCCCCTAGCGGAGCTGCAGATGCAGGTACTTGAAGTGCAGGTGCTTTTGTAGCGGGTGCAGCCATTATGGGTGCGGGACCTGATGATACAGGCTCATCATCGCCAAAGTCGAACAGATCAACCTCAGGTTCCTTCGGTTTGGGTGGCTCGGCCTTCTTGGGTGCTGTGGTAGTCTTGGTTGTCCTAGAAGACGAAGATTGAGGTCCCCGTCTTCTGCTGGGCGCCGCCTGTGCTCCTCCGTCATCATACTCGTCGTACTCGTCGAATCGCTCCGCGCCACCCACGCGCCCACTCTCATCGTAGTCGTCATGGCTCTCGCCTCCAAATCCACCACCGTCACCATAAACGCCGCGTGTAGAACCGCCATACCCGCCAGAGTAAGCGCCGGCGCTCTCACTCCCGAATCCACCGAATCTGCCAGATCCCGAGCTTGACATACCACCGGACCCACCGAGCCCGGCACCGCCCTCAACACCTCCGTACTTGTTCTTTGTAGCCTTTGCCTTCTTCCTCTCCTGGCGAATCCTATCCACATCGCCCAGAAGATCGGTCAACTCTTTGCTTCGGTTGCGGACATTGATTCCCTGGTCCTTGCCATTCTGGTCGATGTAGTGAAATTGGCGGAGCATCTTGAGCAGTGACAGGTGGGAGCGAGCGTCGTCAATAACGCGCTCGGAACCATTCTTGACCAAGAACTCCATGAGCTGGAGAGCCTTGTAGATTTGGCGCCATTCCTCGGCGGACTTTTCGGTGAAGCGTTTGTAGATCATAGGCATGATTTCGTTAAGAAGTTGGCTGGAGAGTGTCAGTCCATTTTTGAAGTAGCTGCAATGGCCAGATTGCCTACTAGTTGTGAGTGCCGTTTGCGATTTCCTGCATCATGGTGGTGGATGCTCCCCAAGGCTCGTTGTTGGTCGCCTCGCGCACTTTGGCCTCCATTTCGGTATAGTTCATGACAGCTGGGACGGTTTAGAACATGTCCAAGATCACTTGTGAACACGGAGGCCTACCATTTTGCACCTTACGCACCCCAGCCTTGAGGTCGTAGACGCTGAGGTTGCTCACTTGGTTGCGAAGGTCGTTCCAATCCATGGCTGCGGTTGTGTGTTGTGGTAATGTCACGGGCAGGCAATTGTCGCGCAACAATGCTCCTCGGCCAGACAGCAGCAGCCGGCGAGATGTCGGTGATGGTAATGCACGTAAGGTCGCTTGTGAACATACGGCGTATGATGGAGCGAGCGAGCCCGGACACCAAGGAGACGACTCCAGACGGTTCGATCCGGCGAGCTCACATGCAGTAGTTTGTATACTGCTTCAATGTCTGAGGAGATCACTTTGCCACTGTCTCGAGGCGCCAGTGAGAGTGTGCTAGGGGAGAGAATTAATATTCAAGGACATAGTACCTATCACAGCTCCATAGTTTAAAAAACACCTTGCTGCCTCTGTGGTATCATTGAGTGGCCCGACACTGTCATGTATGCAAACTTCTAGCCATGAGACCCTGGTCCGGGAGTCTCAAGCCTCCTTTCTACTTGATGGTACAGGACATATTTTTTAGTCTCCTCTATTCACCATCACTCAACACCCATTGTTCCATCAACTCGTCACCTGTGATCTTCAGCTGCGCTTGTACAATTGTACGTATATCATTGGAGAGCATCAATTGCTTGTGTCGACCAGCCTAACACCTGCTAACCCTTTGCGCGCGTACAGATTTTATCATTTCGTCTCTTCTAACTGTACATTAACAAAACACACGTGAGTACCTAGCTCCCATTGGAACACCCCTTCTTCGATGAAGTCCACGAGCCGTGGATGCCGGTGGGCGCGTGTGCACATGCTCGCTCAGCATTCGCCATCACAAGAGCAATTGATGGCACTCGAATCGCCTGCCTCATGCACGCGCTCGCCGGCCAGCCAGCCAGCCAGCTTGCAGCAAGCAAGACTGGAACTCAGCACTGCCTGCCGCCACGCGCCCAGCCTTCGGCCGTCTTCGGAAAAGCCAGCCCGCGAGTTGAACTGACGTTTCGTTGGTGGGGCAGATTCGAGAACCCCTCACTTGGAAGCCCGCCAGCCTTTGAAAATGTTCAAAGCTACTACTCTCACCAACTCTCTCCGCTCCACTACCACCACCTTTGCCCCATCCCTCACCCGCTCATTCCACGCATCTTCACCAACTATGGCCATCAAGACCTACTTCGACGTCCAGTGGACTGGCCCCAAGGTCAACGCCAACGGCAGCGTTGCCGACAACGCCATTACCGGTAAGTCACACCCCCGCCATACCCTCTGACAGCGACTCAACAGTCCATTACGGCCATCAGCGCCATCGAGGCTCTCGAGCTTTTTCATCGGTGGCTACCATTGGCATCAGTGCAGAGTGCTTTGGCTAACATTCCCTCCTCGCAGCTCGCTCCGGCCGCATCAACTTCACCCTCTACGATGATGTTGTCCCCAAGACCGCTGAGAACTTCCGCGCTCTCTGCACTGGCGAGAAGGGCTTTGGCTACGCCGGCTCCAAGTTCCACCGTGTCATCCCCGACTTCATGCTCCAGGGTGGTGACTTCACCCGTGGCAACGTAAGAGAAAACCACACACACCAGCTATGCTGAGCGGAGCGGAGCACTGACACATTTTCCAACAGGGCACTGGTGGAAAGTCCATCTACGGTGAGAAGTTCGCCGATGAGAACTTCAAGCTCACCCACAACAAGCCTTTCCTCCTCTCCATGGCCAACGCCGGCCCCAACACGTATGTCGCAACAGCCCAGTTTTTTTTACCCCGCTAGAAGCATGAGCACTGACACTCCTCCACAGCAACGGCTCTCAGTTCTTCATCACCACCGTCGTCACCTCTTGGCTCGATGGCCGCCACGTCGTCTTCGGCGAGGTTGCCGACGAGGAGTCCAAGAGTGTCGTCAAGTCCATTGAGGCTTGCGGTTCCTCCAGCGGTGCCATCAAGTACAAGGAGGGCGTTCCCACCATTGGCAAGTCCGGCACTGAGTAGAGACTTTGCATCACAACGAGTTACGATGAGTAGGAGAAAAGCTGCCTATTAATGCATTGCAAGCGAAGAATGCTGAGAGCCTGTATCTGGCTGTTCTAGCAATATGTCCCTAGAATGCACGAGGCTTAATGCAGATTTTTGATCCACTTCAACACATGTCAATGTGTCTCATTAATGATGTTTCCCGCTTGTCGATGATGGTTTAGAAGTAGTGACTGATGCACGCATCTCGTTGTATTCGCATCTGCTCCGAGGCTTAACCTTGCGCGTGATTTCCCAGCCCTTACACCGACTCCCTCAAACATTAATATCGTGATGAGTTCATTTACCGGCGACCCATGCCGTTGCCCGATTGTTTGCTATGTCACTGTTCGTTTCCGTCGTTCTTTGTAAGCAAAGTAAATATAAACACTCTTGTATAGAAGGGCTAGCTGGCATGCGCGCAACCGCCTCGAGAACTATCAAAATGGCTGGGAGTCTCGCTTGTACTCTGTGACGCACAAAACCCGTCGGAACAATGTAGGCAGACAATCACCGCGGCAGTCATCTCTATATATATCGACCACGTACCGTCAATAGTCTCTCGCTACAAGGGTTCCGGTACCTAGCCAGCCACCCGTCTCGTACTGCACTCACACTAGCGCGCAACTCAGGCTCATTGTCTTCTCTCTGCAGCTTTCGCGTGCGTGCTTAGTTCGACGCTACATCGTATGCTTGCCGAAGTCACGGCAGGTCCGATAGTAAGCGCAAGCTCAAATGGCGGCAATTCTATTCATATCAAAAGGGCATACATTAAGCGCTGTTTTACCCTTTGCAAGGTTTCCAACAAAACAGACAGCTTGACACTTCTTCTTCTCCCAATCTCCCCACCACCAACCCCACATCTTCTCTCACCTCCGAGGACTGGACCCTGTCGAAGCTAGGTACTGTTGATGCGCTGTGTGTACCTTCAGCACCGGCGTTTCAGTGGCTACGCATCGTGCTTCATGTGCATGTGAGGAGCGGTAGAGAGAGGCGTGCCTGCATGAGAAAGCGAAAGGTTGTCTGAGCACGTGAGACGGTCCTGTCGTTTCCTGTCGTTTCCTGTCCTTTAAATTATACTCGAGTCCACGCCGGGCGACTCCCACCAGCTACGCGCATTCCTCCTGGCTGATAAGCGTTCGTGCAATCTCACGTGCTGACGGACTGCGACACAATACAACTCCCGATGAGCATGGCAGAGGATGACGGCAAGGGGAGCGGCCGATCCAGGTTCAAGAGCAAATGGGGGAAGATCATCAAGAATACCGAGCAATTGAAGAATGCCAGCGACTCCTTTTCCAAGGGCAAGGGCAAGGAAGCCAATTCGCAAGAGGATGTGGACGATTTCTTGAAGCCGTCTGTCGAACGTGCTGCAGCCAACCGGCCTCGACTCGACGTTTCGATCGCACAGCGCTGGCCGGATCCCAATGAGGTGCGGCAGGCGGGCGCGTTTCCCCCGGATGGTTCGCAGAATGTCAATGGGTGGAGGAAGCGGAGGAGGAGGGAAGGATTGACTGTTGGTTTCGTCAAGACTGTACCGGAGATCATTGGACATGGAGGCGACGAGACTATGGACCCGGCCAACGAGATTGGTATACAAAAGGCTAAAGTACTCCAAGCAGCAGCGGACAAGAGAGCAATGGATCAAGGAGGGGCATATCCGAGACCGCCAGCACACACGGGTGAACCAACACTACCAGATTTGGCTAAACTCGAGACTCCAGCCAGTATTCCGACACAGTTAAATCGAGAACAACCTCCCTTCGTCCAGGCCGAAGAGCAACCACCACCACCACCAAGGATAGGCATAAGTCGAGCACCAACTACGTACAACAGCGAACAGGATTGGAGCCCAATAAGCGACTATGGCAACGCGCCGTCGATGCCAAAAATTAATCAGCTATCACTGGATACGAGATCAACAGAACATGCCCAGGTCACAGAAAGTCCGCCGCGATTGCGGGTTTCGCCTATTCCGAGGGACCCGAACACACTAGCACACAAGAGAGAGCACGATATGAGATCGAGTGAAGCTATGGCGCTTCGTAGAGCGAGTGCCATGATTGAACCTCTCGAATTTGAAGCTGGCGACGATCTTGACCTTAATCTTGGGAGCTATGCTGCCGCAACTGCGGCATATCGTGCTGAGGTTGCAGCGACACCGCCCACATCTGCTGTGGAGCGAGCACCTGTTGTTCCACCAGCCGACACTCCGTCGCCGCAGTCAGCAGAGTCGCTTGACAGTCCATCGCCTTTTGCGGACACAAAATACATCAAGCGCCATTCAAGAGAGGCACCTCCGGCTCCGGAGCACGCGCAGGACTCAACGATATTGGCAGCTACTCCACTGCCTGGCAAAAGATCGCCATTCGTAGATCCCAAATATCTTCAATCAAGGTCGAAAGAAGCCTCGCCATCGCGGCCTTCGAGGCGAGAGGACAGCCAACAAGGCAAATCTCTCCCAGATGGAACGCAGCACACTCATATGACACAGCCTCTATCTCTCGATCCTCGGCAGACCGCTGTCCCGGAAAGCCAGGTCGCATCACATGAGCGCTCAAGGTCGATAAGGCAGCAAAATGCGGACATGAGCTTTGTTGTGCCGCAAGGTCCCAGAGACCCGTCTCCAGACAAATCACAGCGCTCAGCGCAGCGCGAGGCGCCGCCGGCGATGCCTGAACAGCCGAGCTATATGCGAGCGGTACACTCTGCAGGCTATGAGAATGTAATGCCAGCTCGGCCATTGCCTGCTCAACGGATGGCTACTGAACCTCAAGTTAGGCCAAGCAGCCGCGACCAGTCGCCGCCGCGCAATCGTGCACCTGATCCATATGCAACAGCACAGATGCCTCCCCCTGGTCGATTGAACGGAGCCAATGCCTCCAGTGTGAACCGATTCGTGCCGGCACCAGGCTCACATTCGCGTAACAATTCTCAAGACCAGCAGTCCCCTCAGTCCGCTCGAAGTTTTTCTGGGAGCGCGAGCTCACCGCCACTACAGCATAGGAACTTTTCAGGAACAACCCCACCGTCCTCACAAGCTGGTTTCGTACCCTATGGTCAGAATCAACCCTACTTGGCTGCTAGGTCAAACAACGCGCAGAGTAATACATCTTCGTCCTCACAACTGGGTCCACCAAAGCCGTCACCATATGCCCGCGGCCCCAGCCCAAATGGCTACTTCGACGTGGACAGACAGCACCCAATGCAGCCTGCAAGGTCGCCTATGGCCAATCTGCAAGCAAGCGATGCTTCCCGTCCAGGGTCTGCGCACTCCGCTCGGTCTTTCCAGCCGCCCTCGCCTAACCCATCGATGAACGATCCAGCTGCTGAGAGCGCTTTCGACGATTTTGCAGGCCGCGTAGCACACATGAAGGGTGTTTTCAGGCTCACAGCCGAGAAGGAACAACCATCCGAACACTGCACGCCACTCATGTGGCTACGGGCTGCTTTCTGGTGGTATCTCAGAGGCAAGGCAGGACTTGAGGCTCTACTGCAACAACGGGCAAAGTCGAGGGATGTTGAGCACCGCGAACTACTAGCGCAACCTCATGTTGACTTGGCCAAAACGTCCTGGATGCTTGCTGACCCTCTTGAGCGCTACGTTGGTGTGGGATCTCCTGATTCTCGTCAGCCTTCCGATCCCGAAGCCCTTCTAAAACGAGATGTCTTGATCTTGAAGGGTCATCTTAAGTCGCTGGCTCTCTTGATGCTCCGGAGCAATATAATGCCGCCCCCACAATCACTTATCCAGGGCCAAGACACACAAATCTGGCTGGAATACCCGCGCTTTACACCAGATGCGTCGGCGGTGTTGAGAGGTGCAGATAGTCGAAGGTCATTGATAGTGGACTCTCAAAGCAGCGTCGTGTCGCCCTCTGACGCCCTCCCACTGGGAGACTCACCCCAATATCACTACTACCACAAGTGTACGGTCAACATCTCGCTCAACACGGACGACGTGAACACCGATCGTGTATCGGTACCCTGCAATCTGACTATCTTGCGCGACAAGCGGGAATATCAAAGCACTGTGGTCATATCCAGCCAAAGCGAGCTTGTTCACCTGAGGATCGCACCTAGGCAAAGCAGCAGCACCAGCTTGACGTGGCACGATGTGTCCTGGAAGTCCGGCTCGCTCGCAATCTCGATCAGTTGTCCTGGAGGGATTGATGTGACTGTGAGGTTCTTCGAGCACGACTTCCGCACGCTTTGGAATGTGGTGGATCATTCGCACAAGATCGACTACAATGTTCGCCCAGAGAAGGGTGAGGTTTTGGCGCATGAAGCACAGCTCGTCGAGGTTCAATATGTCGATTCATCCAACCAGCGAGCTTTCCCGGCGGAGAAAGTTAGTCGATGTCGTGCTATGCTATGGGAACGCCAGGAGGAGTTCCAGCATGGTGGAGCTGTGCGCAAAAGACATCACGGCTTCCGCTTGGTTGTGGCTACCGAGCCTGGACACAAAAGTCTCAGCTCCTTTGCGCACTTCCTGGGCGCAGATGGCCCGCTGAACTTCGAGTTCATAACGGATGCGGCGGCTCATGGAACTACTGCTATGGTCATCCGAATCAGGGAAGAGCACCGGCAGTGCCGTATACTGCTGGTCTTCCGCGATATGGACAGCCGGCAAGCGCTGTACAACAAGTTGAACGGCATCGACGTCAAGGAAAACGAGACTATCGTGGGGAAGATGGCGTTGACTGGCTTGAACATTCAGTCAGTGTCAGAGGCGATCGGAGTGCTATCGTCTGGCCACAACGAGCTCGCTTCTCTCGATTGGCAGAGACTGGGTGTCACGAATCACTTTGTCGAAGAAGCGGGTGGCCGCATGCCATATACCGTGGAATCAGAGAGTCTGCGCATTGTCGCCCGACACAGCCACGGGTGCGTTACCGATCGCCTCAATCTCGACAAGGGAGAGCTCCTCCTGCGTCTTCCTTGCACCGACACGCACACTGTGCAAATACTCCGTCAACCGCAAACAGACATGACAATGTCCATCGACGCTCGCAACGCGCCGCACAACGTCCTAGACGGCGTGGCAGATGTCTTCAAGGTAGCGCAGAACATGACCACCGTACGCACCTTTAAATTTGCCACGCCAAACGACTTGCACGCATTCCAAACCGCCATCACAGGCTTCACGGTCCGTTACGACGGCCTAGCAAGCACTCTCGCCATCTCTCGTCGCATGATGGTAGTACCCATCTACCACAAGTGGGCCGCTGCCAACGTGCGGATCCAAATCGTCGCAAACGCGCAAAACACCGTCATCAAACTGCTGGCTTTCATGGAGGACTTTGCGCATGCGGAAGCGCTTTGCTTCCAGGTCAAGACCACCGATGTCTTCGAGACCATCAAGGGAGACGGCAAGCACAAGAAGTGGGCGATCAAGATGGTCGATGCAAAGTTCACACTTCCCGCACCACAGGGCAAAGACGAGCAATTCTCGCCTGAGGAGAAGGCGGCGAGGAGGTTTGTCAATCTGGAAGGATTAGACTATGCGCAGGAACACGATGATATTACCGTGGGCTTCGAGAGTCAAGAAGGTATGCGCTACAATGTTTCACTTCGACTATCAACGTTACAGTCATGTATATTGCTTGAAACCAGCTAACACTGATCACAGCCCGCGACGATTTTGCAAAAGCACTGCCAGCTGCAGCTACAGGCAAAGCATTCACCTTCATGAGACGCATCTAAGCATTGTTGCATCGCTGTGTTAGTTCTCATATTTCTGCATCCGGCAAAGCATAGCGGCTCGGTTACGGTGTTCTTCGAAGGGCGCAGCCTTATCGGCATTTGATCCACATTTTTTGTATGATGACCAACGAGACAGAGATATTGGCGGGGTCGCTTGCGTGCTGCCCGTCTCCATCTCAATGTCAACCAACACTTGCAATCACCTTTCTTTCTTTATAGACGCTTCTCGCAACGCTCCATACCCCATTTGCATTCTCTAGATCGGCCATCAATCAATACAGCTATCTCGTTCGTTCTTCCCTCTTCCAGTCCTGCCCTTCCAACACCATCGAAATGGCCGAACAACCACCACCAAACCCAAACCTTCCCGACAGCAACCCTCCCACTCCCTCCCAATCTCTCCCCTACTCCCTCTCAACCCTCGGCATCCACGGCGACGACCCCATCAACTCCGCCACAGACGTCGCCCCACCCCTGCACGTCTCCACCACCTTCCGCTACCCAAACGACCCCTCCGTCCTCCAACCCATCGCAGACCTAGGCCTCGCCGACCGCGACCCCACCGGCGCAGCACCCGCAGACTCCCACATCTACTCCCGCGCCACGGCGCCAAATACCTCGCGCCTCGAGCTCATCCTGACGCAGCTCCTCGGAGCTCCCTGTCTGACCTACGCTTCTGGCCTGGCGGCGTTCCACGCGCTGCTCGTGTACCTCAACCCGAAAGTCGTGGCGATCGGAGCGGGCTACCATGGCTGCCACGGCGTGCTGGAGATTTACAAGAAATTGACAAACTGCAAGATCGTCGATCTATTCGACGAAAAGAGCTGGGATGACGAAGCCGAAGGCTGGAGTCTCGGCAAAGGCGACGTGGTGCACCTCGAAACACCCGTGAACCCCACCGGCAAAGCTTTCGACATCCGCTACTTCGCGGAGCGCGCGCACGCCAGAGGCGCGAGTCTGACGGTGGATGCGACGTTCGCGCCGCCGCCGCTCCTCGATCCGTTCAAGTTCGGGGCGGATTTCGTGATGCATTCGGGGACGAAGTATTTTGGCGGGCACTCGGATTTGCTGTGCGGGGTTGTGGGGATTTCGAAGGAGAGGGAGGAGTGGCGGAGGGATTACTGGGGGATGTTCGGGGAGAGGATTCACCTTGGGGCTGTGATGGGGAATTTGGAGGGGTGGTTGGGGGTGAGGAGTTTGCGGACGCTGGAGTTGAGGGTGTTGAGGCAGAGTGAGAGTGCTGGGAGGCTGGTGTGGTTTTTGCACAAGGCTGTGAGTGGGGAGGATGAGAGTGAGGAGGGGAGGGCGGTGAGGGCGGTGGTGGAGAGCGTTGAGCATGCGAGTTTGCAGGAGGAGGATATGGCGAGGGGAGAGGGCGGGAAGATTGGGTGGTTGAAGGAGCAGATGCCGAATGGTTTTGGGCCGGTGTTTGGGATGCATCTCAAGAAGGCGGAGTATGCGAAGAGGTTGCCGAGTAAGCTGGACTTGTTCCACCATGCTACGAGTTTGGGGGGTGTGGAGAGTTTGATTGAGTGGCGGAGCATGAGTGATAGTACGGTTGCGCAGACGCTGGTGAGGGTCAGTGTTGGTATTGAGAATTGGGAGGACCTCAAGAGGGATATTGTTGATGGTTTCAAAGCGCTTGCAGCGGAGGGCAATTAATTGGAGGGTTGTATCAACGAATGCCAGGCCTTTGCCTATGTTTCTGTAGCCGCGTAGACAAGCTGCTACCATCAGACAGCAGCATCGGAGCGATTTGCCCCTCCATTGGAGGAGTGGAGTGCGCTCTACAGCAGTTGTGTCCAAGATTGTCTACGGACTCTCGATGGTTCGATGGCAAGCAAGGCTGTTTCATTGACCAATGATGCTAGCACACTCGCTGCAATAGACAGTGTGGACGATATCTCAATGGTCGGCATACTCGAAATTGTGCATAGTAACTCCCAAAAATGACACTGAGAAAGCATAGCTGTAGCTAATGCTAACGTCAGCTCGTACACAAACTTTTGTATGCAAGAACCTGTCGCGTTGTATAAGAGCTGCACCACACCGGATCTCGGGCACATGCAACCTCCAAATGTGACGGTCAAAGGTTCATCGCACCCAAACCTCCACAAGTCCAAAATCTGCAATGGGAGGATTCTATTACGCACAGATAAGTATACGGCCAGGCAAAGTCTGCACCCGCTGATACTAAAAGAACATGGAAAGCGACAGCGGCATGCCTGCTTCGGTCTTCGGAAACGGACGTGCGCAGAAGTCTCGGATCCTTCTCTCTTTTCCTCTTTGCTTTTACAGGGGCTTCGGAGGGGGGGGAAAGGGCTTTCTGTAAATTTTAGAGTTCGAGATTGCTAGATGTGATGCAGTAGTGGGAAAGTCTCGCGTCTGTTTGTCTGTTTGTCACGTCTCAGACGCGTCTCTCGCGTGACGAAGAGGCTGGTGTCGTCGAAACACTCTTTCTTCTCTGCAGATCTGAGGCCTGAGGCGCGTGTCTGTGTGTGCCGTTGTCGGTTCATGCGTGTGTAGTGCTGTTTCGGTTTCAGCTGCTGAAAGTGCGAAGGCGCCTTCCCTGTAAGGGGCTCGAGCGCGCGTGGAGCTATCCGCGAGCTGCTGTTGTCCATACTACTGTACTCTACAGCTTGTGCTGTCACGAATCGTATGGGTGAACGTCTTTCTCTGATTGGACTACAGTGGAAGAGGCTCTTTCCATTGACTTTGCACTGTAATGTCCCTCGTTGAATGAAGCACGGTAGCTTCAATCCAACGTGGGAATCATTGACATGGAGGTAGGAGGTAGGAGGTACTTCTTTCTGTGTGTGTGTGTGTACTCTATGCTATTCCTGAAGCATGGACCTGCATGGGTGCGCAGCCTAGTAGACCCCATTCTCACGCCGGTGCGCGTGGTGCAGCATGGCCGCTCCCATATTGCGTAACCGACCACGATGATGCTGCTGCCGCTATTTTGCAGTGGCTGGGCTTTGTTTAGTGTGTGTTGCCTGGTCCATAATCCGACAATCCGTCAATCTGTCTGCCCATCAATCATCAATCATCGCGCTGCTTCTCCTTTGACCATCGCCGCCGGTAACCCCAGCCGTTATCTACCGCCATTGAGACTTTCACCCTTACGCACACGCGAGCATGGCGACTCGCTCGTCGCAGTCCCCTCGCGTGGAACAGCAGCAGCAGCACCTGCACCTGCAGCGCCAACGCTCCAGCACGCTAGCGTCATGTGACAGCGCTCCATCGCCAGCCTCTTCCGACTCCTTGCAGCAGCAGCAGCAGCAGCAGCCGCGCCCTCGAGCTCGCCGGCGCACACTGGGACAGCAAGACGACGATGATCTTGCCGCCGAACGACGACGATCCAGCCTTATATCGCGAACCGAACCCACCCCGGTGCCTGCCATCCCAAAACACTTCCTGCACACCCGCAACTCCTCGCTGCCACATCACATCTCGAACTCCCCGCGCGCGCATGCAGCGCCGAGTACCACGACTGCCACTGCGACGACCACCACCACCACCACCACCACCCCGAGCACTCCCAGCTATAACGCCCGCGCCCACGCCTATAACAGAGACTCTCGCGGCGCTCCAGCTTCTTCGCCGCTGGCCCACGACTTCGACTTCTCCTTCACCGTAGACACGCCCTTGCGTGCCCTGTCGCAGGCTGAGGCGACCCACCAGACGCCCCGTGGCGCCTCCTACCACAATTCCTCTCGTCGACCCGCGCCCCGTCATGCCGTAGTTGCCAACTTCAGCACCCCACGTCCAACTCTCCTGTCTGCCCAAACGTCATCCCACACCCGCGCAGGCTCCCTCCCAACCACCACCACCCTCACTGGAAAACGCAGGCCTTCCAAGGACGAGGCGACACTCGAGGCCTTGACCGCGCGAGACGCCGGCATGGACCAAACACAGCCCGAGGCGAACGCCGATCTGTTCCTGCAGCTGGCCGAAGACGCCAACAGCTCCGACAGCGAGCCTACCCTCACCCAGCGCGTACCCTCGCGCGCAACCTGGAACGACAAGCGACAGCAGTCTGTCTCCTCCTCTCCGCGCACATCTGTGGAGAATGGACGACCGCGCGCTGCAGCCCGACCCTCCTCAAGATTCAGCACACGCATAGACACAAATCGCGCCAACACTGGCTACAGAACGCCCGGCCCCACGCCGACAACAAGCTTCACATCACCACGCTACGACCAAACGACACCGAGCAGCGCTCCCTTGAGGCGCAAGACACCTTTCTCGAACGCGCCCGATTGCTCTCCAAGATCTGCGGCTCAGCATTACGAACGGACACAATCGCCAGAAAAGTCGCCAGAATTGCCAACTTTCGGCAGGCGCCGACCTTCGTTTGGATACCCGGCTTCGACATCACATACCAAACGACACAGCGGCATATCTGCCAAACCTCAGGGTTCAGACGGCGAATCGCCCGCCAACAGCTCGGAAACGAAACAGTCAGCTGCCGAGTCCGACTCTGTTGACTCACAGACAGCGCCTTCGACTGTTTGGGACGAACTCGATGACCTGAAATCTCGGATCAAGAAGCTGGAGCTGACCGGAAAGATCCCTTCGACTTCGAATGCTGCAGTTACTGGTGCAGGCTCAAGTTTCGACAGACCTCGCACCGCTACAACGGCACCCACTACCATCAACTCGTCACCCAAGCAGGATCGCAAACAAGACCAAGATACTGGCGCTGGCGCACAAAGCTCGAAACCACCCACCCCTACTTCACTGACCTTGGCCGACATTCACCCCACCTTACACGTTGCACTGGCAAAGGCGAAAGCTTTACTCAGTGCTACTCTATATCGTAGTCTGGAAGCAACTGCCATGGACGCCTTGCAGCTGGTAGCAATGACTGGCAGTGCGGGACCGCAAGGGACCACCTTCTCTGCTGCATCCATTATCAACGGCGTTACGGTCTCAGATCGCCACATCCGACGCAAAGCCGACATGATGTGCCGCAATCTGACAGATCTCTGCTTAGCTCTCTGTGAGGGAAAGCACGAAGCGCCTAGCATAATGTCCTCGCCAGTTGCCATTGACACGCCTCCCAAGACCTCAGGACTCAAGTCAAAGTACTCGCGAGCAAGCATGGCTTTCGGTGAGGATCTCAACAAAGTTGCCAGTCGACCTCTTAGCCGTCTCGAGGCGCGCAGAAGTAGCATTCTGGGCCTCCAGCCGATGAGTAGCCCTCAAGCGAGCGGCGACGACACATCGGTCTCCGAGCACGAAACGACACCATCGAATTCTCAACGGGCACCAGAACTGCACCGCCAGAGCCGTCTTGGTAACAGGTTGTCAGCACCACGCTTTGACCGCTATGAAGAACCCAGCGGTGACGAAGACGTGCGACCTCCTTCGCGAGCAATGACAGAATTCGGCAATTTCCGCTCGCCTCATCAGCAGCAGAGTCCCCGCGATTACAACACCACCACAGCCAAACTGCCACACCGAAGCCCAAGTCTGCGAGAATCCTTGAACGCTCGCCGTGCGAATGCCTCCTCCCACGTTGGTAACCGCGGGCTTCCACGTGTGGCATCTTTGACCTTGGACCCAAGCCGACGACGCTTCCCTCGAGACTCCACACCTCCAGTGTTGGAAGAAGTGCCAGGCGAGCAGGTGGACCTTGCGTATCAACGCCGCCGACTCACATCGTTCGGCCACTATGTCAGTTCACGTCGCGCGGTCGATCTCTCTGCTAGTCGCAGCACGAGCTTGAGCAACCGACATGCCAACGTCATGGTTGAGTAGGACTCGATTGCAGCAGTGCTCTTCGGCTGAACACTTTCCGTGCTCTTTTCGTATTTTCTTTTGCGTCCCTTCTGTGGACTTGTTCTTTCCTCGCTTTCCTTCTTCTCTTACTTTTGTCTGTCTCGGCGCATGGAATGGGGAGGGTTTCTAATTAGCGTGGCGCTCTCTTTTTATACTATCTTGGGGACTGTGGACTGCCAACTGATACACAAAAGGCGCGACACTTGCCTTTGGGGTTTCCATTTGACTTTCCTTGCGTTGTCATCATGATGGGGATTGTTCGGGAACGTCCTTTTGTAAGAATTGGGTTCTGGGGCGCTCGCTGCTGCGAGTGTTTTGCTTGAGATGGAATGGGCGATAGTTTTCAGATGTCCTCGGACTGTTCGTTGTCACCGCTGGGGATTCATCTGTGTATTCATATGGTGTCACCTTTAAATCTTCCAGACGTGAACGTCGGCATCGTGGATATGTTTTGGAAAGAATGGTTGTGCTGCTCTTGCTCACTATATAATTTGTGTCCGAGTAAGTCGGTGAGAAAGTATGCGTGGAATCGATGACTCGTCCACGCTCGATAGTGGCAACTTATCAGCCATTCGTTTATCGAAGAAATGCACACATATATGTGTAGAAGGTCTCGGGCACTGTTGATTACCTTATTCGAGTTCTTAGGGCATGGGACACGTGCATCCATGTCAACGTGGGGTTTCGACACAACGTCACAGCGCAGTCTAGACAACTTACAGAGTCAACAAATTGGTTTTATATTGGGCTCTCTACAGTACCCTGTACACCAGCCCGTTGACAACAGCACACTAGATAGACCTCGTACCTGCATATAACCCCCTTCACGACATACGATGATACAGAACTAAAAACCAACGCATCACGAAACTCCCAACAACCACAGACACCATGGCCACACCCACACCCACTCCCCTCAAGGACCTCTCAACAGACCAATGCATCCTCCTCGCCGTCCACTACGCCTCCTCCGCCGACATCCCCGCCCTCCACTCCTTCACGCCCTCCCGCCCAGACGCCCTCTCCTCTGAACTCGTCCTCCGCATCCTCCTCACCTACCTCCCCGAAACCCTCGACCCAGCCGTCTACCGCTCTTACATCTCCGAAGTCGCTACCCACTTGTACCTCGACGTCGACCGCCAAGATGTCCCCATTGACACGAGCCTCGTCAGCGACATCGATGCGGCGACCGCTCGCAAGAAGGTGAAGAAGCTGCACCTCTGCGAGATCAAACCGGCGTCCTTCCCGCCGCACGCGCCGAAGGACCTGCTCACGAATTTCCTGTGCAACCGCTCGCAGAAGATCGACGAGGCGACGGGGATGCTGAATCTGGTGCTCGCGCTGGTGGAGCCGTTCCTCGAGAGTCATGATTATTTGAGGGTGTGGTTTGTGAGCGCTGTGCTGCCGCTTTGGAGGGTTAATTTCAAGTTTTATCCGAAGGATCCGATCGGGGAGACTATTGATCAGTTTGGGCAGAGGGATGGGAAGGAGGGTATGGAGGTTTTGCTTGCGAGGGCGCTGAGGAAGAGCACGGGTGCGGATGGTGAGAGCGGTAATGTTGCGAGGGATATGAAGGGTTTGGTTGGGCCGTGGATGTATGGGCACACGGAACGTAAGAGGAGGAAGCTGGGATTGGAGGAGCAGAGACGGCATCCGCAGCAAAAGGGAGGAGCAGCAGATGAGAGTGAGGAGAGTGGAAAGGCGGACGAGCTGAGCGAAGGTGTTCGCAAGATTGCTCTTGACGGTGTGTCTGAGAAGGACAGGACGGGGCATGATTGGGAGCACGCATACTATTGGATGGTGCAGAACGCGCAAGAGAACTTCCAACACATTACTCAGCTTATTGAAGATTGGGACGGTCCGGGTGATGTGGACTTTGGCGGCTACGAGAAGGGCGAGCATCGCCCATACTTGGATGATGATGCGCAGCGGAAGCTTGAGTTGCAGTATGCCCAGGCTGCTTTTGCTAGCTGTTACGCCGCCCAATCTTCGAGCAAGGAGACTATCCAAGGCGCTCATGGAGTACTGGCAAGGCTTGCGGAATTGCTGGACTTCATACCGCCACCCGACCTTGCCACGAGCGTCGAGAGTCTGCCACGCATAGAGCAGCACGCAACATCTCTTGACGATTCGCAGACGCTCCAGGATCTGCTTCCTGACAGGTTACTCACTCCAGAACATCCTCTTACTACACCTCGCATGGAGACATACATGCTGCTGCAGATGCACGTCTACACGGCTTATCAACTCGACAGTCTGGGATACACGGCTTCGCTCGTAGATGTCGCCAGGTTGCAATTCTATGGTACTGCTGAGAGCCAGCTCGTCGTGCTGCAGAAGATGCTTCGTGGGCTCGCAGCGGCAGGTAAATCCGACGACACTGACTGGACCGCCCGTCGCAACAAGCTTATCTGGCTTTGGAACTGGGGCATCGACCCGGACAACATGGCTGCAAACAACGGCGCTGGTGTGCTGGGCAAGATCCCCAAATCAGACTTTGAGGCGGAGATGCTCAAGGTCTTTACGGAAACGAGTCGTAAGTAGACAATTCCATCCTCCTCCCCTCCAGTGGCCCATACAAATGCCCTCGTTCCCTTTTCGCTTCGCCCGGCCCAGACACTTACCCATGTTTTGCTCTCCTCCAGCCGATGCAATCGATCCCGTTCAGAACACAGACAGCATTGCTGGCACCCCGCAGGAGGACGTTGGTGTTCCGTTCACTACGTCAGAAGAAGACGCCGCTCGCCTGCGTTCGAGTTCCGTTGCTAATTCGAGATCGTGATCTTCTTCCAGGCTTCCAGTTGATTGAACAGATCTACTTGAACGGCGATACGGCATTGCCTTCTGCTCGTGCTGAAGAGATATTGTTGAGCAAGGCGCTCGAGGCTTATGATAGTGCTAGCAATGGTAACAAGACGAGAGGTGGTATTAAGAAGGCGAATGATATGTAAGTAATCAATCGGCTGTTTTGTACGACCCGACACTGACTTTTCACAGCATCGCCACTTTCCGCTCTCACTTTTCGTCGAGCAAGCGTTTCCGCGAGGTCTCCGCACTTATCGCGGCTACACACGCTCTGTCGTTCTATTCCCTGATTCTGCAGCACGGTGTACCGTTCCAGCCTGTCAGCATCCGCGTATCCCAGGATCCCATTGGGCTCATCACAAAGGTCCTCGAACAAAATCCTAGGAGCTATACCAAGGTAGACGATTTGATCGCTATCGGTCAGAATCTGGTCTCCGCTGGCTTGCCGGTCGTGGCGTCTGATAGTAACGTCGACGACCTCGATGATGGTGTCAATGATGCGGAAGCTTTGGAAACCAAGCGCAAGGACACGGAACGAAGGGTCACATTCATGGCCATAGAAGCGGCACTCAGGGAAGACGATTTCGAGACCGCGTACTCTTACATCGTCAGCCGTCTCACACCCTCCAGCGCAGACATCACTGGTCCGAACAACGCTGCGCCCAAACACGCCCGCAACACCAGCACAGCTTCAACAACTGCTCCCAACAACGACGATGTATCATGGCGCGCCGCCTTCCTGGCCGGCCGCTACCGCCCAGCTTCAACATCACCACCAACCCTCCGCCGCCTCGAACAACGCACAGAGCTCCTCTCCCTCGCCCTGCTCCTAGCCCCCGTCTCCGCCCTCACAGACATCCTATCCGCATGGCGCCGCTGCGAGGAAGAAATGACCGCTCTTCAGCTCTCCCAAGCCCAAGCCGAAGAAGAATTCGACGACCGTGCCGACCGCCGCGAAGCCCCCACACAGCTACCCGGCCACTTCGGCTTACCAGACGAACAACCACAACTCCTCCTCGGCCAGAAACGTCGCGAGGTGGGCCGCTTGGGCTCCGGACGCGTCGAGGAAGAAGCCCCCGTCAGCATGTTCGACTTGACCCGCAGCGCCGCGCGCGCTTTCAGCAGGAACGCTTTCCCGCTTGGTGGCGGCGGTGGGCAAGGCCAAGGAAGCGGTGCTGCGCCTGCGAGGGGCTCTGGCGAGAGCGCGAGGGGTTTGGACGGGAGCGTTGATAGTCTTGGGAGTGCGGGCAGTGGGGAGACGGAGCAGCAGCGCGTGCGCAGGAGGGATATGGTTGCGAATGCTGTCAGCGGTGGCTTGACTAGTGGGCTTGGGTGGATGCTGGGCGCTACGCCGGTGGATAAGTAAGTAGGTGTGTGAACGGCCGATTATGCAGATGGACTCTTCATGGCACCGCTCTGGGCTTGGTCGTTCTATGGATCGTCGGAAGAATTGAATGATCCTGGTCGTCATCGCTCGTGGCATTGCGCGATTCGACCTGCATGGTGATCTTCAGGTTACAGCTGCCGAGAAGTCGAGATGCGTGGCCTTGTCAGCAGCTGAGGGTAGGGCAGGGCTTACACAGGATGGCTCATATAGAGCAATCGATACAGTTTCTACATAATATCGCTCAGGCACTGCTTTCACTCGCTCCATTTCGTCTCGTATCAATCAGTCTCATCTCCTCTCGCACCGTGTCATGTCAAATCAGCTGGCCGAAAAGCCCTCCATATCACCATCTATAACAAAACAGTCTTCAATACCTTACCGGTAAGCCTAGTTGGTTTTCCTTCCTATCACTTCACTTCTCTTCAAACCCAAGAGTACAATGATGAAAAACATCACGCGGCTTCCTCCACTGGACAACATGAATGGTTTCCAGGATGCGGACGACTGGCTTTCGACATCGTTTGAAAACGTACAATATATGCAAGGGCTTTGGTTGAGATTATGGGGGTTTAGGAACTTGATGCTGACTTGCTTTTGAATGTTCGCCTGTTTCTGGGAATGTGAGGAGGCTTGGCTTACGAGTTGGACTTTCTGGATCGGAGAGGAGACAATCAGACGGGTGGGATGGCTGTTTGGGTACTGGTATGTCTGTCTACCTTACATGTTTGCTTCGCTTCTTGATTTTTGGACATGGCGAACGATGAGATTTGTTTTACACATTCCCTCGCCGTTCTGGATTGGATTTTGGATTCCAGAATGCGGACCGTACAGATCGTTTTCTGACAGTTGCGCAAATTGTTATGAACGATTCTGTTATGGTTTGGCTTGGGTGTATGTGCTGACAGTGCTCGCTCGCAGAGAAGGGAAGACTGACTTTGAGGTGTTGTGAGTGTGTACAACGAGGCGCTTGTGGCCAGTTATGGGTGGTGGTTTTCTCAAGGTAGTTTGAGATATTGTGCTGCTCAGTAGGCGAAAGGATAATCGTTGTGGCAATGCCGCCAAACAATGTTTCGATACTTGCACGTACGTATACGATGTGTGTGCAAGTGCTGTGCTCGACTCGAGTGCTCGGCTCATGCCTGGTAAATATCCGAGTAACCTAAAGCCGAGCCATTGAGTATACTTGACAGGACACGCGATCGTGCTGACCGGGGAGATATGGCATTTAGAAGTTGGGACTGCGGAAGCCTGAATATTCAGCCTCTGTTATCAAGACTATCGAACCGACTCGCGTGTCGGCGCTGATCTTCCAGGATGGCGTATTTCCGTACCAGATCCAGGTGCATGTCACTTCCGCTATCACATCACGGCCGTGCGGTATGCGACCTTCAAAATTGTCGATAAGCTGCTGTCGAGACTTGAAGTACCAGGATTGGTCCATCACGCGGTCTTTTGAACGTCAAGGGAGGCTGGTAGCTTGATTTGCTTCCCTGCAAGTTTCTCAGATCTTTTTGTCACCTCTGTCGGGCTTTGTGGCCGTGTAGTGCATCTCGTTTCCGCGAGATAAGTATCATGTAATTTGAGAATGCTGGATGAGCCATCGCTGAGTGCAAATGAATCATCCACGCTAGTACAAAGACAGACACCGGGCACGGATGTTCTCTCAGCTCCGCCTTGCGCCAATGCAACCTGGGCGACAGCCTCCGAGTGATAAAGGACGCCGCCTGCCCCCTCGACCAGCGTCACTATCACTCACACGCACCGCCATCCGACTCACCTCCTCCTAAGGACCCTTTGAAGGCTTCCGGCCTCGTATAAACGAGGCCCCTACCCCGTGTATCAAGACTCACACCAACATCTCCAACAATTGCCCCACTATGCAACAGACCTCCAACTCCAACTAGACTTTTCTGAATTCCTAAACCAGGACTTCTCTCAATATGACCTACCCCAGACCCAGGATAGCTTTGTAAGCGAGGCATCCTACGATCTCGATTTCGAAGCTCTGCTTGCCGCAACAACTGCCTGTGACTCCACCAACTCCACGACTGCAACGACTACAACGGATTCCTCTTCTGCCACCCTGACGCCGGTCGATTTCTCGACGCGGCAAGACACCATCAATTTCGAGACCCAGCCCTTCGAGTCGTCTCAACCGTTTGACCTCTCGACAGAGCTGGAACATGTCTCTTCTCACAGCCGTCCCTCTGCTCGTACTATCGGCCCTCTGATGATCGACCTCCCGATCCCCATCGACACTCTCCCATCCAGCCACCAGCTCCAAGCCGGTCGCCCAACGCCTCCTCCAAGCATCTCCAACGCCGGTCCGTCTTCGAAGACGACTAGCCCTTCAATTGCCCCACGAGTCGCTCGCGCCTCGCCCGCCGTCTCCGACTCGCCAGAGGAAGGAGGCGACTCGCGTAAACGCAAGCGCGAGCGCAACACTGAGGCTGCCAGACGCTACCGTCAGCGCCGCCAGGACCGCTTGGAGGAACTTGAGGATGCTTTAGCCGCTATGCAGAAGGAGCGTGACGAGCTGCGCATCAAGCTTGCGCGTTCAGAGGCGGAGACTGACATTCTGCGAGGGCTGATGGCGAAGAAGTGATTGGATGGGTGAATGGTCACGCTAGTACTAGTATCAGTGATAGACATGGTAATAGCTGTGTTCACTCATAACATTTTCATGCCCGTACAAGTATTATGGTGAAAATTGTGAGGACATCTCTGTTCTGTCGATGCACCGATGCCTGAATGGCAAAATGTCCTATCAGAACACATAAGTGTGATGGTACCGGTACATACAAGGAACAAACGTCACGTGAAGCATTTCTAACTATGCAAACTTCAGGCTGTCCGATGGGAAATACCCTGCCAATTGTGCCGATGTTGCCGAGAAGCACACCTCACCAGCGGTCGACAGGGAAGCCTGGGTGAGGGTTGCAAACTCAAAGCGCTCCAGCTTCCAATCCAAGACAAGCGACACGATGAACCACTTTTCTTCGACCCTGATTTGCTCAGACCAGGCTTTTCATCGTCTCCAGGGGCCGAAATGCATAAACTGTGGGCAGCGTGGCATCTCGTATCAGAATACGGGACATGCCCGAATTTCGCACTAGAAGAAGCATATTCGTGGGTGCTCTGTATAGGCGTTGTAACTTACCGAAGATACTACATGGCACGAGTAGCTTAGACTACCAGCCAAACTGCTGGCCCATCCGCTGTCAAACACGTGTGAGAAAATCGGTCGCAAAATCGTTTCATCGCGCCTTACTCGCTGCCTTCAGGCTGAAATCGGCATCGTTTGTAAGGCGGCCTTGTAGGGCTACGCTGCAGACGCATGAGCATGGATACTGCTAGCAACGACTGAGGCAACCTACGCGCATGCGACGCTGACGAAAAGTTGCGTACTGTAGGCCCGAAATTGGACATGAGACTGGAGTCCAGACTATTGGAAAAATGCTGAAGCGCGTAGCCTCAGAGCCTGCATGCATGAGACGACGGAGCGGGTCTTTCGCTTACAGATCGCACGCAACGGCTGCTGCAACGGTCGGGCACAGGGTCGTCGGGGTCGCTTCGACAACGCCAAAACGTCCTTGTATACAGAGTAGACAGACGTTTTGCTTGCTATCGCAGAGAGGACGGAGAATGATCGCCGTTTTTCGCTGTGAGCTCCGGAGCTACGAAGGATTCAGAGGTCGTCAGCGTGCGAGCACGACCATAGGCTGGGTCAGCACGGCTTGAACTACCCCTAGCTAGTCAGTTTCGCGGTCCATAAAAATAGATTGCCCACATTCTACCTGAGGCAAACGATTAAGCGACCGTGGAAGTGTGTCTGGAGGAGATATGGAGAAAGCTGCTTTTCATGGAGTTTAGGGTTGAGCATCCGAGATACCTTGTATATTCTTGCAAGGCAATGTGTATAGCATGCCCCGATGGAGCGGCAGTAACGAGCTGTTTCTTTGTTCGATCGTATAGAGCGTCACAAGGTTTGCGTCAGACCTTCAGAGAAGAACAAGGGGTCTCAAAACCGGCGATATGAAACCGAGGACAGTCAGGCGAGCAGCGCCAGCGTGTCAATACTTGTAACGTGAGAGTCGAGATGGCAATATCTGCAAAGCAGGCAGAATAGAACAGACCAGTGCTTCACGGGCTTGCGCATATGGAAGGGGCCATATTATATGCTCAGACGCTCCGAGGCCTTGTTCTCGCGGGTTACGAGCTGGGCGTTGGTTCTCTAAGCGTGTGAAAGCGGAAGTGCGCTATTCTTAGCTTCTTTGCGAGACGGCGGCGCTTGCTTGACGCTTGATCTTGACCCAAACCATCCACTGCCAGCCTGCTGCTGCTCGCGCTCCCCTCGTCGTTCGCGGACGCACTCAAGCGCACGGCTGCTGTTTACGACACACCCACGCACCACCTCCATACCACACCTCTTCCCACAACCAGTCCAGTCCTGTGCAAGGCCGTCCGGCGACAATTCATTCTACGAGCCAGCATCCCTGCGACCAGCCAGCCTTACGCTCGACCGCCCACCACCAAGCGCGTGCCCTTCTCTTTGTTTCACCTTGCGCTGCGCGATCAATAGCATCAACACACGCCGCTGTCCCCCGGGTCGAGACAGCTTGCAGGCTGCGTGGAAGGTTGGAAAAGAGTGTACCGGAGAGCTGTCGCGGGAACAAGTACACTGTGGTCGCTTCCCAGTATTGCTGCCGGAGCGGACAAATACGGCGGCTCTCAGAGACAGCTGCGTAGCCCGCTCGCCTTCGAACACCGCCTCGCAGGAAACTGCCCGCCGAGCGCAGAGGCTCACGACAAAACACTTCTCATATTTTCTCTGCCTCGCACCTAGTTCGAGGTCTTCCTTGGACTTGATAATCGGTAAGTTCGCCAAGCTTCACCTAGTATCGCGCATGGCCGGCCCCGTCAGCCTCAAAGCAAGAGAGACCCACGACCAGAACTCCATAAGCGGTCGCGGCCTGTTATGTTTATGGCATGCATGTGCCCTCACCACGCGAAAAATAGATTGGCAGCTAGAGGCTGGTGGCAAAGAGTCTTGGTTTGCTGATTGGACCACAGCTACAGACGATTCGCAGCGCTTGCAACACAGCCGCTATTGGCCAGCCGAGGCGCTTCCTTTTCAACTCCTCACGACCTTTCCTTCGCCCACCACCGCCTATCCACGCGGGCATGCAGTAGTGACTGCCTTATTCTAAGAAAAGCAACACACTCTCCTTACACGCGCTTCGTCCTCTCGAACCTATCGGCATAGCGCCCTAGGCCTGTCGTCGTCCTTCTTGGCACTTTCTGAGGTCCGGCATCTCGCCAGTCGCTGGCTTTCCTGGAGAAAGCTGTTCGGTACGTTCCTTCTTCTCTGTTGCGCAACCCGCCCGCCACCACTTCTTTTGGGTCTTCCCATCGTTGCTGTTGGTCCTCCAAGCTTGACCTGGGTCCTGCAAGCGCTATTGCTTCGTGGTGTTGATGCTTGTGCCCTATCTCGGTCTTATGCTCACCACTGGACTTCGCATCTACATCTTTCACTGCCCTCGTCCTTTCTCGTTGTTGCACCGTAGCAAGCGGCGCTGGTAGCTGCTCGTTTGACACAGCCTACTGACAATGGCCGACCATAGATCCTTACCAGCCAGTGAACGCACTAGGCGCATAACACATTCTCCACGCTCGATCGACTGGAGGGCATACAGTCGATTTTGGTTCAGACCAGGCTCAGACAAACTAGCCACCGAACCAACCGGGCCTGTGACTCCAACCGTGTCTACGCTGGCCGTCTCTGACACCAACATGTCCGCAACCAAAGAGCTACCCCATCCAGCATCTGCCAGTCCTTTAATTGACTTTCCTTCTGCTTCAGAGTACGCAGAGAAGATTTTTGGAAGGTTCCACCATCACAATCTCAGCGATTCAAGTGCAACCTCAAACGACTCTTCACCCACCACAACTTGTTCCACCGTCGACGACTCTAGTGCAACAGAACCTTCCCCAGGTTCGTCGCCAGAGTCTCCGCCACCAACTTCGTTCAAGACCGGCATGTTTCGCCCGCGTACTTCACATGAGCAAACGGCTCCCTTCTTCGAACTCCAAAAGGCTGCGCCACCAAAGAAGGGTCGCAATTTGAAGAATCTGGCTGTGAACACGACTCGGACTCCTGGAAGGGCATCCTCGACAACCAGTTTACCACTTGCACAGACACAGACCATAGAAACTGAGCCCAGCATCATGTCACCATCCTTCGTCAAGCCACCTTCGCCACCCAAACGAAAGCCCAGCAATCTTGGTTTGACAATAAAAACGCCAGCATCAATGAATGCTGGGCCGCAACAAATCAAACTGGCTATTCCTGCGACACCTTCATTCGGACGACCTGGCACTTTAAGACACTTCCAGTCAAGTCCTTCGTTGCCCTTGTTCCCGGTTCTTGGCACTGAGCGCGCTATGGCACCAAAGTTGTATCAGAACACTACTCTAGAGACAATCGTCTCCCCGACAGAGCCACCGCAGATTCAAGCCAAGGTTGACGACGAACAAAATTTCGACATTCCACTTTCGAGGGAAGAGAAGCCAGAGGCCTATCCAGAGGGGCCGATCTGTGTGCATGAGCCATACATTGATCTGTACCTGGAACCTACTGCGGAACAAGCTCGGCAATACGATGTTGTGATGAACGTTGCTGTGGAAGTCAGGAATCCTCTCGACCCTTTGTCAGAAGAGCCTAAGTCTCCTGAACCGGAAGTCAGACTCGACGGTGGTGGCGGAATTCAGTACGCACCCAAGCGGGAACACCTCGTTCGTCCGTCCGAGCAGCGCCAGCCAAGTTCGCCGACAACACCAAAGGCCATGCCACTGGATCTCACAGCGCAGGCTGTCTCGACGCTTGGCACCGATGTCAAAGATCCAGAATATATTCACATCCCTTGGGAACACAACAGCGACATTGTCCCTGATCTTTTGAGTTTGTGTAAACTCATTGATGAGAGAGTTGCCCAGGGAAAGAAGGTGCTGGTGCACTGTCAATGCGGCGTCAGCAGGTCTGCCAGTCTGGTTGTAGCATACGGTCTGTACAAAGACCCGTCTTTGAGCGTTCAAGAGGCCTACGATGCTGTCAAGGCGAAGAGCAAGTGGATCGGCCCGAACATGGTGAGTCTCGTTGAATCTTAATTTTCCAGGCAGGAACAGATGCTGACATACTCACAGAACTTCATCATGCAACTTCAGGAATTCAGGTCAAGCCTTGCTCGTGGTGGCATGCTTCCAGAGAACCGCGGAATGTCACCGATTACTCCTGCATCTGCGCTCAATGAGTGGCGCAGTCCGTTCTCGGCTCGGTCAACAGAATCAGGACCTCTCTCAGCCGCCCTCTCTGTCGGATCTGCCAACTTGAACCGCCCTATTCCTGACACCGACTCGCTACCGGCACTGAGCCCTGGCCCATCATCGGCACCCTCTGGAATGCCATGGCCCAAAGACAACACCGCTTCGGAATCGCGGCCACGAGCATTGAGCTCTGTTAGGACAACACCAACTTATGTCGATCCTGCAGGCCACGTCATACCGTCACTGAACATTGTTGAGCCCGAGCGTTCAGATATCAAGACCAAGACCATCACTGTTCCTACTTTTTCGCATAGTAAGGACGAAGCTGCAACACCAACGGAGCCTCTTACATCTCCACGCTCGACAGAGTTCGCGATGGCGCCTCTAAAACCTTCTGCCGAGGTTGACTCTGCTGATGCATTCGGACTGATGTCGCCCACCTCTGCAGAGTTTACATCGTCGCCATTTGACCGGTCTGCGCTATTGGCTCAACTAGGCATGGGTTCCATGCAGCAGTATGACCATGTGCCGATCCGAACGCGGTCAAACAATTCACAGCCCAAGTCTCGCAACTTGGACACGCCGGCAAGAAAGACCTTACGGGGCAAGATATCATCGCCCAGCATAAGGGAACAGCGAGAGCTTCAGCGCTTGCAGGCAGACATCGAAAAGAAGCTGTACATTGAACAACAACAGAACCACCAGCACCGGCATCAAGATCAGCCGACGCTACTACAATCAACACAACCCACGATTGAGGGCTTCGGCGACGCTCTCATGTCACCGCGTGCAACAGAGTTCACAGAAAATCCGTTCGCGATTTCACTAGCACCACAGTCAGTGTCTGCAAAGCCAGACGAGCAGAGACCCACTGGCCTAGATCCGCGTAGCCCAGCGCACAAGGGTGTCAGTCCCATCACCCGCAACATCGGCGACGTGCTATGACCTTGATGTTTTGCAGCAAAGTGCTGCAGGCTCTCTTGGTTGGCATACTGATAGACGTGTACATCTACCAGATTCCACTACAAGCATGTTGTAGGAAGCTCTATTAAGATCTGACATCGAAAAGATGCTCGATCTTACGAGAGATATGGCCACGCGCCAATCTCTCACCGAATCCCCTTGAGTTGCATCACGTTTTTTTTTGAGCTCCGCATTTCACGCGAAATGGCGTTCATCCTGGCTTGTTCCTTTTTGATTTTCCTTTCTCGCACTGTGTTTTTTTTTCTGTTTTTCTATTTTGTTTTGTCACTGCGCAAAATCACATGAAGGGACGAAGATGGATATACGGTGGGAACTACCCCTTTGTTGTATTTAGTGTTTTGTAGGGCCACTCTAGGGACAGAGGACCCGGAGAGTGAGCGGATGGATGGATGACTGGCGGGAAAGCATGTGTCGTGTGAGTAGTTGTAGGACTAAATAGTCGTTGGTCCGAATGGAACGTGAGTCCTTTTTGTTCGTTGCCTTGGCGTCCTTGAATCAGGCTCGTGATTTATTCCAAAGCTAACTTGGCTGAAGTCAGTGTTCAACGACTTTCAAGTTCGTTGCAGTGGCACTTCTTCCACAAGTACCATACGTACTACTGCTCTACTACATGTTCGAATGTACGACCGTCAATCGTGAGAGAGCCGGAATAGAGCAATTGCGTTTTTTACAATTGTTTGATTTTGTTTTTGTTTTGCATACAGTAAAAGTCCAGCCCACATAGATGCAGGTGATGTACAACAACACTCGTGATTTCCCGTCGATTCTCCCAGCATCCCAGCAAATAACGCCTCCGAACGCCGACACGCGTGTTTTCTTCCAAGAATCTACTCTTCCGCAACCCAGCCGTACGCAATACCAGTCAGAAGGCCAGCACCCGCCCACAAGGCCGACCAGCCGAGCGCACCCACGATCTCAGTGCCCTGGATTGTAGCGAAGACGCGGATGAAGGTGTTGACGAAGGAGCTGAGGACCAGCACGAAGGTGCGCTTGGTCAGGACCTGGGTGCGCGCGCTGAAACCGTCGGGGCCGAAGCCGAGGTTGTACGCGATCGTCTGGGCGAGGTTGGCGCTCTCGGAGTCGAACTTGGCGGGCGCGGCGATGGCGTCGAGGGCGCGGAGCAGCTTGTTCGAGGCGGCGACGGCGGGCACGAAGAGGAAGCGGGTGGTGGCCAGGCCGGCGGGGGCGGCGAGCAGGACTTGCAGCAGCAGGTTCTCTTCGCGGTCGTGGTGCAGGGTGCGCAGGTTGTCGAAGTGGGTGACCATGTAGACGGGCAGCCAGGTGAAGGCGGAGGTGTAGAGGGTGACGGCGTAGATGGCGGCGCCAAAGGCGGTGACGAGGCTGAGGATCTGCCAGTCGCGCACGATGGAGCGCGCGGCGGCCCTGGTCAGCCTGGCGTGGGTGGCCGAGGCGGAGCCGCGGGTGAAGAGGGCGAAGGGTAGGGCGATGCTGAGCAGGTCGGTGGCCAGGGCGGGCAGGACGGCGAAGTCGTGGGCGGTGTAGAAGGCATTGAGCAGGTAGTAGTAGGGCAGGTTGCTCAGCAGCGTGAGCGCGGTCAGGTCAAGCCAGTCGTAGCCGGAGGCGAAGGCGAGGATGAGCGAGATGACCTTCCAGCTCACGACCGCAGCGACCTCGCCGTCCGAGGTCAAGTCGCGGCTCACGGCAGCCAGCTCGAGGCCGGTCAGGTCGGCGAGGGCGCTGTAGGCAAAGGCGCTGATGCTCAGGCTGCTCACCACCACCAGCGGCAGACGCAGCCATGCGGGCAGCCTCGAGGGCGACGGCAGCTCTGGCGCGTCCATCTCGAGAGGGTCGAGGCTTCCTCCGACGGGCTCGGTGACAAAATCACGTGTCTTGACTTCGGTCGTGGTGTCGAACTGCTCGTTGGGCCGGACGGCCAGGAAAGGAACGTGGGATGCCATTGGGGGAAGAGAGAGAGAGGCACAGAGAGAGAGGGAGAGTCTGCGGTGTTGGTGCGCGCGTGTGTGGGAGAGAGTGCGTGTGCCCGTGTCGCGTCGCAAGTGCAAGCAGAGCCCGCAAGCTTTTGCTTTACCAGCGCCGTTTCCGCGGTGACGCTGTATCTTCACTTCCCTACGTCATATATGATGGTCTGTGCGATCGTAGATGTAAACAATTCACCTCTGAGCCATAGTCCACATACGAGTTGGTGGATTACGGTACTGGCCAGCAAGTATGTGCATAAAAATCTCTCAATCTCTCTGTACAGATTTCAATCAGGATGGCAAGAATTGCATCTCCTACTTATTCGCATAGATTGCAGCCAACTTCGGTCCCGAATAATGTGATCGCGAGTGGACAGCCCACCAGAACCCTGTCACCACCAAGACACCGACGAAAATCACAGAGTTCCCTGTCGCTGTTGTCAGCTTCGTACAAATGTTCAGGAGCCATCGATACTCACAATTCATGACAGAAACCGCCACTGGATAGGCGTACGGGAAGCAGAAGAATATGTTGAAGAAGACGATCAGGACACAGGTGATGCCATTGACCACGAAGCCTGCATCGCCCATCCAAAACGGCCCTTTGGGCGTGTTTTGTCGCTTGCTCAGAAGATGTGGCAGGATCGCTAGAAGGTATGACATTGTCGTGAGGATAATGAAGCTGCCGACCAAAGCATTGAAGCCTGCTTTGGTGCCTAGCTGGATAGCGCCGAAAGCGGTGCACAGGACGGCGCATAGGACAGTGGCTTGGATTGGGCATGATAGTTTCTCGTTGACTTGAGAGAAATACTTCGAGAAGGGAGTGGCATCGTCGCGTGCTAACACCCAGAACGAGCGGCCGACCATCTTTGCAGCGTCAGCAAGATGCAGTCTCGATGAAGGTTTTTATGACTTACAGTAATAGTCGTGATGTTGCACACTATCATGTTGAGGAAGACGATGAACAAGAGGCCGAAGGTGGCACCTTCGCTCCCTGTGGCCTGGCGGTACACTTCGGCGAGCGGGAAAGATCCACTGCTGTTGATGACGGCGTCAAGGTCGGAGATGCCGTACAAGATTGCGATGGCATAGCAGAGAGCTGTGATCAGGCCCAGGGAAATTTGGGCGAAAACAGCCTTGGGGAGATCAACTTTCGGGTTGGGGAGCTCTGGTGTATTGATCAGCATATGACACTCGATACTGGGATTAGGGCTGAAAGCACTTACCTTCGGCCATATGGGTGATTGCATCAGGTGTGCCTACGAGAAGGTGTCAGCTAACCATCATCACCAGTCATCAGCAAAGCGATCGGCGACCCACCAATAGCGAATGCGCCATTCAGAACTCCAGCAAGGAAACAAACGCCATTGCTCCATCCCGTTGTGTTCTCAAAGTCTCTCCAAACAAAGTTGTTACTCGCATGTTGCGCCGGCATAGCAGCAACCACAATAATAGTCACAAGCCCTCCGCAGATGATCAGCGCCATGCCAACATACTGCAAATGCCCAATCAGCCTGTTGAAGAATATCACAAACGCCGTACAGAGCCACGTGATCGCAACGAAAACAATGTACGAATGCCACGCCTCCACCACGAGATCAGGATGGTAGTTCGCGTACATCTCCACGACGACGTTCGCCGGAATCGAGATGACGGAAGCCATGTCGAAGATCCAGCCGAAGAAGTTGAGAGCGCCGCAGAAGAAACCGATGCTGCGACCCCAGGAGCCTGCGGTTACAGAGGCCCAGTGGTAGACGCCTCCCGAGGTCGGCATACTGGATGCCAGCTCTGCGATCGATGCTGCGATGAAGCTGTAGAAGATGACCGCGACGATGAACTCGTAGAGGATTCCGGGCGGGCCGCCATTGAGGACGGAGATGGTCAATGAGCCTCCCAGGACAATCCAAGCGCTGTTGATATTGAGCGCAATTCCGCATAGCGAGAGAAGACCGTATTGTCGCTGCAATTGATCTCGGTGGCCGGACGCGTTGATTATCTCCCCTTCTTTGCTGATGATTGATGTCCGTCGATCCGAAAGGTCATGGACAGTCCCTGGTTCGACATAGGGGTCTAGTCGTGGTGGCTCGTACGAGACTTTCTTTTCAGATGGTTGAGGGGCCTCCATTGTCGCAATGGCTGCTGTAAGGAACGACAAGACCGCAAGGGTGTATTTATTGAGAACGCATCGTCTCACTTACGCTGACGAAGCTCATAGATATGTAGATCCCCCGTCTGAACTGAGCACAAAAAAAGCTCAAGATGTGAACATGCGCGCCAATCAACCACTTTCCAGATAGTGACTAAACTCTACGACGCTTTTTTTTTTCATGCACGGCAATAAGGACATCGCTATTGTGGCTAGATAGCTACCGCTGGGGACGTAACGCGAGCTGCAGACATCCAGTCCTACGAGCTGGCCGCAAATGCAATCAATGGACGACATGGGTCCTGCTGACGCTTGATTGGTGCCGATAAGCCCATATCTGAGGTGCAGTGGAGTTGGCTTGTGAGGCTTGCTTTGCCCTGCTTGCCGTTCATTACTTGTAGATGCCGCTGAATATTCTAGACTCGCTTGCATCGAGTTGCAGTAGGTGTAGCCGAATAGGGTCGCTATCATTACGAGCGTTCATCCGCAAGTTGCCGTGATGCTATCCAATGGTCACTGGCAAGAACGCCGACGTGGTTCGCTCGTGTCTCGGATGTAGACGTCGCGTTGATGCCCGTAGTCCACACCCTGTACGCCGGACAGCTCGGCAGTGAATTATGCCTAACTCGTGGCCTGACAATAGAGAGAAGTGGCTTGTCCATATTACGGAGGTATGGAGAAGGTTTGTTATCAGAAGTGGAGCGCGGTCCTCAGCCGCTCAACAGCGTAATGGCCGGTCGTGTGCAAGACCAGCTACACCAAAAGGTTCCTTGAGACTTTGACCGATGAGATCTCCTTCGCAGAAGTAGACATAAAGTGATCGAGATAGGCGTGTTACATTGTTCGATCCAATCTAATCTATCTCCTAAGCTTCTGTGGTGAGATGGCTTAGGGTGGTGAAGCCCTCCATGGCCCGTGCGACGACAGCCGATCTCACACGTCAACTCCCTCGAAACCGGGTCTCTTCTTGCACTCTACATGTTCGCACAAATTTTACCTCCTCGAACATGGCCACTCAAAGCGTGACGAGATTGGTAGCAGGTAGCGATAAGCATCCGCATACCTGTAGTCCAATGGCTCTCGGAAGTACGGCTGGGTCTACATCTGCGATCCTTGTTCTTTTCCTGCATTAGCTTTATGGGCCCTCACATAGCTGCCGGCCAACTGAGCAGATAAGCATGCATATTCTTCTATTCCCACAACTCTACGCTCAGCATCGTTTAGGTAATTGTAAACGCGAATGTCACTACAGCGAAGACGACGATACGGCACGCACGATGGCGTATTTTACGTCAGCGATTTTGCCCTGGTCGCAGGTGGATCTTTCACAGCCTATGTGTTATTGAAGAAGTACCTTGTCCATTGAGAGTCGTCTCGTACCTTCATTAAGCTTGCAAAGTACTCGCCGCCTCAAGAACTATGGATAGCTCTCGAGACCAAACCAAGGCCAGTGTCTCGTGGCTGCCAAAAATGTTCCGCGACACCTCTGCGACCTCCAAGAATCCCGAGCATACGCCAGACGAACGGACTTCGCTGCTACCCTCAGACGACGATCATGCCACTGGCGAGACTTACAGCATCGGGAATGATTCGCAGGGAGAGCTCAAGCTCGTTGGTCATGAATTCTGGATCTTGTTCAAAGGAAGTGTCCCGGTCATCATGGCATACAGTCTGCAGAACAGTCTTCAGACCATTTCGGTGTTGATCGCGGGCCGTTTGGGCCCAGAGGCACTTGCTGTATCCGCCTTCTGCTACAGTAAGCACAAACACCATCTTCTATCATGACTATCTGGCCATCTCGCTGACCACAGAACTCTCAGTGTGGGCTATGTGTACTGCATGGTTGATAGGCATGGGTGGCACCACTGCCATTGATACACTCGCTAGTGCATCATTTACAGGAGGCAAGAGCAAACACGATTTGGGTATCATTTTACAGCGCGCCTTCTTCGTTTTGAGCCTCTTCTACGTGCCAGTAGCAATCCTCTGGCTCTTCGCCGGTCCCATATTCCGCGCTCTCGGCCAGGAAGAGTTTATTGCGCGTGATGGCGCCAAGTTCTTGCAAGTGCTCCTTCCCGGCGGTCTTGGATATGTCTACTTCGAGTGCTTGAAGAAGTACCTACAAGCTCAGGGCATTATGCGACCAGGAACTTATGTTCTGCTCATCACTTCACCGGTCAACGCCGGGCTCAACTTCTTGTTCATCTATACGTTCAACATGGGACTTCTCGGCGCGCCTCTGGCTACTGGCATCTCATACTGGCTGAGCTTTCTCCTCCTGTTAGCTTACACACGTTACGTCAGTGGATGGGAGTGCTGGGGCGGCTGGAGCAAGAAATCTTTGGAGAACATTGGCACTTTTGCACGGATCGCCGCTTTGGGCGTCGTTCATGTTGGAACTGAATGGTGGGCTTTCGAGATCGTTGCAATCGCCGCCGGCAACCTTGGATCTCTCTCTTTGGCTGCACAGTCTTGTATCATGACGGCCGATCAAGTTCTCAACACCATCCCCTTCGGACTTGGTGTTTCCGCAAGTGCCAGAGTGGGCAATCTCTTGGGCGCACGTAATCCCATAGGCGCCAAAAGGGCCGCCAACACTGCCGCTCTTCTCTCCATGTTCCTTGGGACTTTCGTCCTTGCGGTCTTGATGGGCACAAGGAACGTCTTCGGTCGCATCTTCAACGACGACGACGATGTTGTTCGCCTTACTGCGCAAGTTCTGCCGTATGTGGCTCTGTTCCAGATTGCAGACGGTCTCAATGGCAGTTGCGGAGGTAGCCTTCGTGGCATGGGCCGACAACACGTTGGCGCCGCGGTCAATCTCGTGAGCTACTACTGCGGAGCACTGCCTTTGGGGATCTGGCTGGCGTTCAATGGATGGGGTTTGGCCGGCCTGTGGGTCGGACAGTGCATTGCGCTCTACTTGGTCGGCTTTGCCGAGTGGGCAATCGTCGCATTCAGCGATTGGAACAAACAGGTCGAGAACGCCTTCAAGCGCATGGATCACGGAGCTGAAGCGGAAGTTGGCGGCGTCTGAAGGCGGACAGGAATGATTGATAGCTTTAGATCGAATGGATACATGAACGATTCGAATCAATGCTTGAAAAATCCGCCGACCTACCAAATGTTACATAACACAATTTCTCCCTTATTTCCTATCTTTCAGCCACAGCGCGCGTGGCAATGCCCAGGACATCAACTCCGGATCTGCACGAAGCTTGCATTTACCCCGGTCTTCTGGGCCCGGCGCGCCTTATCTTTACGCCCTTCCATCCGATCGAGGACCAAAGCTTCCATCGAACATGCAGACGGCAGAACCCCAAGCTGTCTACTACAGATGAAGAAGGTCGACGACTCGCTGTCCACCGGCCCGTCTGCAACTAGCAAGGTGCTCCACGTGTGCGCCGGAAGCTGCATCTCCTCGCCTATCTCCAGGTACGACATCAATGGAGCCGCAGCATAGCAAGGTGATGATGACATTTCGTGATGCCCGAAAGCTCTTGTTGGAGCTCCCTGGTCGTGGCTGTAGCTAGGTTGTTAGTAAACAGAAGATGTCACGATGAGAAGCTCTCCGTACGTATTGAGAAAGCAGATCCCTCGGGAAAAAAGTTGGCGGCCAGCTCTTATATCGAAGCCATTCCCTCTCAAGTAGAAACTTCGATCGTACAGAAAGCAATTGAGTATCTCCATCTTGCAATCATGAAGTACTTCGCTGCTGCTGCCGCTCTTGTTGGCGCAACCTACGCCCATGGGCATCACGACGACCAGACTCCTATTGAGGGACCGCATCAAGGACTTTGGTACAACCAGCTTCCTGGCGACGGTGGTACTCAGGTATGGTTGGCTCTCTTGTGATCGACGTGGATCCTATTGACGATTGCAGGCGGATTCTGTCTTCTCGGGAATTTCGACCTTCGGTCGTCTCCAGTATGCTCCTTGCCTGGCTACCAACAAAGTCAAGTACGACATTGCTTTCCTCGGAGCTCCCCATGATACCAGCACGAGCTACAGACCTGGTGCTCGTTTCGGACCGCAGGGTATCAGGCAGGGCAGTCGCCGTCTCAACCTGTAGTAAGTTCGAAATCACCTCGCCGCCAGAATATGAGCAATGGCTGATCTCAACGCGCTCAACAGTGGAGGCTACAACGTACCTCTGGCCGCCAATCCATTCGACAGCTGGGCCACAGTCATCGACTGTGGCGATGTTCCGGTGACTTCCTACGATCCGAAATGGGCCATCCACCAGATCGAAGAAGGCCACAACAGCATCCTTATGCGCGACCCTGCCACTCACGCCGATGAGCCGGGACTTGCGAAGAAAGACAAGACCTTCCCGCGTGTGATCACCATGGGCGGCGATCATTCCATCACTCTGCCTCTGCTGCGCAGCATGAACCGCGCGTATGGACCTGTGACTGTCATCCATTTCGACAGTCACCTCGACACGTGGAAACCAAAGGTCTTTGGCGGTGCCCCAAGCAAGGTCGCATCTATCAACCACGGTCAGTACACGACATAGGATGGTGTTTGTGAGATTGCGCTGACATGCATCCTTCGCTCTGTAGGCACTTACTTCTACCACGCGGCCATGGAGGGTCTGTTGAAGAACGACACAAACATCCATGCAGGCATCAGGACAACACTCTCTGGCATGTCCGACTACGAAAATGATGGCTATGTCGGTTTCGAGATTGTCGAGGCCAGGGAGATTGACACCATTGGTACTGCTGGTATCATCAAGAAGATCCACGACCGTGTTGGTAAGTCTAATAATGGCGACATCGGGAGCGTGAAGAGTTGCTGATGTTGTTCCTCAGGCAAAAACTCTCCCGTGTACCTGTCAATTGATATTGACACAATCGACCCGGCATTTGCTCCGGCCACTGGCACTCCAGAGACCGGCGGATGGTCGACTCGCGAGATCCGCACGATCATTCGCGGCCTTGAGGGTATTAACCTGGCAGCGGCGGATATCGTCGAAGTCGCCCCTGCTTACGACACTAACGCAGAACTCACTACGGTATGTCAGATCACTTCCCCTAGCCTCTGACCTCTGAGCTAACGGATTGCTTCTTCACAGATGGCTGCCGCCGACGTCCTCTACGAGGTCATGACTCTCATGGTCAAGTCTGGACCCATGTCTCTGGCTGGGCAGAAATCGGGTGGGGCTAAGGTGGATCTCTAGAAGATGCAAGGAGAGAGACGATGTGGGCGTAGGCGCAGGCGTTAGGAGAGGTTGAGATGATATGTGAAGTCGTGTTTTGGACAATGATAGGAGAAAGCGAAACGGGCAAAATTGAAGTCCTCACTCAACGTTCAAGGCCTCACTGGCAATTTGACGGAGATTTGTCCGTGTCCACGAGAAGTCGCTTGAGGTCTATCTTCAAAGTCTGTGTTGCTCGCTGAACGCTCTCGCGGTCTAGCTTCAAAGTCCGTACTGCTTACCCTAAGGCTGAGATATCATGTTTACTTACATTTTCTATAATCTTGTGTACACTTTGAGCAAAGACTTTACACGATTACACGCTCGTTCTCACCATTGAGACGGAATGTATGTCGTGGTACATGTGTTGAGAACCAGTGTCCTCCATCATACAATGCATCTCAGGCTCACTCTTTACTGCTGAGAGAACGGTACGGAGTTTGAAGCTAGATCGCGAGCCACTGTACATTCGGTACGTAGTCTGAAGCTAGATCCCGATAGTCGGCACTGCGCGTCCTGACACGCCGGGCCGCAACGGTGTCGCAGTGTTGATGTCAAGCCGCCCCTTTGCGGATTGCGGATCGCTTCGGTCCTAGATCGTGATCAGGCCTGGATCCAGACCCAACTCTGGAAATGCTGCCCACTCGAGCCACTCCATGCTGTCCTTATGCGCACTCCCTTGCCCACCTTTTGAAGTAAAGAGACGTAGGATACCCCGAGCCGATATGATACCCAGATCTGAGAACCTCTGAACGCAGTAGCAACACCCTCCGCGCCCCACTACAACCCACCTGCGCCATCAATGTATGTCGACGATCTTTACGAACGTCTGAAGCAGCATGATCCCGAATGGCTCGCTGCGACTCTGAAGCAGCGTTGGAACCAGATAGTCGCATCTCCAAGTCATAGAGAAGATGAGGTCGGAACACCCCCGTACCGCTCGCTGGTCACGCCAGCGCAAACCCAGCCTCAGGTCCAGTCCCCTAGAAAAACAATTTACGAGCCTGTCTGGCTATACGATGTCACAGCACCAGAGCTTCCGCCAGGGCGCGAAGTCTCTGCGCACATACAACTCATCAGATCTCACGATTGGGCTTCAACAGAGCTTGGTCCGATGGCGTCCTGGTCAGTGCAACTGCGGCGCCTTGTCAATATGTGTATAACAGATCCACGCCCTGCCGCTGTGTGGTGGCACAAGAGTAGGAGCATCATATACAATGATAAATACGCAACAATATTGGGGAAAAGGCATCCTTCGGTTCTAGGCCAGAGCTTGGAAAAAGCATGGCCTGAGCTACTAGGGACGTTCGACCAGCACTTTGACAGGTGCGAGGAGACTGGAGGGTCGATAAAGGGAGATAACGCACTCTACATGACAGAACGTAACGGCTATACTGAAGAGCTCTGGGCCTCATGGGCGATCATTTCAGTCCCAGCGGAGCATGGTACTGTTGGGTTTTACAACCCTGTGTTCGAAACAACAAAGCAGGTCATTTCTGAGAGGCGCATGTCGACCTTGATGTTGCTTGGTCGTTGTACCTCTGCAGCGAGAAGCACACAAGATGTCTTCAAACAAGCCTTGCGAGGCTTCGAACCCAATCATTACGATATTCCTTTTGCGGCAGTCTATGCTGCTGCAAGTCCTGATCCGGCAGCGCAACACCCGCAGTTACAAAGCGAGCAACACGATTCAAAATCTGAGTCTTCCAAAGCTTACTCGGATAGGTCTTCCTCGTTCGCAGAGCGGCAATGGACTCTTGAGGGCATGCTTGGACTCCCATCGAACTGCCATGGCTTACCTTCACGAATCGATTCCGAGACGAGTGCCGCTGCCATCACCTCGCTCTTCAACAAGATCATCACTACCGGGAAGATTACTCTCCTCAGGGTCGAAGATGGTACGTTCCCCAAAGGTCTTCAGGGCGTGGCCAAGTCTCGCGCTTTTAGCGACGACTGCACGGCTGCTGTGCTATGCCCTGTCGGACCTACAAATCGGGAGAATGTTCTCGGATTCGTCCTCATCGGCATCAATCCTCGCCACGCTTACGACGATGACTACAAAACCTTCATCAACATACTTTCCAGGCAGATGGCAACATCTATTGCATCTGTTGTACTAGCCGAAGAGGAGTTGAAGCGCACAAGAGCTGCAGCCCAACTGGCTACACAAGACCGAATTAGGCTATCTGAGCAACTTGCTGTCACCAAACAAGAGGCGGAGGCAAGTGAGGTGCGCTTCCGTCGGATGACTGAAATGTCACCCATGGCGATGTTCCATTTCGACGAACTAGGCAACATCCTCTATGCCAATTCAATGTGGTTTGACCTCACGCAGCACCCTCGTGACTCTTTCCATCCTTTGTCATGGTATGATGTCATTCACGAAGATGATGTTGCTCTCATGGATCGCGAATGGGCAAAGCTCACAGCTGGCGACCCTGTGCATTTCGAATTGAGGCTCAAACGGCCTTTTGAAACTGAAGAAGCACTCAATGGCGAACCTGTCCGCGGAGAGACGTGGATAACAGCATCCGCATACGCAGATAAGAACGAAGATGGGACGGTGAAGGGTATTCTCGGCGCACTCAGCGACATCAGCCGACTCAAATGGGCGGAAGGGTTCCAAGCCCGGCGGACTGAGGAGGCTATTGAATTGAAGCGACAGCAAAACCAGTTCATTGACACGGTTTCTCACGAAGCTCGCAACCCTCTGTCAGCAATAACACTTTGTGCGGAGAGCATTCTGACCACTCTACAGGAGCTCGTGAGCATCAACGATGGGCAAAGCCACATACGAATGACTAGGGACACAGTGAGGACGCACCTGGAGAGCGCCGAAATCATCATGGCATGTGCCCAACATCAAAAGAGAATCATGGATGATGTCCTCACTCTCAGTAAACTAGATGCCGGTCTACTAGTAATATGCCCGATCGAGTGTCAGCCTGACGAGATTATAAAGCAAGCTTTGAAGATGTTCGATTCTGAATTCTCGAAAGCAGACGTTCAGCTCGAATACGCTCTGCTTCCTGCTTACCTGGCTCTGGACATCGACTGGCTTCTCCTGGATCCTAGCCGCTTGTTGCAGATCTTGATCAACCTGATTTCAAATGCTTTGAAATTCAGCGCTAATCGCGATACGCGAAAAATCACTGTGACTGTAGGGGCCAGTACTGAGCGCCCGACCATCTCCAACGACGGCTTGGAATACCTTCCTGATCCCAACCCCAAAGACCCTGCTTTGCCGCGTGCAGCCAATGAGATATATTTGTCGGTCACAGTCAAAGATACTGGACGCGGGATTACACCTGAAGAGATGCAGGGACTCTTCCAGCGCTTCAAGCAAGCCAGCCCAAAGACATACATCAAGTATGGCGGAAGCGGTCTTGGATTGTTCATCTCTCGCGAATTAGCAAGTCGACAAGGCGGTCAGATTGGTGTTGCTTCAGAGCCAGGAATCGGATCTACCTTCTCCTTTTTTGTGCAATGCCACAGATGTAATGCGCCAGAAGCTAAGGATGCACGTCATGCTCAAGGTTCAACGACCAGCTCTGGAGTGCGCAGGCGATCGAAGGCCTCGATCTTGACTGCTGCCGCGACAGCGGAGGCAGAAGTTCAGAACCACGTTACCCACGAATTGGCTGTACAAAAGGCTGGTGAGCTCAACGAAATAGCCGCGACACAGATTCACCTACTTGTGGTGGAGGGTGAGTACCACTTATTCTAATCGTGACGATGCTCATTGCTGACGTACTAGACAACCTTGTGAATCAAAAGGTAATGTCCCAGCAGCTCAGGCGTGCAGGCTATGTCGTTGCAGTCGCAAATCATGGTTTGGAGGCCCTTGAACACTTGAAGAAGTCCCGTCATGCCGATACCAAGAACGGCACCCCACTTGATCTCGTTCTCTGTGACGTTGAAATGCCAATAATGGACGGCTTGGAATTCATGAGAACGGTCCGCGACATGGAGATCAAGGGCACCTTGAAAGGGCATCTGCCTGTTATTGCCGTCACCGCGAACGCAAGAGCGGAACAACAGGGTTTGGCTCTGGAAGCTGGAATGGACAGTGTTGTGACCAAGCCTTTCAGACTTCTAGAACTACTCCCTGAGCTCAAACGCGTCATGGAGATGAACGGAAATTGAGAAACAATGATGGCGAGCATGTGCTATCAACACCATTATCACGATCTCCGATATGTTCCAGTGAGATGCGATGGAATGTGTGTGATTTTGCTGAAGATTTCTGCGCGCATACTGTCAAGGCCTGTCTTCGACTGATTGTACAGAGTGCATGCATCGACTTCGATGTATTCTAGCACATGTGGTGCGTCGTCGGGTCGGCAGTCACCCTTCGCAACCTCGCAGAACCTGGTGCTACCTGTGAAGCTGTAGATCAAACACAGTGGCGCGATCATATATCCTCTGGCGCTACAGCGGTTATCAGAACCTCGGGTATGCATTCGCTTGAAGATATCTCGCTAACGAACGTTCCGAGTTACAAGAACAACGTTTCCGGTATGTGCTCAGATATCACCGAGATAGTGACACGTGAACGACCTCCGATTCGTCAATCTGACTGCGTAGACCTCAGTGTGGGTCGTCATCTTCATGATAAATCAGAACTTGAATCTGAAACGATATATAAATGTCTGATCTGTTCGCATTCTTTTCAAACCTCCAATTATGCTTATCTGCCGTGCATCCGCGCCGCTCGAGCTCTTGCTTTCGCAGAAAAGCTTGTACTGCATATCGCTACCAAGCTGCCGCCGTTGCGTGAGATTAATACGAGGCGTACATCCACCCTGCTGCCGTGCGCCGTCTAATTGATACCTGAATCACGCATCGTCGAACCGAAGCACCTTTCTGGGGCCCCAGCTGGGGTGGTGTGGATCACATTTAGCCGTCTCCGCAAGCCACCGCGCCACCACCTGACCAGCATACGCCCAGAGCATAAATATTAACCGCCTTGGTAGACCATACAGCTTCGATCAAGCAGATGCAGGACCCTCTCCCCCGCCAGAGCCAAGCGTGCGCATGAGTAGCCGGTGTAACGTACAGATGGGTGTCGGGGCGGGCAACCAAACGGTCAAAACGATACAGATATATATAAGGTGCAATGGTATACCGATTTTGCCCTAATTCAAGCCTCCACTGGCGCGTCTTTCGGCTTGACCTTACGTTCGACACTATTTCAACAACATGGCCGTCGGTGCTGGTGCCAAAAATGCTGCTGGTGCGGCGGATCCAGTCCTCACCCACGCTGTCGAGAACGACCTGGTGCCATGGTACAAGAAGCCGAACCTGCGTCACCTCTACTTTCTGCTATTCCCAACATGCATGGGAATCGAGATTACGTCGGGTTTCGACTCGCAGATGATCAACGCCGTGCAGATTGTCGATGCCTGGAAGGAGTTCTTCGGCCACCCGACAGGTGCCTTGCAGGGCATCATCGGGTCCATGTACTCTCTCGGAGCCATCTGTTCCCTGCCATTCGTCCCGATCATCAACGATAGATTTGGCAGAAGATGGGCAATTTTCATTGGAAGTTGGTGTAAGTCTATTGCAGTACTTCCTGATAATACGCGATGCACATGCTAACGAAATACTCAAGTCATGGTTGTCGGCGCTGCGATCCAGTGCGCTTCCAATGGAATTGCCATGTACCTAATCGCTCGCTGGCTTCTCGGATTTGGAATTCCCATGTGCATTGTTGCCGGCTCCTCGCTACTTGGAGAGCTCGGGTATCCGAAGGAACGACCTGTCTTGACCTCGCTCTTCAACGCCTCGTACTTCATCGGTGCTATCCTCGCCGCGGGTATCACGTTCGGCACGCAGCAGATTGCAGGCAACTGGGGATGGCGCATCCCATCCCTCTTGCAGGCCCTACCATCCTTCTTGCAGATCAGTCTGATCTTCTTCGTCCCGGAAAGCCCACGTTTCCTCATCAGCCACGATCGACACGAGGAAGCAAGAGCAATCTTGATCAAGTACCATGCCGAAGGAGACGCCAATTCGCCTCTTGTGAATGCCGAGATTGCGCAGATCGAGGAGACTATCAAGATCGAGTTTGAGGCAAGCAAGAAGTCATGGGCGGACATGGTCCGTTCGGCTGGTATGAGGCGTCGTCTCCTCATTGGCAGCTTGCTCGGTCTCTTCACCCAGTGGTCTGGAAATACGCTTATCAGCTACTATCTTGACACTATCCTCACCCAGGTTGGCTTCACAGACCCTCAGGTAAAGGGCAAACTCAATATTGGTCTCAACTGCTGGAACCTTGTCAACGCTTTGACTCTCGCTCTCATCGTGAAGCGCTTCAAGCGTCGCACGATGTACCTCTTGTGCACATGCTCTTTGCTTTGTGTGTACACGGCGTAAGTGCAAGCTTCTAAAGATCACTGTCAAATCACGAGATAAGATACTAACTTTTGCTCTCAAGTTGGACGATTACACAGGAAAGATACCTGGCCACCAAGAGCTCTGCGGTTGGCAGTCTTGTCATTTTCTGGATGTTTGCATACTCGCCCTGCTACAACATGGGATACAACGCGCTCACCTACACGTTCCTCGTCGGTAGGTTTTCTTGTTTTAAATCGACGTGCGGATTCAGTAACTAATCTACATCTCGTAGAATTGTACCCATTTGCCACGCGTGCTCGTGGTATCGCTCTCTTCCAACTCTTTGGACGCGGTGCCAACTTCTTCAACACCTTCGTCAACCCCATCGGCATGAAGAACGCGCAGTGGAAGTACCTGCTTTCTTACGTTGTCTTCTTAGTCTTCGAAATCACGATCATCTACTTCTTGTGGCCCGAGACTTCCGGCCGCACGCTTGAGGAGCTTGCGTTCTTGTTCGAGGACAAGGACAAAGCAGAGCAGGCAGCAGCGGCTACCGACAAGCAGCTCCAGCACGATGAGCATGTGGGAGAGAACTACAGGACGGGCGTGTCTGAGAAGAGTGGGCCTGCCGTGGTGCAATCGGAGGGAGCTCCTGTGGCGGAGAAGGATGTAACTGGTGTGACCACTATTGAGAACAAGACGACCTAAGTTTTGAGTAGTCGGTTGTCCCAGATCATGATCTGGCTATCAGAGGCATAGCATCAAAATGTCACGTGTTCCATCTTCGCTAAATATACGTCAAGACATCGCGAGTCTGCACATATCAGCCAGCATTCGTCTTACAGGAGATTTTGATTCTTACGCGTTCACATTTGACTACGGTACATGTACTGTCAGCACAAACGAGAGACTCTCAGACGTCTCCTCCGCCAATGATAGAGACTTTGCCGTGTAAGTGATGGTTCTGCTTAAACTGCACTATGTGCACTTCTTGAGCTCATCCTGCACTCTAGCCTTCTTCCACCGCGCGTTTCATAGTGTTCGTACCTGTGCAGCTCCCTGTTAAGAACATCAGAAGCATTTTCGCTCCACCCATTGTGCATTGTTCCGGGTTAGTGTTGGGGTGCTCACAATTTCCAGGCTTTCTATCAATATTGGGAAACAAGCCATATTGTTGTCAAAAGTGAGTACTCATGTAATATATGACATATTGAGTACTGTATTCCGCCCGGGACGATGTAACTCTCCCTGCAGAAGCGTCTCACTGTTGATCTAGAGATGTTCCACAACTTCTGTGACAAACACACGCACGTAGAGATATATTTTGACAGGATCCAACAATTTTTGTAGAAAAGTTCGACAGATCAGTGTAAGGTGTGTCCTGATTTACCAGTGAATAAGAAAACATACGCTCTCTCCCCGTGCAAGATATTTGAAAATGATCACCGCAGACATGATCAGGATGGGGACCATTTTGCAACAAATAACGACGCGCTGACGGGCAAATTTGACGTGACGACCATCGAACTTTCTGCAGGTCGACGTCGACTTCAGCCGCCAATCGAGCAGCTCTAAAAGTATTCACACAACACAACACTCAAAACAAGACCACACATCATGTCTGTCGACGCTCTCTTCGGGCAGGGCATCTTCGAGGACTTGCAACGCAAGATAGATGAGGAGACCGCTGTCAAGGATGTATGTGGCGACCGATCACCCTCGACATCCAATGGCGGAGGAGCAAATGAGTTAACATCGAATATAGGCCATCCGCGAGATCGTCCAGACACTAGAGAAGCAGAGTAAGTATACGCATCCCAAAAACAAACCTACATACAAGACGAACTCCAACTAACCATCTTCACCAGACCGCGCCACTCACGCTGTCCTCTCCAAAGCACACTCCACGCCATCTGCTGAGCGTAAGACGACCTAAACATAAAAAAAGGGAGACATCACAAACAAAAAATACTGACCCATCCCCCAAGTCCCCACGGTCCTAACCGCCGCACGCGAAAGCATTAACAAAGAGATCGCCTCCATCCAAACCCTCTCCACCACGGCCTCCAAATACCCCTACTACAAGTACTCCCACTCCTGGTCGCGCGAAATGCAAAACATCGTCTTCAGCATCCTCCTAACCGGTTACCTCGGCGGTATGGACACCGCGCGCGGTCAGCTGCTGACGCTCGACGACGTCGGCCGTATCCTGGACGTGCCGGTCAACCTCAAGGACCGCGACGCTTTCCACCTCACCATTGAGGAGTACCTGCAGAGTCTGATTTCGCTGCTGGACGAGTTGGCGCGTTTGGCGAGGAACTCCGTTACGTTGGGCGATTATAGGAGGCCGATGGAGATTGCGAGGTTCATTAAGGAGGTGCATGCTGGGTTCCAGATCTTGAACTTGAAGAACGATTCGTTGCGTAAGCGTAGCGACGGCGTTAAGTACAAGGTTAAGGAGGTTGAGGATGTGGTTTACGATCTCAGCCTGAGGGGCCTGCTCCCGAAGGAGGAGTAAATTGTCTGCACATCTGCAAGCACCCACAAGCATGGCTAGAAGGGAGAGGAATAGCTAGTAAAAGGGTGCTATGACGATAGCAAGCACTACTAGCATGGCCAGAAATGAGAAGAATAGCTGGCAAAAGAGTGTATTGACGGTAGCTCAAGCACCACTAGCAAGTTCAGAAATGAAAAATGATAGCTAGCCCGACACGGCGAAACAGAATTACAGCGCAAACATTTGCGCCTTTCGTGGCTTGTACATGGTATGGTAAGGGCTCGCAATAACACAAAAGATAATCCGACAACTCGAGCCCACCCTTTCCCCCAACAAGAGACCAGGACTAGGCGGCCCCCAGTAAGAGTCGAGTTTCTTTCCTTTCTCTCAGATTTTCCGAGAAAGCCAAACTCCATGCAAATGCCAGGTAGTTCAAATAATACAGGATCCGACCATTCTGCGGACATTTTTTTTTCTTTTCCCAGTCTTCCGTCATCTTCAAGCTTCGTCTTCGTCTTAATTCTCATCGGCTACGCATGTTCCAGTGTTCCGTATTTATCTGCCGGGAAGACCGCCCTGCTGTGCCATGGCAGCGTTCTGCTCTTGGAAGCGCTCGCCGAGTCTCTCAGAGCTCTTGAGGAATTTGTCGACGCAGCGCATGACGCAGCCCTCCTCCTTGGTGAGAAGGGACTTGGAGGTGAAGTCGGTGACGCAGTCGGTGAAGCAGCGCTGGACGAGGTTGGAGTACATCTGTAATCCGAAGGAGATATATGTTAGCCTCTGTTGAAGAAACGCGAGGTCGTAGTTGGTCTCATCCCAGTAAGACGTACGTTCATGAAGTCCTTCATCTGCTTGCGCTCCATACGGCTCTGCAGCTCGCGCTGCTCAGCGGCGTTCAGCCTGTTGCGCGATCATGGTCAGCTAGGTGCTATTTCCGACATCGCGCCCAATGCGCCGCTTGCTTGCTTGCTGCGCAGGCAGACGACCATGATGCCAGTATCTCAGGCGAGACCCGCGGGTTCATGTGTGACCTACATGTCCATTCCGCTCATGTTGGGCTTGTGTGATTTGTGGATATGTGTTTAATTATAGGATTGGCGGTGTGCGAGTCGAGATTGCTGAGGCGATGGTATGGCGAGGGGTATGTAATGCGGAGATGCTGATGCAAGTAGTGTCGTGCTGTACGCTTGTACAGCTACGGCTTGCTCGCTCGCTCATCATGTGCTGTAGCCCGGACTTTGAGACTTGATTCTTCATTGGGTTTAGTGCCAGAAGGGCGATCCCGTCAGGCATCACTTTGGTATCAGGCATGAACATATGTCACTGATCTGTCTGAACTCACTCCAAACGATGATACGAGGATACGAGCGAAGATATGCCTAATAGGTCTCCGACGTCTCGCCTGAACAACGCTGATGACCAAAGCATTTGATACGATGCCGGATAATCTTACATGATCGAGTACCCCGTTTCAAAAGCTGCACATGCTCTCATGCACGCACTACGTTTCAGAAAAGGCAGAGGTGTGGTGGGATCTGAGGTCATTGTCACTCGGATGTGTTGTGTTGGATGAGAAGGATGGGACCTATTTTTGGCGTGGCTCGCGTGTCGCCTGGTCCCCAGGCAGCATGGAATTGGAAGGGCCTGGCATGATGCAGCGACAGCATGCCCGACGATGCATCGAGTGCATCAAGTGCATCCATCCACCCATCCATGGCTCACGCCTGGCAGCGTACGTCGCGTGCAGCGTCGAGCACACAGCATATCCATGGGCGTGATGTCACCGTCGATTGACGCGGCCAGCATCCCCGTGCCGTGGTGCACTGCCAACCATGTCCATACATACGTATATGTGCATGGCAATCTCTCGCTTGCGTGCCTGTTGCAGGCTGGAGTCCAAGGCCGTCTCCACCGTCGTCCCATTTGGCGACAGCCGTAACAGCAGGCAGCATGGCGTCTTATTAGAGTGTCGTTCCAAGCCATCTTGCTGCGTGGCGGCCGGCTCACGGCGCGTTCGTTACATCATTCGTGGTACCTTTGGGCAAGTTGAGGTCACGCAGTCGCGCTGCTGCTGCTACTGGCCTGCTCTCCACTCTCAAACTTTGCCGTGCTTGCTTGCTTGCATACCTGCTGCCGTCGCCTGTTTCTGCATGGCTTATGTTTTGCGGTGCTGCTTTTGATCCTGCAACTACCTTACATTGTTTCGCTTGCCGCCTCAACACGCCGCCTCAATCGATGCCCTCGCGCACAAGCGAAATCAGTCTTCCCCGACGCTAGCGGACGGATTAATCTCGAGAACTGACTCTCTTGCCCATGGGCTGATGGACACGCCAAGCAAATACCAACCGCCAAAGCCTAGACACCCTCTCCCTTCCAGCAGTAATAGCAGCACCGGCAGTAGCACTAAACCGTTGCGCCTCCATAACCATAACCTTCCCGCCCTGTCATCACTGCCGCCAGCCTGCTGCTGTCGCTGAATCTGATTTCTTTGGCGCCGCCGCCACCCTACCACCACCAGTGCGCACTCACAGCACTGCTGCCCTACGTGCACCGAAGCCTTCGCTGTACCGCGAGACCGCGTGCCCTCGTGATCGGCGAGGTCTGCGATCGTCGACCTAGCCACCAGCTAGCTGTCTGTCTCGCAGCTCTCGCTTCCTCGCCCTGCGCCCTGTGCGTCGTGTCCAAGTCCAACTCACCAAACAGCCTGCTGGCCGCACCGTTGGAGGAGTGCCGTGCACCTCCACGCGCTACCAGACGCCCACACAAAGGCCTGCAGCTGCGACGACGACGCATCGTCGACACGCGCGCTGCAACCTGCAGGAATTGCTCGTCTCACGACAACCGTCTCTGCTGCGCCGCCCTGCATCGCCGCCTCCAGCTTGCGCATAGCGTACACCTCTGTCGTCGACACCCCACAGCGCAACGCCTGATGCTGTAGTCGACAGCCGCATAGCGCATCCCACCACACCACTCGCCCTCGGCCATGGCTACCAGCAGTCCTGCAACTGCGCAAGCCATCGCTGGCGGGCCCAAACCTGCGCAGCCCGCCCAGAGCGAGGCCGTACAGTCGAAAAGGGACCTGGCCAGCTGGTGGAAGCAGTTCAAGAGGAGCGACAAGAAGCCACAAGAACAAGCAGGTACGCGCGCACACGATCATTCCCGTCTTTGCGGTTGATACCTCCGAGAAATGCATGAGACACCACAGCGAATAGCTGTGTACTCTCAGACCACTACATGCTCGTTGCGACCTTCCGAGCAATGACTAACATGGCACAGCGACAGCTCCTGGAATATTTGGCATCCCATTGCACACATCGATCCGCTACGCCAACGTTGCCATCTCACTCTTCAACGATGAAGGCCAGAGCTACATCTACGGCTACGTGCCGATCGTAGTTGCAAAATGTGGTGTATTCCTCAAAGAAAAAGGTAGCTAGATATTGGTTCATCCACATCTTGACACTTTCTGACGTCAACCAGCGACCGATGTCGAGGGCATCTTTCGTCTCGCGGGTAGCGAGAAGCGCATCAAGGAGCTCAAGATTGCGTTCGATTCCCCCGACCGCTATGGCAAGGGACTGGACTGGACAGGGTACACTGTACACGATGCCGCCAACATCCTGCGACGATACTTCAATCAACTTCCCGAGCCGATCATTCCCTTAGAATTCTACGAACGCTTCCGCGATCCCTTGAAGAACCACCAAGCGCAAGCTGTTGGCGCAATGGACGCACAAAGCCCGACTATTGGTGATTTCGATCAGGATGCTGCTATTCGAATTTTCCAAGGTCTCATTACAGAACTCCCCCCACTCAACCGTCAATTACTGCTTTACATTTTGGATCTTCTGGCAGTCTTTGCGAGCAAATCCGATCTGAACAAGATGACAACGCCAAACTTGGCCGCCATCTTCCAGCCTGGTCTGCTTTCTCACCCACAGCACGACATGGCTCCCCAGGAATATCGACTCTCGCAGGATGTTTTGATCTTCTTGATCGAGAACCAGGACAGCTTCCTCATTGGTATGCCGGGCACTGCCGCCGATCACGAGACTGTCAAGGATGTGCAATCTGGCGTGCCGAGCCCTACAAAGGTTCCGGGTTCACCTGTCACGCCTAGCAGGTCCAAGACCGTTGTCAACCGATCAAGCTCCAACGCAAGCAACAATGCCGAGGGTAGATGGAACAACTTACGAAGGAATGTCTCGGTCTCAAGCAAGCACAGTAAGCGATCTGAGGCCGGACCCACACCTGTCACACCAATTGCTGGCACTCCCATTACTCCGGGCGGTAGTGTGCACCGAAGCAATACAGTGCCTACCAGGAGACCTGGTGCAGTTGGTCCTTCTGCACGCTTCGCGCGAGAGAAGAACTCGAACCCTTCGACGCCCAGCCGACCCTCGCCAATCATATTGGCAGCTGACAGTGAGCAGCGGGAATCCTCTCTCCAAAGCACTCCAATCGCTGCAGTACCACCAGCGCTACCATTGGCTCCGCCTTCAATCATATCTGCCTCCTCAAGTGAAGCAACCACTCCTTTGGCCACTATTGGAAGCGATACTTCTTCTGCCATCACCCGCGATTTCCAGACTCCGAAAAAGGACACTACTCCCTTGCTAGCACCGTTGAACGTCACAACTGATACTCAAGCTGCAAGCGGTACGCCCACCGGTCCTTCATCTCACGGATTTCTGAACATCTTCAAGCAATCACCTTCTTCTGATGGTGAGGGCAGAAAGCCGAACAAGCTACAGAAGAAACGCATTCCTGGATCTGCACTTTCCAGCGCACATAGTTCCACCCATGATCTGGGAGATGAAGGCGGTGATCAAGTTCAACGGCCAGCAGCTCTACCTGGCCTTCCAACCAACATTGCCGGGTATAATGACTATGTAGCACCTGGTGAACAATCCCAATACGCAACTGCACAGACGACACCGCAGCATTTTACGCCCCAGCGCATGCCCACCGATGCAACATTAAGGCCTGCCCTTTCACCTGCCCATTCTTTCACTAGCCACACTGATCACAGCCACACCGATGTTACCGATCAAAGCGACGCAGATATGGTTGGAGACGATATGCCTACACCTGGCGCCGAGTCGGAAAGAAGAGAGAGACGAAGGCACCGTTGGAGATTCTCCCGAAGCCAGAACAAGTTGGATCAGCCCACATCGCCACCTCCCCATGCAGGACCACTAGGAATGATGAGTCCGAAAGAGCAAGCCATGTCTCGCTCTACGATCGGTAGCAGTAATGCCTCAGCATCGCAACCCCGACGCAGTTTCCAGGAACCTGTGCCCCTCCGAGGCTCCATGGCCGACACAAACAATACACCCACACAGATCCCAGGCCAAGCCAGTGGAGCGAACGATTCCGGTGTTTTTTCTGATAGTGAAAGAGAGAGGAGAGGACCGATGGGCTGGATCCGGGGAAAAATTCAAGAGAGGAAAGATCGTGATGCGGAGAGAAGGACTAGGACTCCTGAACGTAACCAGTCTTCCGCCAACGGAAGGCAAGAGTTCGGCACTCCAGTGCACATGGATTCCCTCACTGAAAGACACAGGGACGTGACCAGCTCCGGTCCTGGCACTGATACAGGTGCACAGCTACAGCATGTGTCTGGAGCACAAGTGGTGACACCAGCATCCGCTGCAAACACTACCGGGAACTCATCTTCAATACCTCCACAGGCGCAGGCGCAGACGCAGACAACGGCTGAGCATACTCAGACCTCTTCCGCCCCAGCGCCCGCCGAGATTATTGACCCAGGTCATCCTAGCCTGCCTTCCGACCCGGCGGTGCATGACCATGTCGATGCAGTCATGGGAGGCAAGTAGGTATACCGAGAGAAAGCTGTGGAAGAATGGAAGACCGGAGCGTCAAAACGGGGCAGGGGAATGGAAAACTGGACACCTTTGAAGCAAAGACAGTGCTATTAATATCTCTTTCCTCTGTTTCGTCTATCTTTTTCGTATGTATAGGTTGTCAAGAAGATGTGTGGAGGGTAGGAGGGAGTTGGGAGAGGATATAACGGAGAAGCGGAGGAGGCACTGCAACCATATAGATCAGAAAACGCCAGGTTTGAACCCGCGAACAATTTTTTCATGCTCACCAGGGTCGTATCGGCCGCTACCAGAGTATTTTCTGCAACTGTACCTCTGATAAAGTCTGAGGAGACGGCGACATGCACTGCTTTTAGTATCTCGCATTCGATGATCGAACTGTCACATGTTGCAAAAAGTCATTTGAGACACCCACCGATATTTCGCATGTCAGATCGCTCAACAGCGTCAGTCAGCTTGGGCCCGTGTCGGCATCTGCCATCCACTATTATTTCGCGCGTGGCTTGCTATAGCTCCATGTACCGGCGGCGAGGCCTCGATTTCCACGTGGGATTCATGTGGCCGGGCGAGATCTTGTCACTTTGCTGACGTTTGCAACTGTGGCACTGCTGCTTCTAGAGGACGCCACCTAATGTGTCTGTGCGGCGGAGTGTACTGTACTGTACATACGTACAACAAGCAGGCTTTGGATTTGAATAGAGTCTTCGTTGAAGGTACAGTGATCATTTACAATGGCAGTAGGGCATTTCCCATATGGTACTACCCGATCTGGACGAGCGCGGCGAGATCATTACATTTGTTGTGGCATTGCTTCTAGCCTGATGTGCCGGGGCGGAATGCTCAGGTGAACCTAGTTTTCTGACCAAAGATAGACACAAGCCATCTTGACGCGGTGATTGGTCGAGCTTAAAGCGGCCGTCTCGACGCTTCATGTTTAGACTGAACACGCCCGGCGGAGATGTTTGCCCGTCGTGTCGGGTGGCTTTCCTTGCTTTCTCACTGACTAGAGACCGTTGAGTCGTTCGTTGTGCGCTCGTGCTGTTGCTGATGGTGCCTGATTACGCAAACACAGTATCATGATACACTGTGGGACTGGAAGCAGCCCTGGACACACACATTCGCCGCCCAGTATGCAGTCCGGTCACGGGTCGAAATACATATTAGGCGAGTGCTGCAGGGCTACAAGGTACCTCATACCAGCTATGCGGAGCTCGCTCGGTACCGATCTGTATGTACACGAACACCTGCAGTTACGTCCCTATATCCAACGCTGCCTCGATGATCACCGAGCATCGTCGTCCTGAGCTCTCGCTGCGGCACGGAAGGCAATATATCGTATTCCAGCAACAATGACGATGATGTGTCAGGCAGATGGGACGCACAAGTGCGCTCCTCGGCCGTATGCACATTTTACCTTGTCTGCCGCGGGATAGAGATCGCTGCACGGATGGCAAAGTCGCCAGAAGTTGGCCACCAGTTCCCACACCATGGCACGGCATCGGGCACCACGAGTGATAAGAACGTCATGCCTGGACCTCTGATGAAACCACGGATCTCACGACATGGACTGCCCTCGTCGTTCGCTACCACAGAAAATGCGGTGGTCTAGAAATTGCGCAAGAGACTAGATGCTTATGCGGTGCTGTCGAGACTCAGGGCAGGGTAGCGTCTCGACGCGCTCCAAAAGGCTACAACGGCGTGCCGGGGATCTTCAAGCATCTTGGCCGAACGAGGCCTGCGCCCGACCAGCAGTTTAGTAGCGTCGATCGTTTCTCGTGTCTGCGGCAGAGAAGCCTATGCTCCACTTTTTGCCGCCCCAAGAAGCCTCATCAGCGTCGCCATCCTTCCTGCGACCGATGCGCTCTCTCTATTATTTTCCCTCCCCCATCAGATCAATCTTTCTTAACGCTACTTCGTCTTCTAGCGTGCGACCTTGGAACACCGTCCACTCTTGCTTACTTGAATACCTGCCTGTTTGCGAAGCGACGCCCTGTGAGACACGCGACTGCAGGTTTTGGCTGGCGACGACTTTAGCTCTACTGTTTGGCCGAACGGCGAAGTAAGCCACCACTCCCAAATCCCACGCATCCTCGTTTAGGCCAGCCACCCGCAACGCCGCACTGCCTTTGGAGACGTGAGTACCCGATCACCCTCTGCCCAGTGTCATCCGGTTGATCCTACGGCCTCGTGTTACGACGACTTTCTGCTTTCCTTGTTGCTGACTCCGCCATACGATAGACCAGCGACATCGCCACTTTTCCACACGCTCGTGAGCGTCACTCTTGGTAGCATCGTTTTTCCATTCTTCGCTTCTTGGACTGCCTGGACGTAGCACGGCTCGCAAGCACGATGCCTTCATTACGATCACTTCTCCTTCTGGCCTTGCCGTTGGCATCCGTCGGCTTCGCACACGCCTCGGACTTCCAGGACCTAGTCAACGATGTACCTAGCGAGTCATTGCGTGCGGCGCTCGAGAAGTTGCGTCCCAAGTACCGCGAAGGTGTCTTCGAGGACCACCAAGGTGCCATGAGGGCTGTGCACCAGGACAACCCAGCGCTAGCTGAGAAGTTGGCCGAAATGGCACGACAGGACTCGCTCGTCAACGCAGAGCTCCGCAAGCGCCAGGACGACTCCAACACCAACGGCACCACGACCACCGCAATTGTGGTGACCGACTCCACGACGACTGCTATTAGCATCATCACTACGCAGACGTCTTCTAGCGAAGACTCTAGAAGTTCGCAAGGTCAGTCGTCTACTGCTGTCTCCACCACCGCCACTTCCGAAAGGGAAAGCACAAGTTCGCAAGGTGAGAGCTCGACGTCTCCTACTCCTTCCGCCACGCCTTCGACAACAGTGCGGAGCACCACTACGAATGCAGACGAGACCACGGCAGAGCCAGCCTCGACCAATGAACCGGAAAGCACTACAGGTCAGACATCACCCGCGAGCACTATTGTTAGCGATGAGGAGACGTCTAGGTCGAGCGCTGCTTCTGAGACTGCCAGCGAGACTTCGGCGGAAGAAACCACCGAAGCCACCACTGGCGGTAGCAGCTCGGCGAGATCAACCGATGCTTCCTCTGCCACCGAATTTTCCGGCGCCTCCGTGACATCTAGCGCAGAATCTTCAAGCGATGATCAGGAGTTAACGTCTTCTTCCGTAGGGTCGAGTCAAAATGGCGGAACCACTGTAGCTGTCACTACCACCGACGACTCTGGTAGCACCAGAACGACCTCTTTGGTGGCATCTTCGACCACCGAGGCTTCCAGGCCGCCGCCTGAGACCACCACAGATGGTTCGGGCAGCACAATTGTCTCCACGCCGCCGGCCATCACTAGCGCTGTAGAGACTGGTAGCGGTGACGATACTTCTGTCGCTGAAACGCAGACAGGCGTTCTGGTTCCTGTTGTCGTCTCTTCTACGCAAGAAGGCGGCTCGGTTGTTCCCGTTACGACCTCTGCTTTCATCACCTCTGCAAGTGAGAGCGTAGAAGTCGCCGTCACCTCTACTGACGGCCGCGGCAGCACTTTCACCACCTCTACTCGCGTCGCCGCCGCCGTTGTAACCTCCACCAACGAGAATGGCGATGCTGTAACCACCACATCGCCTCTAGCTAGCGTCCAGGTCAACTCTGCTGGTGATATCATCACATCTGCACCCGCGCCCGGCGCCTCTTCCTCGCGCGGAAGCAACAACAACAACAACGACAATGATGATGATGAAAATATTACCACCACCGACCCTGCTGGTAGCTCCATCACGCTCTCCGATGCGACCGCCGGCGCTATTATCACTACCACCGACGGACGTGGCCGCACTTTTGTCACCACCATCACCCCTAGTGGCGGACGCGTCTCTGAGCTTGTTTTGAGAACAAGCACTCTTCCCGACGGTGGACGACAGACCATTACGAGTTTCGAGGTTGTGGGCGCCGCTGCTACCACGACACAGACTTCCGAACAGGCTACAGCGACAGGCACTGGTCGCGGTGACCCAAGCCTGCAAGACAGCATGGCCGCACCGAGTGTTCGCTTCACCCACGCACTTGCTGCGTTGATTGGTGCCGCCATCGGTGTTGTTGCTTTCTTGTAAGCAATTGTGCTTTTCTAGGCTCGGACACGATGTCTGATTTTCTCTTTCTGTCAATACGTGTACATGGACGGCTTTCCACACGGATACGCATAACGAAAACGCTTTTACATATTCTCTCTTTTTTTTTGCATAGCGAGCGGGATTTTTAATGGAACAAGGACACAAAGGAATGGGGTGTCACACTCAATGGGAGTTCTGGGTGTTTTTGTTGTTCTCCATGTGCACACGAAGTTTACACGCTACAAATGAAATCATTATCTCTCTCGAGTCACGGGCCGCATGGGTTGGCGTCACTGCGTTGACACTTGGGACATTCTTCGATTGTGGCGGAAGCTTGAGGAACGGCGTGTTGGTGCGCATCGCGCATGGGATCCTGGTGCTTAGCCAGCCTCCTCGTGCTTGACTATGAGTGACATGTCTATTGTGATGACTGGCGGTCTCGAACTCTCTAACATGAACTCGTGATGCCTTGGAGAATAAATTCCTGCTAAGATGGTGACCACTCTCCCTCAACGGAAAGCACGAGAGCTCCATCACTTGTCATTTTCATATTTGCTAAGCGAGATATCGTTCACCCAGCGACATACATGAACTCAGTTTCACCACACCGCCTCATGGCGTAATCATAGGGGCTTGTGCTGGTGAGCACATCTCAAGATCTTTGACCCAATATGCATCGCTAGGTGGGCTCGCGGTAGATCATCAGCTCGCTAGCGTGGCGCAGCAGCGAAGATCGCAGCTCGCGCACAAAGGAGGCGCTCAGAACGTCGTCATGCCAAGAAAACCAAGCAGGTTTGCGAACCCATTGTCACTGCCACGTCGAGACCGTTCATCATTTTCTCGCAGAGCATAAAGAGCAAAGCGAAAGCCACAAGTTATCTCCATTTCTCATCTCCCTTCAAGCTTCTCAAACAACAAACAGACAGCAACCCGAGTTTCCAAAGCTTCTCAAAAGCCAATTCTCGCGCAACGCCAAATCAACAAACAGCACCCGCCAAGACTAAGCGATATCAGCCCGCGGAGCGCTCTTACAAAAACAACTAAGCCAATACCACTACCAACCAAGCAATAATGGGTCTCATGTGGACTAAAGGCTTCGGGGGAAAGCACGCTGGTAAGACATCCTCTTCCTTCAAAGCACGATTACCATGTTCCGTCGCGGACTTTGCGCCTCTCGACTACACCACACGAACTTCTTCATCAAAAGCACCATACACACACATTATCTCGCACAGTAAAGCTAACACATTGTTCACCAGGTGGCGGCGTCGTCATCGACAAGCACGGCGCTCGCCGCGCTCCCTTCAGATTCTCCTTCAAGGGCTTGAACTGCTTCAAGTAAACTACCCAAGTTCCTATGATTGTCAGTCAGCACACGGCAACAGCGACGGAGTTCTACTCTCGGTCCTCGGCTGCTCTGCAGTGTTTTCACCTTTTGTTCCTTTTTTCACGACTCGACTCACCTGTCCTAAATGGAGGCAGTAATACACACGACACGGCTGGACGGAGCGTTAATGCGGCATGAATGACTATTATACCCCACCCCAATCATGAAAATCAGGCATAGCTAGGAAATGCAGGATGTTCGAAACTTTCCACAACAGATTCTTATCATTGACATGAGCAAAATTCGTTCCTTAGAGCATGTGACATTAAGGTTGCAATGAATGAGAGGCAAGTATGCGTTTTATTCGATGACCCTCAAAGATCAAAATGTTCGCTAATGGGACGCTGTCCGCAAACCACTGACAAATTTCTGTGGCCGTCCAGTATCTTGTTCGCGCTGCAACCGATCTATTCGTTCTTAGAGCTTGCTCTCTCTAGCCGATGCGTCCCCAACCTCGCTCTTTGCCAGATCCCTCAGAACCTTCCGCATGATCTTGCCAGATGGGTTCTTAGGAATAGTGTCCACGAATTTGACTCCGCCTGCGAGGCGCTTGTGCGGCGCTACCTTCTTTGCTAGCCAAGAAGCGATCTCCTCAGCGGTCGCGGTTTGCGCTTCTTGCAGTGCGATGTAGGCACGTGGAAGCTCCTCTCCATTGATTGTAACGCCAACGACAGCAGCATCTTGCACGGCCGGGTGGTCCAGAAGTAAAGCCTCTAACTCTGCGGGAGCAACTTGGTTTCCCTTGACCTTGATAAGTTCCTGTATTGGCATATGTCAGTATTTGCAAAGCGTCGTATGTGCGTCGCCGCCCTTCTTACCTTTTTCCGGTCGACAATGTAAATGAAACCCCTCTCGTTTCGATAAGCGATATCGCCAGTCTTCAGCCAACCATCCTCCGTCAACGTCTCTCTCGTGGCGTCTGGCTTGCGCCAATATCCCTTCATCACATTTGGTCCCTTGACCCAGAATTCTCCCCTCTCGTTCACACCTACCTCTTTGCCCTCTTCGCTCACAATCATAGCTTCGATATTAGGATTGAGCTCCCCAACGCTGGCATCGACGGCAACTTCATTGGGCTCCATGCCGCAAGCACTACATGTGATCTCCGTCATGCCCCAACCCTGCTTCAGGTTGACCTGACCAGCAGGCCAGAGACCCTCAAACTCAACCTGAGGCTCTCTTCCAAGCGGCGCAGCACCGCATCCAGCGCTCTCCACGGAGGACAGGTCGAACTTGCGAGCTTCTGGGCGCTTCGCTAGCGCCACGACGATGGGTGGAACGAGGGTGAGGCCAGTGATGCGGTATTCGTGGATGTACTTGAGCATTTTGCCAAAGTCGAACTTTTGCATAACGTAAATCGGAACTCCTTTGAGAGGCGCGGAGACGCAATGTACCGTTTGACCGTAGGCGTGGTACATCGGAAGCATGGAGAGGCCACGCGTGCGAGCAATGACCGCTTCGTAGTCGGATTCAAGTTGTGAGACGTAGTCGGTCTGCATACAGTTGCTGACATAATTCATGTGTGTGATCTCGACGCCTTTGGGAACACCGGTTGTGCCGCTGGAGTAGTTCAGGACAACGGTCGTATCCATCTGCGTTCTCGAATCGAACTCTTGCCAGCGGTAGCGAGAGCCTTCTGACGGCGAGGCCAGCAGGTATGACCAGTGCTGGACACCCTGCGTAGCCTTTCCTTTGCCATCGAATGTGTCGTAGCCGCCGTCGAAGCTGAAGATCTTGCTTGTAGGAAAGCCAATGCTCTTTGCCGCTTCGAGCGCAGTGTCCAGGCTACCCTCGGCTGTGATCAAAAATTTAGATCCAGTATCTTGTAACTGATATGCGAGCTCTCTTGCCACGTAGGTTGGGTTTGCGCCGCTGAAGATTCCACCCGCCATGATCGTGCCCTGTAGCACGACGGGAAAGAAGATAGTGTTGCCGGAAAACAGCAACAACCTGTCGCCCTCTTGGAAACCCTGCGCTTTCAGGCCGGCAGCAAATCTCTTTGACCATTCTCGGTAGTCATGGAGCGAAAGGCAGTAAGATGGCTGTTCGGCATCGAGGATTATGGGTTTCGGATCGAGAGTGGCATCTTGGGCACCAAAGAGGTACGTTGAGAGAGAAACAGTAGGAATGTCGATGTGCCAACGCGATTTCCACGGCATGCTGACGATGTGAGATGTATTCAGAGCAACGAGATAATCGTTCAAGTAGGTGTCTTCTATCCGACAAGGTAAGCTGGCGCGAGATCAATCCGGTGATGCTTCTAACGCTCAGCGATCTATCGCAAACAATCGACAGTGACAAGACGCAGACAGTGCCTAGAGACGACGTGATACGATGGGTAGGCGCACAACCACCTTATCAACAAAGCAGTAGCCGACATTACCGACATTCGACTTGGCTATGCATACGCTGCGTGACCCTACAACCGCGGCTGAAGACATGCTCGCCTAAGTGCAGCCACAAGCCGAACCGCCGTGGTCTGGGTGGATTTGACAGCAAGATTAAGCGCTAAAGAATGAATTACGGGGTTAGTGTCAGGGCAAAAGCGGGGGACGTGTGCGCCTTGAAATTGACAGATGGGTATAGGTGGGCAGGCGAAGGAATTTGCCTCGGCATGGGGTGAAAGGGAGAAATGGGTATTATAGACGCCAATCCTGAACAAATAAGCTACGAAAGTACTCCTGATGGAGTTTGGAATGTGGTCGTGTCGTGCGTGAAAGTGGACTTTTGTGATTGACTGCTCGAACTCAAAGCCGGATCCACCATAGCAAAGCAATAGGCGCCTGGTTACACCTGATCGTCTTTCAGAGTTCGTTTTTGTGTATGTAGGAGAGCAATGCGATACGCTTAGAGCTCGGCGGCGAGAGCCTGGATCTTCTTCTGAATCTTCTCGTCGCGCTGGGCCTTGGTGAGCTTGCCCTCGCGGTACTTCTTGCTCTCGGCCTTCCACTCGTCCTTGGACTTCTTGGGGCCCTCAGACTCGACCTTCTTGAAGGGGTCCTCACGGATCTGCTTGTGGGCCTCCTGGTAGAGCTCCTCAAGACCGTCGGCCTCAATCTCCTCGTCGATGTAGCCGGAGAACTGGGACTTGTAACGCTCCTCATCGTCGTCGGCGAGAGTCTCCATGTACTCAGCGACGTGGCCGGCGAAGATGTACTTGCGGAGGGTCTCGGCGTCGAGCTCCTTGGACTCGATGTCGTAACCGGGGAAACGCTTCTCGGAGTGGGGGATGTAGAGACCACCGTCGGAGGCACCCTTCATGGCACCGAAGACGCGGGCACCAGTGGAGGTGCGGACAAGACCGACGTCGAGGTAGCACTTGAAGGGGCGGCGCTCCTCACCGTCAACCTCGGCGGGCTCAGTCTCGGTGAACTCGCCATCAGCCTCCTCAACACCAGTGAAGGCCTTGTCGAGGCCGAGCTTGGCAAGAGCGCGACGGGCGACAAGGAGACCAACGCAGTAGGCGGCGGCCCAGTTGGTAAGACCGTGGGTGATGTCGTAGGCCTTGAGCTCGTGGGCGTAGGCGGAGACGAAGACCTTGTCGCCGGTGATCTCGGAGGTGACGATCTGGGCGATGATGTCGCGGTTGGTGAAGCGGACAACCAGGCGGTACTTGGGAGCGTTGTACTTGTTCTTGGCCTGGGTGACGAGACGCTTGCGGGCGTAGTAGTCGGTCTTACCCGCACGTCTACGGGCGTACTTCACCTGGAAACGGCTTGAGGAGTGTTAGCATGCATCAAGAGAGATTCCTAAGGGGTTAGACGATTGAATGACTTACCTGAAGTAGGCGGAGTTCTTAACCAACTTGGTCTGAAAGAATCCTCGAGTCAGCAATTTGCGCTTCAGGACCACACCCGAAGCATCTTGCAGCGACTCATCGCGGTGTGTGTGGTATGCGCGCGTCGAGGCAATGCTCGACGGCGTGCGTGAGACTTACGAAAGGCATGTTGGCGGTGATTGACTGCTGAAGGCCGGTCTTGTCGTAGGGAAGCAGATGCAAGGCGATCGCGAATTTTGTAAAGCTTTACTTCGATGGTGGGCAATAAGTTCGCCAAGAGTTGTCGCAAACAATGGTTGGGACCACAACTGTCTGGCCAGCTACGCACTTCACACTCGTCACCAGCGCGCAATCATTTCATTTCCCATTGATCATGTGAGAGGAAACAGCACACATGTGTAGCGGCTGGTCAAAAGTGAGCTACGAATTGAGATGTTTCAGCACAAATAGCTAATACTCAAATTGTCGCTCTCGCCCTTCACTTGCTGAAGAATCCTTGGTATGCAAACATTTGCTACAGCACTTCTAGCCACTGGTGGTTGAGACGCTGATAATGTCCTACGCGATCCACAGACAAATCATTGCAAAGCAGTATGATGCAGGCAACAATACCGTTAAATACTGGTCTGGTGCTTTGAGCCCAATTGACGAAATGACAGAGCTTGCCTCTTTGATGCACCAAACAGTCTTCATCAAAGATCGACGCTGTCACGTGCGCCAGCACAAGGGCTCGTGTTATATACCGCATCGGGTGTCGCATCTTTGCGTATCATCTCTTACGTTTGCCAACTCAGCAAATTCAACGCTCCTGGTCCCGCTGTCTCTTATTCTAATTCTATGCTCAGGCGTTTAGTCAAGTCTAATGCGACAACGCCTCAAACCCGAGGATCAGAATCAGAGTCGAGGTGGTTTTATGTATAATATCTTTCAATTAGCACTCATATGTCCTCACGGAAGAACACTGCAAAGACGTGAACAAGGTCGGCCGACAGGTGGAACGAAGATGCCGAATAACATGCGCTTAGTCTCGCACCTGATAAGAAAGCACACATCCACGCACGCTGGGTCACAGACCGTCGATCAAAGGCCGCGGCGGCTGCCAAATATTCCCCGCGCTCATCCTCCACCGCATGTTACTTCTGCGGGTTGCAGCGATGTATCATCGACAGGGTATACTCGGTACAGGCGGAACTCTTATCGCCTCGCCTCTGCTTCAGCCGCAGAAGGCGGTAAATATACCACAGAGGTGCCTTGCATGATAAGCATCCAGCATGCAGTCCTTCCATCTTGCTCAATCCTGCTTTCACAGTACTGTTCCCCTGAGAACAATCCGAGAACAATATGCCGAAAAAGAACGAACATCATAACCACGACTCGAGACAAGTGTACAGCTCGGCCCGACCTGCCGGGTACGACGAGGAAGATGTTTTTGGAAACGAAGAGGCGCACGATATTCGCTACAAAACGCTCTCGTGGCCGATGGTAGCAATGTTGATGATCGCCGAGATAGTCTCGAATGGTATGATCGTAGGACTCTCACAGGGAGCAAGATACTGAAGCCATTCCAGGCATGCTGTCACTTCCGTCTTCACTCGCAGTGGTGTATGTGTAATCTTGTCAGGGTGATCGTGAAAGCCATCTTAGCGATACGTTACTGACTTGGACCGCTATTGAACAGTGGTATCGTTCCTGGTGTGATCCTCATCGTTTTCTTGGGTGTTTTCGCTACTTACACCAGCTGGCTGTTGGTAAAGTTCAAGATAAACCACCCAGAGGTCCATACAATGGGCGATGCAGGCTACATACTCTTCGGACCCATCGGACGTGAAGTGTTAGCCTTTGGAACCGTGGTATTTGCTATCTTTGCCACCGGAGGTCAGCTACTCGCCGGACAAATTGCGCTGGCATCCCTCAGCGATAACAAGCTCTGCACCATGCTGTATACTGGCATCTTTGCAATCCCGACACTGATATGCTCGTTTCCAAGAACGTTCGATGGACTCTCTTGGCTCTCTGTCTCAAGTGTGCTTAGTATCATCGTTGCTGGTATAGTCGGCATGGTTGGCGCTGGCCTCCACCCTGAGCCTGGGAGAGAGGTCGACATCGTTCGGACTACGACTTTCTACTCTGCATTCATTTCTATAACTAATCCCGTGTTTGCCTTCGCCGGTCATTTCATGTAAGATGCTGCCATCGTGCTTACATTGAGCATCCACTGACAAGTCCACTGAAGGTTCTTCATCCTAGTGTCGGAGATGCGTCGACCACAAGACGCCATGAAGGCGGCTTACACACTCCAGGCGACAGCAACAAGCTACTACGTGATCTTTGCGGCTATTACCTATGTGTACATCGGAAGCACCGTTGCATCGCCTTCATTCTCATCTCTGACGCCTGTATGGCAAAAGGCCGCATACGGGATCGCGTTACCTAATTTCCTGATCGCTGGGAGTTTGTATTCGCATACCGCGAGCAAGCTCGTCTTCGTCCGCATCTTTAGGCACTCGAAGCATCTTCACTCTCACACGATCCTCGGCTGGAGCGTCTGGACGCTACTAATCTTGGTCATGAACGGCGCTGCATTTGTTCTGGCTGTTGGAGTTCCCATATTCAACTATCTGATAGGTACCGCTGCTTCTGCATTTGCTATCGAGAGGCATGAAAGCTAACTATCTCTTAGGAATTGCTGCTTCTCTATTCGCGGCATGGTTCACGTACGGCATGTAAGTGACACGAACTTTCGTCCCACAGAGGATAATATCTATATCGCATATACATGGATGTGTGCATGTAGCTCCGCAGTACTGACGATGTCGCAGAGCTGGGTTCTTCTTCTTACATGATGAGTACCATGTCTTTGAGAGTACGCATGGTTGGCGACGGAAGTGGTTCCAGACCACACTGTGTGTCCTCACGATTATCATCGGGGCCTTTATCTGCGTAGCTGGGATGTACGTGACTGTCAGAGCCATCATTGATGCATACCAGAGTGGTGCAGTGGCGTCGCCCTTTGCTTGCTAGGAGTTGTTATAGCGAATAATTGTCCTACTTCAGAATGCCTACAGTGGCACGTCCAGAATCCAATCATACCGTCTCATCGGGGAAAGCATAATAATCACATTTGCGCACGGCTGTGAAAGTACGTATACTCTTGGGGTACTTACATGCCTCCAATCTCATTTCATGGCCTTTGAGGCCCATGTATACTACTGCTAGGGGCATAAGGTCGATGACTTTGCCATTGAACACCGCAGAACGCGCCGAAGCTTGAAGTATCGACATTTCAGCACCATCACATATGGAAATAGTATGAGCACTATTTCGGAATTTGACTCGCCAATCTGTGACGATGATGGATGTAGCCAAGATTGTTTCATTGCTAGTTCTGGGAGAACTGATCTATATCGTCAGACTGAAGCTTGTTGACCCTCTTCCCGCCGCCTCGCAAATACAGCATTCATAGCACCTTTCACCTCCGGGTTGTTCTGAATTGTGTTATGTATCAGCCACTCCTTCAAGCTTTCCCTGAGAGAAGTCATGGAAGGATCCTCACTTGCGAAGGGCGCAAGCTCCAGGCCCACGAGCCTGGTAATCTCCTGGTCTGCCGCTCTCGACAGCGCCTCCAGACGATCGACTTGCTGTGCAGTGACAACAGCACCTTCGGGCGCCACCGGCTGTGGACCCTTCACCAAGGGTCCGAGTTGTGCCATTGCGATGAAGAAAGTGACTGCGATCTTCCGGAGAAGTTCCAGCAGCTGGAAGGGCAGATAGGGTGGTCGAACTCTCGTCGTAATCAAGATAGGGTTGATCAACTTGCTCAGTGTCGCCGGGAATTGAGGCCGAGTCATCACATAGAGCTCAATGGCGAACAGAGCCGCCATGACCAGGTATCGCCAAAATTTTCCAGCTTGTAATTGACCGAACACGCTCAGCAGAACGAGCGCCGTGCCAGTACCAATGTAGTAGACGCCGATGTTTTGGACTCCTGTGAAGACATAGTCGCGGATGGTCTTTGCTTGTCGCCACTGCAAAACCTGCGGGCCAAAGCGATCGTAGGCGAAGCGTTTGGTAGGGTCGATCAACGTGTCGCGAGCCAGTTGCAGACGCACATAGATCGCCTCGACATTGGAGCGATCGGCTCCCGTCGCCTTGTCTGGATGAAATTGTACAGTCCTACACTCATGTCAGCAGGCACATCGAACTTGATCTTGATTGTAGATCGACATACAATCGTCTGAAACGGCTTTGCACTGCCTTCTCGGCGACATCGTGCGCAACACCCAGATCTTGGTAGAAGTCGCCCGCGAGTCGCAGCTGATAGTCTGCCTCGTAGACTGTGTACAGCAGATATACGACAATCACAAATATGTGGATGCGACGTCGATCGCGAACGAAGCGTGGCGAGCCAGGTGCGGGCTTCGGATCACCAGCGCGAATGAGGATTGCGTACAAAGCAGTTTGAACATAGCCAGTCACCAGCTGATCCATATCAGTATGTATTCGCTTAAATGAGTGTACTGTGAATGTATATTTCTTACCCCTGGGAGGAAATACCAACCAGCCAAAGAGAGGAAGCCATTGGCCGACATTTTGGATATGTGTGTCGTGGCCAACAATTTGGAGTACACAAGTTGTGATCAGTTCACCAAGTAAGGAGAAATCCGCTCTTGTTCAATTATTAATTACATCTGATCGCATTGATGTTGTGTAGCGTGTACAGAGACAAGTGTCGCATACCGTCAGTCAGGCACAAGCCAGGGTCTTCGGCAGAAGTCGCGTTCGGCGCAAAAAAATGTCACATGATCGTCGAGTTCGGCTTTCACCAAGGTTTTGTCTCCGGCGACTTTTTGCGACAGACTTGCGCCAATCAGCACGCCAATATGTCCACAGAGAACATGTCGCCCGTTTCAAAAGACAAGGCAGACAAGATGTCGAAGAAGAGGAGAAGAGAGGAAGAGGAGCTTGCGCAGCAGAAAAAGCTGAAGAAGTCGAAGAAAGACCGCGAGACCGCTGTGAAGCAAGAATCTGCCGAAGAGCCCGCTGAAGAGACGACACCATCAAAGAAAGAGAAGAAAAAGAGGAGGAAGAGTGTTGAGGTACACGCAGACGAGGCGATTGCCCAGGAATCGGAGGCAGCGGCTGTTGCAACAACTCAAGAAAACGAGGACGATGCTGTGCAACCCAATGGCACAGACGAGACCAAGCCTCATGTTCCCACGACCACAACGACTGCAATCAAGAGCAAATACTTGACATCCAAATCGCCTTTCGTACAGCACACGACTTCATTCTATCTCGCATTGTCCCCAATTGCGCACCAATTCCCTCTGGAGGGCCTTTGCGCCGAACACATCTCGCCTCTGCTTCTCACATACTACCCACCAATGAAGGGTGTGGTTCTATCATACAACAACCCACGACTGTCGGAGTCGCCAGAGACCGGCTCAAAGATTGCGGAAGGCAAAAAGGCAAAGACCGTGCTCGGTCGTAGTGTTGATGAATACGCTGTCACGTACGTCTGGCTCACCGTTGAGCTATTGGTGTTCAAGCCACAGAGAGGAACGGTCCTGGAGGGCTACGTCAACTTGCAAAACGAGAGCATCCTTGGCCTGATCTGCTACAACTACTTCAATGCTGGCATTGAACGATCACGGTTGCCCAAGGATTGGCAGTGGGTTGCAGATGAAGCGCAAGAGGATAGTGGCGAGATTTCGCGTAAAGGACGTCGTGATGCTGCAGGCCATTACGTCAACGCAGAGGGCAACAAAGTGGAAGGCAAGATTATCTTCAAAGTGAAGGACTTCGAGGCGACTGCAGGAGCCGAGACAGGCAGCGGAAGCATCAACATCTATGGCACGCTTTTGGTGGAGAGCGAAGACCAGAAGGTCGATGAAGAATCAAGGCAAAAGGGTCTTGTGAGAGAAAGACCCACACGTAGATAATATCGCACTTTTATTGCATGCTCAAAGACGAGCATTCATGTACATTTTCACAGCGACTTTATTTCCTACCTCGACTTTGGACCGTTATTTCCCCGCACAGTCGGACTTCCACTTCCACTTTCACGTGCTCAACTTTCTCGGGATTTGCTCTCTCCATCGCGACTTCAATTTATTGCCATGCATTTTTCCACTTTGACATAGCGACAACCACCCACTAAACCGCACAACATGCGTCTCCGTCTGCGTGTCCAGCGCAATGAGCTGCCAGCCGTAAATACACTCTGGCCTCTCACCGACACTCAGCAGAAGCACACAATTGCGCAGCTGCTCGAAGCTATCAACCAGACATTTCCTCTCGAAAGCGACAAGTGGGGCCTGGAAGACTACGTTGTCACTGTCGCAAGCTACGAATGCCTCCACTACCACGAGATCGGCGCCGTCTGCAAAGACGAGGATGAGGTCGTTGTCCGACCATTAACATACGCAGAGGTAAGAGCAAGAACCTTGATGGGCAGGAGTCAGATTAGCGGAGATGGGAGGAAGCTTGAGGATGGTATTGCGTTTGGAAGACCCCTGTTGAGAGCACCAGTGAGGCCAGAAGTGAGGATTCCAGCAAGAAAGAGGAAGCGCGGTGGTGAAGCTGAGGAAGACGATGAGGGCGATAAGAGAGTCAGATTCTCGAGCAATGAAGAGGAGGACGAGGAGATTGAGGCTGTGCCACTCCTGAGTCGCAAGACGGTGGTAGTGGTTTCGGGCAAGGATGATGATAGTGAAGAGGATGAAGATGACGAGGATGATGATCAAGATTTTGAGCTCGAGGACGATGCTTCTTCATCTGAAGCAGAGTCTGAATCCTTCGCAGCAAGCTCATCATCGAGTGGTTCGGACTCAAGCGACAGTTCTGAAAGTAGTGATTCCAGCGACAGCTCCAGCAGTTCTTCGAGCGATTCCTCGAGCGACGAGTCAGGCAAGGCCAGCGCTAAAGCCTCACGAGCGAAGAAGACTGCTTCGAGCGTCAAATCGATCTCACAAACAGCAACGAAACTCAACACCAAAACTTCACCGAATACGACAAAGCAGACTAGTTCTGGCGCGCCACAGCCCGGGACCATTCCACACGAAGGAAAGCGGACGACACAAGAGCGCAACGCAAGGCGCCGTGATTCCAAAAAGCTTGCATATCTGAAAGAAAACGGCATCTTGCCGCCCAGCGCAGATCTGATGGCGCTTCGCGTGTGGGAAAAGACCTCAAACTGGATCACTGAGGCGCCAGGCCTGACAAAGCCCACTAACGCGACCGAGACATCCAGCTCGACTATGCAGGGCACCGAAGACCCGAGTGATGAGGTTGATTTGGCGACACAGCGCCAGCAACTACTTGAATCGATAGCTTCTGGTGGCGTAGAGATTGGCGCAAACGGAAAAGCTGTAAGAGAAGAAAGTGAAGACGAAGGACCAGAAGTGCACAACAACAGAATTGCCGCCGAGCAGGCAGCCCTTACGGAACGACTTTACCGCGAAAATATCAACACCATGACTGAAGACGCCTCCGCTTCACCAGGCACGCCAAGCCGTCGTGGACTCGACATGAGCAGTGCAGAACGTCTGCTCTATGGATCGTTAGGTGTACGTGCGCCCAAGACACAAGAGCAAAAGGATGCACTGCAAAAGAAGCTCGCTGGACGCCAGGGTACAGCAGCGCCAAAATCCAAGTCCAAAGCTCAGTCCAAGCAGCCTGGGATTGCTGAGGCGGAAGCTGAAGAAACCCCTGACGCATGGCTGCAAAGAATTGATCTGCGCGCAGTTGAGTGCTGCGAGGAAGGCGTCGAACTAAGCACACCTCCATTTCCATTCTACCAAAGATGGGACTCGCAGTACCGCAAGAAAAAGAACAGGAACATGGCCGCTTACGCCAACGCGCCACGTAAGCGCAGACGAGGCAATCAAGACAACATGGTTGGCGAATTCGTCGAATCGTACGACAAGTACAACCAAGATGGATTTGGCGATGTCTTGGACTACGACGGTAACGGCGCAGGCGATGAAGACTGGGATCAAGACGACCTCGCCGAGCAGCAGCTTCTCAGTGAAGTGAACGCTCACTTACCTGTCGACGACTTTCCCGCTCTACCCGAAAATGTCTCCTCTCTTCCAGCGCTGACCAGCGAGGATGCGCAAAGCGGCGACTATGTGACCTACACAGAACTTGTGTGCTCTCCTGCCACAAGCTGGCAGCCGATGATGTTGACTCGCACAGTACAGCTGATGGAAAAGGACGGCGCTGAATGGAAGGTGAAGCTCGCGGTGAGAGACTTGCCGCCGAAGGAGTACGACGCGGATGGCAATCGAGTGTACGGGAAGTTCGAGATGGAAGAAATGAGCGACGATGGTGAAAAACCAGGGGAAGATGAGAGAGTCAAAGTCATGGCTTTCGCGGACCTCAACGAGGCGAGGTTGCTGGAGAGAGCCGGAGTAGAGGTAGAGGCGGCAGGAGAGGAAGCATGAGACCAACAAGTGAAGTGGAGTAATCGTTGAATTTGCGAGGCTATTGATCGAGGCCTCCAAATCCTAGATACAGGCTGCCCAAATCCACACACGAAGACGAGATTGCAAGCAAGCCGCAGTGTTGCCAGCAACACTCGGACATGATATGCTAGCAACATTGAAGTAAAGCCTTGGCCACCATGCCCTCACACCAGATTCATCTCTCATATCATCCATCTCGGTCTTTCAGCTCATATCATTCATCACAGTCTTTCAGCTCATGCTCCTCCCGGCGAAGCTTCCACCGCTTCCATCACTCACTCGCCACCTCGCACTCCCGCAGAGCACTCGGTGCTTTCGGCTTCGTCTCTCGCCAGCAACGCCTGTCCTGCAGAGCCGCCGGCGTCCACAGCAAATTGTTCCTAAAGCAGCGCGCTGGGAAGGCGAAGACTTTGGCGCCCGTGGAGTCGAGAGTTTCGGTGTCTCGCTCGCCGTACAGGCGGTTGATGGTGATATGGTCGCAGCCATTCATTTTGACTCTGGCGAAGTAGGTGTTGAGGATCTTGCGGCCGTTCTTTGACTTCCGCATGGTGAAGGTGAAAGTGAAGGTGGCGTCGAGAAAAGTGCGGCGGTGAGTTTTGGTTGCGTTGGTATTGAGTAGATGGTTAGGATGTGGCGTGTATATTGGTTGATGTGCGGAATATGTTTGTGCTTGAGAATCGGTTTGCGAAGATGTAGGAAGCCAATGAATAGAGGATTGTCGAGTGTTAGTTTACCTTCGCATTGTGTGCGCTGCACAATAGGCACTCTCGGCCTATTGAGCTCGGGGTGCACGTTTCAGAGCTGGAGTGAGGTTACTGCAGCTTGAACAGCTTTCCAGGCACTCCCTTTTATCTTCAGCCACAACCTGGAAGAACAGCAATTCTCGCGTCTCATGGGTGGCGAGGGAATAGCATGCTACCGTATCAGGTCTTGACGGCTTACGTTATGTGAAACTCTAGCAGTGAAGACCAGAAGAGGATGAGTAAGAATAGAACACCGAGGTGCCATTGCGCTCATTCGATTTGATGGTGGTCTACACACTGGTTGGTACATGGAAACAATCCCTTGACGCCTCGCTTAAATCATTGACACCTTCCCAGTGGCCACAGCCGGCCGTGAGGTCACCAACACCAGTTATTTTATGTCAATTGTCCGATGCTGTTCATTACGCCGACAATCGCCGCCTGTAGCCCGTTATCGTAACCACCAGCACCACCCTTCGAATACTGCAAAATCAAATCTCTTTCTGTCGCAGGAACGATCCTGTCTCTCAGACTTCTCTCGTTTTTGGTCAAGCTTTCCACGTCATCTCGAAGCGCCTGTGTGTTGATCTGTAGATCTTGAATGTCGGCGCTAGCGATGCCTTCTGCCGCACCAATCGAGGATGCTGAACGGAGGATCAAAGAGATCAAGATGAGGCTCCGTGCCTCAGACATGGCGCCGAGAGTTACAGCGCCAGCGCGCGGATTGCGCGTAGATGGCTTCGCGTTAACCAGCGAGATCTCAGCACGCTGGAGCTGTGCAGGGAACGAGTTAAGGAATGCTGCGACTTCTGCGGCGATTGCCGGACCTGCTGCATTGAGCAGGTTCAGACATAGTGGCAGGAAGCCGTCTGACCAGATGCCAAACATACGCTGAGGTTCATCGAACGGCCCTTTACCTCCATCCTTGCGGAAGTAATTGCTAATGTTTGCGGTGCTGAGATGTGACAGTACACTCTCGTTGGCCATAAGCTCAGCGATCTGAGGCACAGAAGAGAGCAACACCAAGAAGTTTATAGCAATGGTGCCATACACAGGGTCCTGCTCTGTGTGTTCCGCTAGCTGATCGGACCATGAGAAGAGGCTGAGCCCACCGCGGATCAAGCTGGACCCAGCGATCATGTCTGCGATCTGGGCATGTATTTGGTGCACGCCCCGAACCGAGAGTATAGCACGCAAGAGCGCAGAGAGAAGCAGGAAGTCTCCAGCCTGCGCCAACTCAATACTGGTGTGTAGGTTTCCGCACAACGCACGGAAGCCAGTAGCAACTGTGCGCCCAACAATTTCTACCAAGACAGCGCCAACGGAAGGATGAAGAGCGAGATTGGTCCCCATGCCGGTCGCTGTTGGTTTCGGGTCCAGGTATGTATGCGGCTGCAGAGAAAGATACAAGATCTGCAGCAGGGTCGTGTAGTATTTGAGGTCCTGCGGTGTGCGTGCAACGTCGTAGTCGACTGGGCTGGTCTTGACGAGATGCCACGCCAAAGGCAACAGGCCTCTTACCTGATCGACTGTGGACTTGATACTCACAAGCCGTGAGATCAAGACAAATGCAAGATCAGCTCTGGTTTGGAGCAGTTCTGCAGCATAAGGCATGTCCAAATTGGTGCTATCATTCGCTTCCAGGGCGTGCTGTGCGGTAGCCGCAAGGACAGGTTGTAGCGATGGTTCGTCCTCCACGCACTCTAAGAGAGTGGTCGCCAACGTCTTCCATGAAGTCAACAGGCGAGTTTGTGCTTCCACAAGGCTCAGGTTGATATTTGCGCGGCTGAATTCTTCCTTGAATCCCTGTTTGCCATGCCAATGCGTGTCGTGGGCCATCATCTTACGGGCCAAATCCACGTCGTAGATGTAGCCGTCTCCCAGAGCCGAAGGGTTGGCCTGAGTGCGCCTGAAGTCGGAAGGCGCACACGGCAAGTTCTTCGGTAAGTTTCTTGCAAAATTTGCATGCAATGAGTTGTTGTAGCCATCCACCTTGGTAGCTTGCTCGCTGACAAAGGCCAAGTACGGCACAATTGACTTCAGTTGCGACTTGTCACCAATCTCGAGACTGGCGTGCAAATTCACCGCAAGAACATCGCACACAAGTGCTGCCATCTGAAGCTCCGGGATTGCGTTCTTGGCCTCTGTTACATTTCCAGACCTCGACATTGGCTTTAGATCATTCAACCAAGCGAGAGCATTCTTCAGGAATTCAGACTTGGAGCGCACTTCATTAGTGGCCCAGATCCAGACCTGCTGCGCTTTGGCAACAAATTGTAACATGGCGATTGCACGTGGAGGGCTCAGCGATCGGATGTCGGCGAGCTGCTCGAGCGCATAGCCTAGGATCGTCCTGTTGCTTGCAGCTTGGGTTCCGGACTTGTAATTGTCCTTCGGGAGTGATCCTGTCAGGAGATACATAGCGAAGTACTGTTGGTCGCTCTCCAAGACTGAGGCCAGGAATGACCAGATTGCGCACTCAGTGGACGTGTTCGTCAAAGGTCGGTCAAGCTGCGAAAGTAGAGCCAAGAAGTTCTTCGACTCTTCGTGATTTAGCTGGCCAAGGATAGAGGGGAGCTCGGTGTTGTCGGCAGGAGAGGGCGTGAGAAGCTCAGCGAACAACTCAGCTACCGGCCTCTTGTAAATCTGGCGAGAAGCGAAAAGGACTGTGAGCATCGAAGATAGCTTCACTAATTGAGTCGGAAGGGAGCCTGCGGTCTGGTTCCGGAATTTGAGTGTCCGGATCACCGTGGTCAGGTATCTGCAAACAGAGACTGTTTGTGCTTCGATCAGGCTCTGCTGTGCTAAGACGAGCACAGGATCATTGACTTGTATGCCCTGCGCGAGGACAGCACTGAGTGGAGCGAGCACAAAGTCAGAAACAGTCTGCGTCGTGGCCGCAACAGACAAGACCTCTGTCAATTTGCCGCTTTGATCGGCTTCTGAGCCGATTCCGTAAGCCGCCGTCAACAGATCGTTGAATGCATTGCATAATCTTGTGACTAACATCGCCTTCTCTTCAAGTACGCCGAATCCCCACTCATTCAGGTTCAGCAAAACGTCCTGTGCAATTCGTGTATATGTGGAGAGCACAACCGAGATCGTCCGCTCGGGAGTCTGCTCAGGCGTCTCCATAGGGGAATCGAAGCGCCGTCTAGGCTGAAGTGAATCGGGTTTGGGTTTGCGCTTGACAACGCCATAGACGGCATCATCAAGTATGGACTCGTACAATTTGATGCAGGAGCTCAAAAACCCGTACTGCCCAGCCCTGACTTCGACGCCAGAGACCACAGCGACGAGAGCACTGACTCCAGCAGTGATGCCGAGCAGGCTGCTCCGTGAAAGCCATGACCATGTACGCTCGGGAGTATAAGCGACCAATGCATCGAAGAAGTCAATACAAGCTATTAGGAGCTGCAAAGAACCTTCCTGGTTATTCTGGTCAATGAAAGCCAACAACTCGAGTTCCATAATCTCTGTCAATATGGTCACGATATCAAGGTCGTCCCTGAGTGCGAATCCAAAGCGTCCAAGGACATGGTCGCTTTCTTCCCGACTGCGAGCGCCTCTGACAAGTGCGACAATAAGAGCCACGATCTCGGAAGCCGTGTGCCTGTCCAGAGTATTGCCCGACGCAGGAACAACAAGTTCAGAGTTTGGCAATAGTGTCGCTAAAAGCACTCCAAGGTATGCGAGTCCAGAATGTTCATGTTGCAGCATCAAGACGAATGGTCTGGTGTCCTTGATGATGATTCCGGGCGTGCCACGGGGTATAGTCGCGACGGCGTTCGAGCTACCACCGTCTGCGAGAACAAGAGAACGAGCATGTTCTTGGCTCTCGTAGTATTTGAGTGATGGTCGAGGGTCGAATATAGAGAAATCCTCCGTCAAGTGCATGCTGTTTGTGCCTTCGTCTTCGTGATCCAGTGCATATGAGCGGAAGTACTCTGGTACTTGCACAGTGAAGCTTTTTAACTCGTCCATCAAGTACACGACGTCTGCCACTCCATCGGTACGAGAGGTAGCCAGTGCCGTGAGTATCCTCAAGAGTGGGGACAGCTCATAGGGATAACGCGCAAATGCCTGATCCAAGATGTATGGTCTGAAACGCTCTCCGTCTGCCAGAGCACGGTCGCATACAGGACCGGAGACCTCTTCCGAGCTTCTGGTTGGGACGTCAGGCACCAGTAGGACGAGAAGCGCTTCCAAAACTTCTTCCTCGTATTGCACAATCGCCAAGCTTATCCGCACCAGTTCGAACAGAACAGTACGGCTAATAAATGCAGTGGAGATGTCCGCGTCTGACGCAAAAGCAGGAGAGACGATATTTCCCAAAGTTGTGATGATCGTGTAAACGTGCATGTTGTCGGTCGCAACCTTGGCAAAGACCTGCGATGGATCTTCGCGGTGTTCTCCAAACTCAAGGTCTTGGAGGACTTCCCAGGTCTTTTCGATCGCACTTTGTACTCTGCTGGGCGTGCGCATGGCAGACGGGCGTCTGCCTGATTCGCGGTCGCTACCATCATCGTCATGACGAGACTGATCGATACTGGCGTGGTCACGGATGTACATGGTGATAATGCTCCACGCGGCGATGGCAGGGGCCGCGATTTTGTTGTCACGATCTGCAGCTTGGAACAGGATGAGGTTGATCTCCTTCAAGCAAGCGTCGTCAGTGATGTAAGATCCAGATCCTAAGTCCGGGTATGCAATGTCGCCAGATCCCTGCGTCACAGTCCTCTTCTGCTCAATGTCCTTCATCGCCTGTGGAAGATTGAGAACAGCAGCGCTAGTGATGGATACCAGACATTGTAAGAGCGGGATTCGCACACCCTGGGCCGCGCTGATAGCATCAATACCAGCGAAAAAGTTAAATTTTTGCATGAGCTTGAACCAGGCACGAGCGTCCGCGGGACTGACTGCAGAATCGGCAGCGAAGACCAGTGCCAAAATTACTCGCATAGCATTGACAAGATCGGATGTTACGGCGTCGTAGTAGGTGGCCGTCAACTCGGGTCGCTCCTTCAAAGCATTTGGCTGATGTTCGGGACCGTCAAGGGTGGTAGCCAGTGTTGTCACAGCTTGAATGCAAAGTGACAATTTGCCTGCTTCGCCAGCTGCTGCGCGGTACACGGCATTCGCCTGAATTTCGACCCATGTTGTCTTATCGCCAGATTTGTTGTTTGCAGCCAGCGAAATGAGAAGCGCGCTACAGGCAATCGCAGCACTTTTTTCCTCGAGACATATCTTAACCAGTCGCTGGCGGCGGAGCTCCGTGTCTTCGAAATCTGGACATGCTTTATCCTCAGATTCGGCTTGAGCTGCTTTGCTTTTGCCAAAGTAGGACTGAGAGAAATCCTGACCATTGCTCCTGCTCTGTATGTTCCCCAGAAGGAGGTCTGCTGGCCTCTGCAGCCATTCCACAGCTGCGCATCTTAACGCCGAAATCTCGTCAATCCCGAGCTCTTTTGATATCCACAATGAATCTTCCTTCAATTGCTGCAGGTTGTAGGCGTTGTTTAGTGGTTGTGAGATGTTGATCTGTGCAGTTTTCGAGTCGAACGAAGACTTTGTCTGTGGAGATGCCTGCTGGAAAGGAGCCAAAGGTCTTGCGAGCGTGTCGCGGGTCTCATTGTCAGAAATGAAGCTTTCCAGCGTGCTGTTCTGATTGGCGGTGTGGAGATCGCTCAAAGCTGTATAAGCCGATGTCCAGGGAATCAGAGTCGCCGTACCAGACAAGCATTTGTCCAGTGCTGGGAAGTACGTAGCTTCCGGTGTCCTCGCCATGGTGTAGTAGTGTCGAAAGTTTCGAAGTGTTGTGAAGATAGAATGTTGCGTCGACAATCCAGATTAAGAGGTGCCGTCAAAAGTGAAGAGTCGCGAATCAATTCATTCCGTCAATTGTGTCGCGCGGGCGGAACAATGGGAGCATTGCGCACTGCGATTCACAGGATGGGCTCGCTCTCCATTCACAGCTCTAAGTTTATTGTATTGTATGGGCGCGCTGCTGCTTCACGCGACAGAGAGGTCCGAGCGGCGGGTAAGGCCGCGAGCTAGGACGGTTTGGCCAATGCCTCGCGACTTCAAGATGGATGAATGAACGGCAGAGAGAGAGAGAGAGAGAGCAGGCAGGGTATACGAGAAATCGCTCACTCCTTCACCACAACACACAAAATGACCGTCACCGAAACTCTTAAAGATGCAGTGGGCCTCGGCCATGGCGGCCCCAGCACTCGTACGTCCTCCATCCTCCGGCGCCACGCCCAAGCACGCATGCGCCATTGGGAACAACAAGACCATGTCGTAGCAATGATAGAGCGAGAGCGCTGACAGAGATGTAGCTGCCACCAGGCAAGAGATGTCCGATGCCAAACTTCCCCTCGCCTACCGCGACTCATGCGCCCACCTACTCATTCCTCTGAACAAATGCCGCCCTGCGAACTGGTATCTGCCCTGGAAGTGCCAGGTACGACCATCCGTGACCCGTCGCATGTCTAGTGCTGGACGCTCGGTGTGACGCAATGATTCGCTAATATAGCCCAGGACGAGAGACATTCATACGAGAAGTGCCAGTACGAGGAGTTCAAGCTGAGAGTGAAGAAGATGGATGAGCTGAAGGCACAGAACCCGGGCTCCAGGAGCAACTAGATGTGCGAGGAACAGGGAGAAACGAGACACAAAGCCAGACACACAAGATATCACGATGTGGCTGCTGTAAATATTACAAAGAGAGAGGAGCCACCTTGGCCCTGCAGGAACGATCATACCATGCTTTTGCTAATCAATCCTCGACTTCTTCACACTGACATGCTATTTGCATGTCAACATCTGCCCTAATCATTAATCCATTCCAGATCCCTTTAGTAGAGGCTGCAGCGCTGTCTAGGCAGCAATCTCTCCATCCTCGGAACCTTCGCCCAAGAATCTCTTCGACGCAGGCTCCATGTCTTCTCCTGTCTCAGCTGCCTCACGCTTACGCTTCGCCACACCAGCAGCGGCTTCCAGCTGCTCGGCCTTGGGAATAACGACACGACCACTGACCCCGGTGCTGTCCACGCTACCCAGACTGAGGAGGTCTTGCCCAATTTTGACAGCAAGCTGGGTTTGGTCGGGAAAGCTAGCAGAAAAGTTGAAAGGGTCGCCTGCCAGCATGGTGCTTTGGAAGTTCTCGTTACTGGTAGCGGGTGCTGAATTCATATTGTCGACATCGTCACCACTGACAACTTCGTTCTCGGTGATGGATCTCATGCCTGGCTGTTGGATGTTGAAGCTGGTGCCAAAATCATCTTGTTCGAAGTTGAACCGTTGCTGTTGTTGACCAGCAAGGTCTGTTGTGTCGAAGACATCATCTTGCGTGAATAAGCTGTTCACGTAAGCTCCTGTTTCCATCTCATTGGACGGACCGCCGCTCACTCCTGTAGCTGTGACATTGGCAGCACCGAACATGGCGCCGGTCACATCGCCATAGGAGCCATCGCCATCGCCTCGCGTGGCAAGAGCATCGAGTTCGTCAGCAGGATCGTCTTCAGTGAGATCGATCTGAACAGGACGAGCGTTTTGGATCGACTGACGCGGCAACGACGAAGGATCGTCAGGACCATAGCCGTTACCGCCACTCTGCTCCACGCCGCCCGGAAGATAGCCACGAGCTGCGTGAAGCGGCGGCATGTACTCGAACTTACGCTTCTCACAAGGTACTACATCTTCAGCAGCTCTGGTCTTGCTCTTGATGTCGCCGTTCTCCCCACGGCGTGTGCTGTAAAGATCTGGAGTGTCGCCGTCGCGGGCTCGGTCTCGGACGCGGCCGTTGTGAGCCTTGATTCGATCGTCCCAGCGGACGCCGGTTTTCTCCATGAAAGCTTTAGACCACATGCGCATGGCGGTGAAATAGTTCGACCCGCATACTGCGAGTACATTGTTTCTGGGCTGTTTGCCCGTTCCAGCGAAGTGCATGTTGGTGGCGTAGGTTGGCGGGCTATCGGTATCCGGGGCGCCATTGTTGGATTCGTAAAGCTTCGACGGCATCAGTCAGCAAAAATTCAATGATCGAAGAAAACAACTTGCTAGACTGCAACTTACAGTAAGAATAATTCGTTCGTTCGTGTTTGTGAGGGTGTCGACCTTGGTGAGCGTGCAATCGTATTCGAAGCCAGTAGTGTCCTTATAGACGTGATGGTTTGCTGATCTTCTGTTAGTTCTGCTCAGAGAGAAAATTACCTGGGACTCGGAATTACTAACCTTTGAACACGTCACCCCTGCCTCCCTTCGCCGTTTTCTTCATGAGATCAGAGTGCACCTTGCGCTGCTCTTTGAGCGCTTGCTTTTCCTGCTCCTTACGCCTGGCCTCGAGCTCCTGGAGCTCTTTCTCAGCCCTCTGTCGTTCAGCATTCTTAGCCTCGAACACGCGACGGTCATGGTCTCCGACATAGTCTTCTGTTCCCTCCTGCAGGACTTCTCCAAGCATCGCTTGATGTGACTTCGGCCCTGTCTCGCCATCTTGACATCCATCTTCACCTCCGCCCTCGCCAGCCTGCTTCCCACGCTTCTTGCGCTGGTCACTAGCAGCCGGCTGATCAATCCTCTCCCACAAGAACTCCCTCTCCCTGAGCTTCTTGTGAGTGGTCAAGCAATCCTCGAGCCACTGCGGAGTCACAATGTACACTTTGTGACCTTCCTCGTTAGCCTCGAGGGCAAGCTGCACGGCCATGGTCCTGTTCTTCCACAACTGCTCTTCCACCACCAGATGTGTGGTTTTTCCCTTCTCGAACTCCTTGTGGTACGCGCCTCCTGCCTGCTTCACCCACTTCTCGATCTGCTCCTTGGTCCATTTCTTCACGGTGCAAGTACGCGGGCTGATGACGCAGATGCGACAGCTGCTGAAAATTTTCGCCATGGCGGCTTTGCTGTTGGCTCAGCTCGTTGAGTGGTCGGATATGGTTTCGGCAGAACAGTGATTTGTTTGTGATGGAGCAGCACTTTTTGGCTGCTGAGTCGTCGAGTGTTGGTATTTGTCGCCTCAGTGCGAGATGAGTAGGATGGCGGTCATTCGTGAGGCTGTTTGTTGGTATTTTCAGATTCGTGGTTGGGTACGTATGATGTTCTGTGTCGGAGAGGTGGTGGTGAAGAAAGTGCAGAAGACAAAGACTGCGAGACTCTCTACGATTGATGTAAACTGCGAGCACATGCTGTGATGGATCAACTACTTGCATGTGAACGAGTCACTTTCATCGAACTGAGTAAAGGCTCGACTACATGCACGTGATACGCAAAGCCGCTCGTGACTGGTGATAAAGTGAGGCTTGATGATCGAACGTGGCCATATATTCGTCTATCTATCTATGCCAATTATCTCGATGCCTTAGCCGCCTTCACGAAGGCTTTGATCTTCTCCAGATCTTGCTCGCCATCTGTTTCTACACCGCTACTAACATCGACGCATACGACCTTTTCAGCTTGGTCGCCCAAGTTCTGAACAGCTTTAGCAACATTGTCAGGGTTCAGACCTCCAGCGAAGAGCACGTGCAAGCCATCGTCCTTCCTGAGAACATCAACGACAGTGCTAAAGTCCAATTGCTCTCCAGTGCCTCCTAAGCCTGAGTCAAGGAGAGGCAGTGAGTGAAAGCCACGGGTTGCGATGCCAGCATCATTGGGCTTGAAAGCGCGGATCACAGGCACGGGAATGATTGATGCCCATTCTAGAGGCTCCTGTCCGTGGAGCTGGACGATATCAAGGTTGAGCAATCGCTGCTGCTCCAAAATGTAATCCAGAGGCTGGTTCTGGAACACGCCGACGATCAGCGCACGAGATGGGTGCTGTAGTGCATAAGCTCCCTTGTGCTCGAAGAATGACACCGCCTTCTGCGTGCCGGCAGCTGAAGATTTCGCTTGTGACGAGGTCGCCTTTGGTGTGTTGTGCACAGTCTGTGAAATCGCAAGCGCTGTCTCAGTGCTGACGCAACGCTTTCGGCCGGTCACAAGGATCATGCCGATGAGGTCTGCGCCTGCTTCAATGGCAGCCTTTGCAGCCTCTGCACTTCTCGTGCCGCAGATCTTGACAGCTAGATGCTCAGGGGTGCGCGACTTGATTTGTTCTGAGTTGCCGCCCAGGAGCTCCGAAATGAACTTTGTAGTGTCCTTGGCACGCATGAGAGCCTCGCCGACAAGCACGGCACCAACACCAGTCTTGAGATAGGGCTCAACGTCTTGTGGTCCAGTGATGCCGGACAAGGCGCACAGTGTGGTGCCCTCAGGTACCATTTCCATGAGGCGGTTAGTGGTATCCATGTCTACGTCGAAGGTCGTGAGGTTGCGGTTGTTGACGCCGATGACCTTGGAGCCAAGCTTCACGGCAATCTCCATCTCGTCTGTGGTGTTGACTTCGACGACTGCCTCCATACCAAGGCTCTGACCGTACTTGTAGAGTCTCTCGAGCAATGGCGTGTCTAGCATCTTCACGATCAGAAGGAAAGTGTCGGCACCAGCCACGCGAGCCTCGAGAATCTGGTACTCGTCGAAGATGAACTCTTTTCGTAGCACAGCTGGGCGGTTCGGCATGCCAGCAAGTGCTTGACGAACTGCTCTCATGTCGTCGATAGAGCCCTTGAACCAATCGGGCTCCGTGAGGACACTGATGACACTTGCGCCTGCCAAGGCATATGTACGAGCCTGTGCTGGTGCACAGGTCGAAAGCGAGATTATACCCTTACTAGGGGAAGCTCGCTTGATCTCAGCCATCAAAGAGAGTTTGAAAGGCGATTGCTTGAGGCGGTCCGGGAAGGAGATGAGCGGAGGCGACAAGTCGAGATCGTAAGCAGCCTGCAAATCCTCAGGACGCTGTGAGGGCACAAGTTTCTGTGCTTCAACCAATTCCCTCCTGCGCGTGTAGATGCGCTCGAGGATCGAGGCCTTCTTGTCGCCACTGTTGGATGTGGTCGTCTGGGCAGCGCTGGTGGACGACGATTTGGTCTGCTTCTGAAGCTTCTCATTCTCTGCCCAAGTACCGCCTTGCATGAGCATGAAGTTTTTGACCATGACACGGCCCTCAGCAGTAAGAATGCTCTCTGGGTGGAATTGAACGCCTTCAATAACGTATTCCTTGTGTCGTACACCCATAATGATACCCTTGCCACCATCTGGGCCATCAGCGATCCAAGAAGTAAGCTCGAGGCATTCGGGAAGAGTCTGATGAGTTCCGGCGAGCGAATGATATCTTGTCACGGGCAGATCCTGTGAAAGTCCAGCGTATAGGCCTTTTCCGTCATGGCGAAGTGGCGAAGTCTTCCCGTGGAGGATCTCGCCTGTTTGGGAGACGGTACCTCCAAAGACTGAGAAGATGCACTGCTCGCCCATACACACGCCCAGGATGGGAATTTTGCCTGCGAAGTGCTCAATGGCCGCCTTGGAAATGCCAGAGTCGGTAAGTGGGTGACCGGGACCGGGAGAAATAACCAGCTGTGTGGGCTTCAATGCAACAAGTTGTTCCAGAGTAATTTCATCGTTGCGGTAAACGGTGGCGTTCGCACCCTCAAGCACAAGATACTGATAGACATTCCATGTGAACGAGTCGTAGTTGTCGATGAGAATCAGGTTCGAGGCCGTGGCTATAGGAGCCGCCGGAACCGGCTGGTGAGGGGAGTGGTCGGTCAGTTCAGCGTTCGACATGCTCAGCTTCCGTCTAATCTTGCGGTGTGTACAATGTGCAGCTGCGTGGTGCCCAATGGCTCGGTATACATATAGACGAAGCCACCTGGTAGCCCAGTCATCAGGCTGTCCATTCTGAAACGGCCGCGGCTATTCCTTGGCGCCAGTCGATCCTTCCTTCCAGCAGTTTAAGCTTTGGTGCCACTTCCGAACGCGCGACCAAGAGACGCGACGGCTACTCCATAGTGCTATCACTTGCAGTGCCCTGCTCTCGAATGACACCAAAACGCGGTCATCAGCCCTTTCCGCACGTGCCGCCTCTCATACTATATCGCTAGAGATCTGAGTGATTAAGCTTACAGTGTTGTCGCGTCCGAATCAACGTCCGGCGCATCGTTCACAGCTGCTGGAGAGCTTCGCAACCACTACGTGATTGCCCAGCATGACCGACAAGGTGTACTCCGCGACATACAGTAATGTGAGTGTAGTCCCATTGAAGCGAACAACTTCAGCCTCTAATGCTTGCGCAGGTCCCTGTTTACGAGTTCAATTGCGAAGGCAATCATTGCATGCGACGCAGAGCAGACGACTGGATCAACGCTACCCATATCTTGAAAGTTGCCGAATACGATAAACCCAGTAGGACTCGAATTCTTGAGCGCGAGGTGCAGAAGGGTGTACACGAGAAGGTACAAGGTGGATACGGAAAATATCAAGGTACAATGGAGTCGCATCTGATGGCAAGCGGGACGTACACAAGCAAGTCTAACTGGGTCAGGAACATGGATACCTCTTCCCGAAGGCAGGCAGCTCGCAGAGCGCAACAATGTGCTAGAGAAGATGCGTCCGATCTTCGACTTTGTGCCAGGTGACAAGACACCTCCACCAGCACCCAAGCATGCAACTGCTGCGTCAGGCAAGCCGCGCATGCCGCGAGGTGCTGCGCAGCAGAAACGAGCACCTCGAGCGATCCGTAAGATCTCACCTCCACCAATAAAAGCACTGAGGCTTGTGCTAATGTCTATCAGCCGCTTATATGCCACCGCCTGAATTTGACCAACTCGAGGCACAACTGCACGACCCCAGAGCTGTCACTCCAGAGGGCAGTATAGCAACCGAATCAGTCTTCGACGGATACGACACCCATCCTTATGGGTCCTCACGCAAACGTCGTCGTCTTATGGAGGACCCGCAAGTGCAAGCTGACAATCTGCATCAACTGTGGGCGGATGAGCTACTTGATTACTTCTGCCTACAAGGAGAATACGCGGGCGCACCTTCAATCGTGCCTGTACCTCCAGACGGCGCGAATCTGGATCGGGCGATTGACGACAAAGGGCATACTGCTCTTCACTGGGCCGTGGCAATGGGAGATCTTGACATCGTGAAAACGTTGCTTAACCAGGGTGCAAGCATTGACGTCCAGTCCAAGAGTGGCGAAACGCCGTTGATGCGCTCTGTACTGTTCACCAACATCTTTGAGAAGCAAAACATGGAACGCATCGCATCCTTGTTGGTTCGCACGGTCAACATGCAAGACTGGGCTGGATCTACAGTCTTCCATCACATCGCCACCACAACGACCAGCAAGAAGAAGTACCAGTGTGCTAGGTACTACATGGACTGCATTCTCAACAAAATGGCGGAGGTGCTTTCGCCCGATCAGATAGAGCGCATTCTGAATGAGCAGGACAACCAAGGCGATACTGCAATTACCATTGCAGCACGCAATGGAGCTCGAAAGTGCGTTCGCAGTCTGATTGGCCGCAACGCTGCAGTCGACATACCAAACAAGGTCAACATCACGGCAGATCAGCTCATCGTCCAACTCAACAATCGTCGTCAGGAGCGCGCTCGCCAGCTCAGCTCGTCGCCATTCCAGTCCGCAGATCCGATGGGTATACTCGGCGGCGCTGTACAAGCTCCAAGTGCCATCCCTTTCGATCCTCTCATACCCCACACATCATTGGATGGGTCGAACGAATCAGACGACATGGTATACCGGTCGGAGCCTGCATTGAAACTAACCTCTCAGATCGCGCCTACACTCAGTGCCAAGCTCCGTTCCCTTGCTTCTGCGATTGACGCTGAGCTTGTGGAAAAGGACGCCGAGCTGGCAGAGGCACAACGAGTTGTCAACATGCGCCAAGCTGAGATTGAGCACCTTCAGCGACAAGCCGACGAGTTGCGCGTGCAAGAGCTTGAGCAGACAGCAGGTGGCACAGAGTCGGATGAGGACCTTCAAGCCCAGCTGAAGACTGTCGAAGCAGAGTGCATAGCTGTGCTCGAAGCAGAGCAAAGACGTAACCTTGATGCGCTGTATCAATCACCAATCTCGGACATTCCGTCGGGTCCACCCGACGATTCTCTGGACGAAGAAGCTCTGCTCCACGTACAGCTCAAATATGCACGCGAGTTCATGACGATGATAGATGGGCGAAAAGAACTCGTCCAGGAAGTCGCTGGTAATCTTGCACGTGCTGGTATTGGTGGAGGCAACTCGCAGCAGTACAAGCGTCTTATCACCGGCGCTCTGAGAGTAAGGGAAGAAGAGCTGGAAGGACTCTTACCTGAAATTGTCGAAGAACTCGAGATGGGGCGAGGCCTTGAGGGCATTGGTGTTTGATGTAGCGATCTGGCTAACATCGCTATGTTTGGGGGTTTCGGGATTGTGACTTTTGATACCACTTAGTTCATGCTTCTAGCCAATGTACTTACTCCATATTGCTTACAAACGTGTTGTGAGTTTTGAGGTTTCTGCTCGCTGATCAGGGTAGTATGCCATTACCTGCTACTTTAGGGCTCTCTATGTATTCGCTTAGGAGGTAGCATCAAGTATCCGATCGGCAGGTCCATGTGGGTCTGTTCGCAGGATCTCACACGTAGTTCTCATATCTACACCCTGCGCATCTGTTTGGACCCCGCGTTTAGCTCAAAAGAACGGGCCAAGGTGGACGCTCTCAAGCCTTCGAGCATCTCAACCTCTTCAATCACGCCATCAGCTCATCTTTTCGCGGCTGCCGTGTACCTGCGCGCGCGTCGTTGTATCAGGGCTTGCTTTTTCCACTACCAAAGATGTGCTTGAAGCCTCGCGTGGCCCTGAATGAATACTCCTGGTACCGCTTCTTCACCGAAACGTAAGCTGCTCTGCCTGTTTCTAGTACGCGTGTACCTTGCGTCGAACCCACCGTCCTAGTGAGCAGAAGTGGCTTATCATCTATTCGACCTCCAAGCCTGTTCGGTCCGGGTCTCAGGGACGTCATCTGTTAAGGTAGCGGACGTGCAGCGGCCCTTTCTGCCACACAAATCACGACATCCCCAAAGACGCCCTTGGCCATTGAGCAACCAATAAGATTTCTTTAGCTTTGCGATCAACCGGCATTTGTTCGACTACAGCGTGGCTGCACGCCAGGTGCCCGGGATAATAAAGTAGCTGCGTAGCTAGCTATCATCATGCCGTTGCCTTGCTCGCCCGTCTCGCACTCTGCGCCGTCGGAATCGCAGTCTTCTTCTGTTCCACCGTCTGGGGAAGAATCAGACGATTCGCTTACAACACCCAGAGCTGGACCGTCTGACCCTGCTCAGAGAACCCATGCCAATCTGAGCAGGCCTTCTCTGCCACCGACATACATCAGCAGCTCACCGGAGAGCCAACGCGAAGTCCGCAGTGTGAAGACCAGCCGAAAGGGCAGTGCTAGCAGTGGTACTAAGGAGAGCTTTGGCAAATCAGGCCGTAAGAGCTCCCCGAGACCCAGAGGACCTCCCACTGGATCAACTACCAAGACTGAGAAGCGAGACACGCCTTTCGAGACTCAAACAGAGGGCTATCCATCCAAACCTTACGTTCACGGCTCACCGCCCCGTAAACCGGTATCAGCTCTCAGCTCGGATCGACTTCACCTCTCAGAGCGCAACAGTACTGTCGCATTCACAGCGCAAACAAGCGAAGCCAAACCGGCGCGCCAAGGGTCTTACAGCTCGCCTTCAATGTCGCGCAGAACTCCTAATGTGAGCCCTCATACCGCCGCTCGGGGATCTCACGATGGATATGACAGTAGTGCGGACGAAGCAACCGCGATCTTCAGAAGATCTGCAGGTCGTGTGTATGGGACGACTGGTGCAGAACTTGGGCAGGGCGCAGACGATGTAGGAGGAGCTGGCTATGAGGGTGCAGCTGAGGAGGATAGCCCTAGGCGAAGAAGACCCGGCAGCATTAAGAACCAGGCCCGTGATGGGGGCGCGAGCAATGCGGCTGGACGTGGTGATGATGCGCGACAGGAGGGGGAAGACCACGAAAAGTGGTGGAGACGGATGGTTGACAAGTACGGCAGCTTGGAGTTGGAGAACAAGGGCAGCGTCGCCCGCGATCATCTTGCTCTGGGTAAGTAAGATTTCGCAGTATCATAAGTCCTCGCAATGGCAGGAAGCGAAAGGCCATGCTGACTTGATGCAGAGCGTACCTTCCTGGCTTGGCTCCGAACATCGCTCGCCTTCGCGAGTATTGGCGTAGCAGTCACGCAGCTATTCCGCCTCAACACTTCGCTGCAATGTAAAGGGCAAGCCAATACTTCTGAGCTCTCTCTCTTCGAAATGCTGGCTTCGAATGCTGAGCCAAGTCGCAAAATGAGGCACGTTGGAAAACCGCTCGGAGCGACGTTCCTTGGAATATGTGAGTCTTTTTACCCTTCTAACGTGCAAGGCGTTAGAAGCGTTTCCATGGGTACTAATGCTATTCTTCCAGCAATCCTGATCCTCCTCCTGGGCTTCCACAGATATTTTGAAAGCCAACATTTCATCATCCGCGGCAAGTTCCCAGCGTCACGAGGCAGCATTGTTCTGGTGTCGCTTGTGACCTTCGCACTTATCGTTGCGAGTCTAGTCGTTGTCGTGGCAGTGGCGCCGACTGCGTTTGAGAAAAAATAGAACGATGCTCCACAGCATATGCATCGCTCAATCTACTGTCCGAGATTGCTCTGTATTCCAGGGGGTTCTGTCCTTTGTCGTCGTATAGACAACGCATGTCACCCATTGTACAGAAGCGCTGCGCAGAGATCATGCCTCAAGGCAATTTATCTTTTGCCCAAGTAACGCTGTATCCGAACACCGTGCGGCGAAGGAGCTCGTCCTGGTCTTACAGTCAGCATACATGGAACCATACAATCTCGGTAATATAATGCGACTAACACCTGGGTCTTCCTCAAACATAACCTTTTCCATAGTGTGCTCGAAGAACTTGTCAACATCAAATCCAGCCTCTTTGATCAGATCGAAGAAGGCAAGATCATTAGGAAGAAGCCATGGTCGGTATGGTGTGAAGAATACGAGAGCCTTCGCCTCAGGACTGCGCTTCAGCATTTGCTGTACGGTTCCCACCAGCTTGCGGTGCTCAGAGTGGTTGAACAGCAGATCAGCCAGGATCAGAATGTCGAATTTGTCCTTGCCGTCTGGCAGACCGGAGACAATATTGTCGGTCTCGGCGCCCCAAAGGTAACCCTTCGCTTCGATGTTGCATGTCTGGGGAAGAAGGGAGCAGTGATCGACGTTCCATTGTAGGTTCTCCACAAGATCAGCGTCCGGGTAATCCGTAACGACAACGTGCTTTGCGCCATGAATGGCACTGACGAGACTCGGCAAGCCGGCGCCGGCACCGAGCTCGAGAATTGTTTTGCCGTGAATTAGAGAGCTGGCGTTGCTTTCGAGATATGTTGCAAGCGTACGCCCTGCGTTCCAGAGGAGGTGGCCCTGCGGATTGCATGAGCACATTAGACCCAAAGTGATATAGACACCTTGATGGCGCAATGCTGCTGACCACAGATTGAGTTGGTTTTCATTTTACGTACCCAAAGAGGGTTGTGCCCAACCATTCGTAGGCTGAGCTCTCTGCCATCTTGCATCTCATGTTTGGCGAACGTTGGTTCCTTTTCGGGCTGGTAGTAGCCCTCCGGCTCAGCGAACAGGCCCAACTCGCCTTCTGAATCGCTGTGAGAGTCTGACATTATTTCGACCGGGCCCAGGCGCTCGGAACGACGGAACCCTGCGGCAGCAAAGAAAAGCAATCCCTGTGCACGTGTAGAAGGCTGCAGCCGAGGTTTGCTGGGCGAGCTCAGGCCGGGTAATAATAAAGCAATGTGTAAGGTGAAGTCTTCCAGGCCTATCAGTAGTAGTGAGTCGACGGGATATGGCAAACTTCTTGACCGATCGCTATGCCGATATTTAGCTCAGAGAGCGGAGCCCCACCTGCACTAAAGGCTCGATATGCGACCCTGGCGAGCCTGGACGTCGAGCGCCAGACTTCGTGCATGTGTCCTTGGTGTCTTTGCGGTATGCACCGGCCCCTTTGTTGTAGTGCATTGAGGCATATCAAATGCCTTCACCCGGCTTGTTGCGCCTCGGTTGGCAAGAATAACAGAATATCTACCGCCACCATCATTGACATTGCCTTCACGCCCCTCCCCTCCCACCGCCGCCCTCCGCCCTCCTCTCCCGGTTCGGCTGGTCATAGCGTCTCATCGCGCATGGAAACTTGCTCACTCACGACAAGCTGACACAGGATTGAAGCGAGCAAAAGGCAAAGGTGAGCCTTTCTTTTTGGTACGTCATGGCGTTTCTTCCGTCTTGTACTTCGCTCGAGATTGCCCACGAACGCCTTCGACGCAACATGCGCCTTACTTGGACCGCGCTCGCCACCTGGTCCCTTGTCATGTGATTTGAACCCTTGTCCAGTCCGACTTCCACATCCCTCTAAGAGCGTTGACCCGCGCGGGACCATGATGGCTGATGAAGGATAGCAGGCTACACGAGAGTGCTCGGTTTTTGCAAGGACACCCTGAGTGCACGGCGGCATCATGGACCAGGAGAAACCCTTCAAGACCATCGAGGTCATTGATGGCCGCACCAAGCAAGTCTGCAAAATAGCATGCATGTCATGTATTCGCGGCCACCGTACGACGTCCTGTGGTATTCCGGTATGTCGGCAGAAAATCTTCTGGACGGTGAAGCGCCCTGGTCGGCCTTCCAATTCGTGCACGTGCCGCTATGGCACGACTGGTGGGTGCAAGTGTGTCACGGCCATTCCAAAATGTCCTCACAAGTCGAAGAAAGGCGAGAAACGATCGAGCGAGTGCCGTTGCGATGAGCAAGGCAGATATTGCTGCTTGCTGGAACCGGAACACTGGGATGTTCTGTTCAAACTACAGAAGCCCAATATCAACTTCTTCCCTACCCGAGAAGCACTGGAAGGAGAACAACCTGCACAAACACCAATAACTGTGCCGAACACACCGGGCTACTTTTCTGAAAATGCATCGCACCGCGGATCGAGTTGCTGTGGTACTCCAGGACCTACACCACAGCCGACGCAACATATGCATGTGCCTCCCACTCCGTACAGCGAGACGATGTCGCCAAAATCCAACGGAGTTACAGCACGCTTTGGCTTCATGGGTATCGGAGGTCCCATGGGAAACACGGAGGTAGCACTCCCGGACCCTTTGGCCTGGAATGGTATGTCGCCGCCTGCGCCTAGAGGATATAGTGGTCCACCAGACCCATTGGCATGGCAAGACACAGCATCTCCAGCACAACTAGCCTATAGCGCCCCTCCGAATGCCATGCCTTGGACAGGCACAGCTCCTCTTCCGCCTATGGATTATGCTACTCCTCCTCCATATCAGCAGCCACCTCCGCCTGAAGAATCATCTTGTTGTGGCGGATCCGCAAAGCAACCGCCGCGTTATCCAGAACCCGAGATGGAGCTCGAAGAAAACTCATGCTGCCAGTCGTCGCGGGCCCCACTCGAAGGGCCTGAGGACTTTTCAATGGGCGATTCATTCATGCAAAACACGCATCTGAACCCGTACGAGCCTGCCATCACTCAAGCACCTTACGAACAACCATACGTGCAGCCTGCGTTCGATTTCGAGCGCTGGACTCGCGATTACCAGGCTTACCAACAACCAGGCGCTATTTGCCAGAAGTGCGGCTTGAACGGCTGCACCTGTCGAAACTGCCCTCCAGTCATGCAAAACTATGGCACAACAAGCTGGGCTCAGTGCTGTGGCCGTAAGCACGCAAAGTTCGGTCCTCAACCGCCACAACCAGCACGACAGCCACTACCGCTACCACTACCAGAAGCAGCGCCTCCGCCTCACATGCCGCCGAACGGCCACCCTCACTTACATCAGCAGTCAGTCGATTTCGGCTTCCCAGCACAACATCCGCAACAGCAGCGGATGAGCATGGGTATGATATCGTCGCCGTCTCAGCCTCAGGAGCTGAACACTTTCGATCACAACTTCGACATGCCGGATGCTTCTGATCCGGTGGCTTACAGCGATTTCCTGCTTGATGAACTAGATCGGCCTAGTCACACACATGGGCAGAACGGATTCGGCAGCTGACATCTTGGGTGAAGAAAAGGGGATTATTGTGAGAGATTGAATTGGCATGCACAAAAGCCAGCAAACTCCTTGCACTGCGGATTGAAGCGGACTACTACGTAAGGAGTGTAGTGTTCCAGTCCGCCGCATATGCATAATGGGCATGAATTAAATGCATGGATGAGCATCAATTGCTCCGACCAAACGTCATCGGACGTCGATCACGGAGAAGTCGAGGTGATTTTGAGACGAAGGCTGACAGCAAAGAATGCTGCGACAGACGAAGCAAAACTCGCGAGGGAGTATGGCGTCGGCAAGGCGGCAGAAGCAACGGGACGATGCTTCCAAAACAAAACGTAAATAGATGTACCGGTCACCAACAACTCTGCTCATAAGAGTGACCAATCTCTTTCCAATCCTGTGCCGGGCTCCAGATTCAGGTCTCTGGACGTGATTGAGTTTCAATCTTGCTAGCATCGTTCCAACATCAAGAATAGGTCGGTTTGACCCAACACCGCACTCATGTTCATAACAGAGTAGGTGTATAATCATTTCGCCCTTACATTCGAAGTTCTGTACAGAAGGTATATAGAAATAACGAAGAAAAAATTACGTCCAGTGCTATGCCAGAGTTGCTTACGCGCTCGCATGTCCAAAAACAGCATGAGGAAATCCTCGTCCACCTCGCTGCGATCGGTAAGCCCACGCGTGTCTTTTTGCTTGTCCGTCTTTTTTCTTGCGGTGACACACGGCTGTGACAGAGAAGATGAACAAAAGAGTCCAGATCAAGGCAAGCTCTGATAGCCTCAGCCAAGAAAGGGAGTAAAGAAGAAGAAAAATTACTTTCCGCCAGTGCCAACCACTCCCGTGCCAAAGATGACACCGAGCACGATGGCGATGATGCAGAGAATCAGCACGACAATGCCGAAGCACCACCATTTCAGTCTGCGTGCGCGACGTGCGTGTTCGATACCCTTGGTCAGCTGCACGTTTCCGGCTTCGGTGTCGTGCTTGACTTGTTCTGTGTGCTGCTCGGTCTGTTGGATTTGGGTATCTTGCAGCATGATCGTGGAGGCTAGGTCTTCCATCAGTGCCTGCAGCTCGATCATCGTGCGCTCGATCTTTTGGATGTCGTTGTGGCGTGCGCGGACGTTGCCGAGCACGGTGTTGGCGGCTGCGGTGCGGTTGGTTTTGAGCTAGTATTGTGATTAGTTCTAAATAATCGTTTCCATTCCCGGAAATGATGACAAACTTACAGCTGTCTGGAAAACACCCTCATTGCCCCAGTCTGCACCCATTGCTTCCTGCACTTCGGCTTCTGTGGCCTCTGGGTTCACGATCCTGTACTGTCGCGCAATCTGCTCGCGGTACCGTCTCTCGTAGGTGGCTTCTTCTTGTCTATATTCCTGCAGCTGCTTGGTGAAGCTGGTCTTGAGCTGTCTGATCTGCGTATCCTTCACAGTGTTGCCCTGGCTCCGCGCGGCATCGGTCTCCAAGTATTTGATCTGGTCCTTGATGCTGGTGTTGAGCACCTGCGTCTGCGTGACCATGCTCTCGAGCGCGTTCGAAGCACCCGCATTGTCGGCGCTGGATATCGACTGCTGGTGGAGGGTCGCGATCTGGCCAACGTGGGTCGTGAGGGTTCGGATATCGGCCTTCACAGCTTCGACGCGCGAGAGGAAGTCGGGATTCGAGAGGTTGTTTGACGAAGGCTGCACGTACTCGACGTGGCCCTTGGGGTCAGAAGGGAGCGGCGGCGCATTCGCGCTGGTGGTGTAGGTTTCGCCGGCTTGCTGTGAATAGCTCGAGTCCTGCGTCGCCTGGCTGTAGGTCGAGTGCTGGTGAGGAAGCTCGGGGGGGTTCAGGCGCGTCGCAGGTTGTTGCTGGTGCTGCGAGCGGTCAGTCAGTATATTGCACACAGGTCGCGCAGGACAGTGAGAGACGGACTGGTTGTGCGTAGTCCGCGCCGTACGGGTTCTCGCTACCGTACGGATTGGCGCCGTAGCCTCCACCGCTGCCATACCCGCCGGCCTGGTCGTCGCCGCCGTACGGGTTGCCACCGTAGCCGCTGTACTGGTTGTAGCCGGACATGTTTGCCGTGTTGCTGTGTCACAAACGGACGGACGGCTGGCTGGCTTGATGTTTGCGACCGAGGATGGCGCTCGCTGAGGAAGCTCAAGCTGACTGTGCTGTATGTCTGCGCGCAGCTGCTGTCGGCAACGCCGGATGCGCTGTGGTAATATAATATACGGCTTAACGCTGCGGCCTGACACGGTATATCGGCGTGTTGGCTATCGCTGAAGATGTCGGTGTAATATGCAGTGCTGTCGTGATAATGTCACGGCGCAATGGCTGAGCACGGTTCTCTCACAATGGCGGGCTCGGAACGATGAGTACTAGGCGAGAGGCTGGCGCGCACAGCCGTCGTCACAGTCGCAGCACGTGGGTCCTGGGGAATAACGAACGGGGCTTCCACAGTGCTTCTGTGCTGTGCTCCAGTTCTTTCGAGATCACTTCGTTCAAAGCTTAGCATTTAGCTTAACATGATCTTTAAGTGAGTGTTCTTGATATCCATTGCGCTCTACGGGCATGAGACGTATCAATCTTGCTGATGTTGGCATTTATCGAAATGCTCACTCACGGGATCACTGTAGCTAATCGTCTGGGATTCAAGACCCGAGACTCTGAAGAGCGACGTTGTGGAAGAAATATTGTAAATCAATTACATCTTGTCTATGTGGAAGGCCTGATAACACATTCTCCACATGCACGACGTAATGGTGCGAAGAAACTACAAGAAAACCCAAGCAATCGCTTCAAATGCTAACCCTATCCCTCATAATGCCATATCAGCTCCCATCGAGGAGCCATCCGTTTGCCAGTAGTCCCTAATAACGCCACACAAACACTCGTCAGTTCCTAACCATGCTCTATAACTCCATCTCGTCAAAGTCCCGCATCAAGCAAGCCGTCTGCGCTCTTTTGGCAGCCTCAGCAACGAGGTTGAAGTCTTGGAGGAACGGTGCAGTCTCGGGTGCTCCGTGGCCGCCACCTCTTTGGCCCATGTGCTGTTGGCACACAGAAGTCCTGTGTTGTTGTGATGGCTGTTGCTCGGGGTGCGATGTTGGGCCCTGTGCCGACACCGGCCCAAAGTAGTTTTGACGCTGGACGACCGAAGGCGAAGGCATCGGTGCGGAAGTGAACATTTGCTGAGGCATGTTCGCAGCGGCAGATGTTGACGACGAGCCGTTTGGACTTGTTGTGTAGCTAAGATTTGAAGAGCTGTTGAATGCAGACGATGGCGTCGAGGTCGGGGTGGTCTCTGACGAGGATGATGATGATGATGAGATCTGAGGATATGTTGGTCTTTGGTTGAAGAGCTGGCGAGTCTGAGATCTGGTTTCCATCATCATGGATGGTAGATTGTCGGGATGTGGCCGAGGTGACTTCGGTCGTTCTAGGTATTTATCCCGAAGGATAGCCGGTCGAAGGTAAAGTTTGGAGTGACGCCGTGAATGTGGCCGGGAGTTCTGAAGTGGCGAAAGAGGTATGTTTCGCCGGACCTAGTCACTGTCGTTCGATGGTGTCGGGGAGGTGTGGTGTTTGTGTCTTCTTGTCGTCCGGATGTGACAGGGAACGATGACGAGTTGTTCGAATCGAAAAAAGCACATGCGGCCAAGGCGGCGGAATAGGCAATAGCAAGCCTATGTCGGCAACTGATTCGTCGGATGCGCCTGCAAGGAGTAGCGACTCTCACAGGGAAGCGTGGGGTGGTGCAGCCACAGGATCTGCTTTGGATCGAAGGTCCGGGCGGATATCGAGAAGGAGAAGTGGGTTGGTGATGCGGAGGAATGAAGGCCGATCTTGGGATAGAGTGAGGGCAGGGATCGCGGCACGGTCTTATTGAACCAGGTGCTGGTACGGCGTTCACGCGCCACAGAGCTACGAGGCCTCGAGAGCAAGTAGCCGAGGGAAAGCGAGAGTAGATCTGGATTTATACTTCTTTTCCTTCTGGGTGAGGGTGGAGGCGGCCTGGGGAAACCTGGGGCTGTTTTGGAGACGGGCCTCGAGACGGAGAAACGGTTGATTGCCGGCGGGCCTTCGACGCGCAAGACTGTACCCACGGGTAGATCTGCGAGTGTGTGTCCCTGCGGCGGGCGTGTGGAGGGCCCGTTGAAAGAAAGAGCGAAAGATTGCTGCTTTTGCTGCCGCCGGCACAATCGCAGTGGGCCGCTAGGCCTTAGCATCTTCGAAAAAGATTCGGATTGGCATAGGGCGACATCCACCCGAAATCCTCCGATTGGAAGTCAACATGATTGCTCTCAAACAGGCCGTTGCGACTAGAAGGACTGCTTGGACATGTTGCGTTTGTGCCATCACGACTTCGCGACAAGATGTACCGAGAAATTCGATGATAAAATCTCGAGACGCAGTCGTGCTGTATGGCGATAGGGATATCACATCGCATGATCGTCTTAATATGGTCGCGTTTATTATATTGACGCCTATCAGTCATCCGGGTCTGAACCACCCTCGACACCTTTTCTTATCTTTATCTAAGTGACTGTGTGCATGGAATTCGCCACACGCTGTTGATTCTAATAAATCAAACGACTCGTTACTCTGTCGTCACGTCTTTTCCGAGTAAAACACACAACCCCTGAGTCATGCCATCGCCCAATCTGATAACTTTTTCGGAGAATGACGTCCATGGCTGTCAATTAGATGGCATCGAGAGCCTTCCAAACCCCGGTCGGCATATGCATCGTCGTCTCGTACGATCAATGACGTGCGGTATAGCCTAGGTCTAGCCTTCCTCGGGGCAGTCAGTCGAGTTTTCCGCCAAGAGAAGCTAGCTGTAGCGGCCTTCCACGCAATCGACGCTTCCACGCTGGATGACGATACCTCACTTCAGCTACAAGCCCCAAACCATGCCGGTGCGTACTCGCGCAAACCCACACGAGCCCGACGTCACCCACAAGACCCTCTAACCCGTACTCTATCACGAACAGCTCCTCCTCCTCTCCGGCTACCCCAAATCGGGCAAGACGTACCGCAGCAAGCAGCTCCTCGAGAACTTCGAGAAGCGCATCGAAGAGTCCACGGAACCTCGCATCAAACGCCTGACACTCCAGCACATCAACGATGACCTTCTCGCTCTAGACCGCAATGTCTACGCCACTGCACGAGCTGAGAAAGATGCCCGGGCAACTTTCGATTCGGCCATCAAGCGTGTCTTGAATCGCGACACTATTGTCGTCGCCGATGGCATGAACTACATCAAGGGTTTCCGCTATCAATTGTACTGCGAAGCCAAAGGCGCGCAAACGCCAAACTGCGTCGTCCAGATTGGCACTCAGCCAGACCAATGTCGCAAATTCAACGAGGCCGCTCTTGCACAGTCTGCTGACGCCACCTCGCCGCCATATGACCCAGCAGTCTTCGACAACCTGATCTTCAGGTATGAAGAACCAAACGGCATGAATCGCTGGGACGCACCACTGTTCGCCGTACCCTTCGAAGACGAAGCGCCAGATTATGATGCGATCTGGGAGGCGCTGGTGGGTTCCGATGGCAAGTCGAAAGTCGTACGACCAAATGCTGCGACCGTGCAGAGACCTGCCACTGAACAGGACTACCTGTACGAGCTCGACAAGTCTACATCTGATGTGATTGCGGCCATCACGGCGTGGACGGCGGACCACCCTGGAGAGGGTGGAGGAACGGTAAAGGTGGGCGATGACCATGAAGTCGACCTGCCCACTAATCCGCCCTCGCTGCCGCAGTTACAGAGGTTGCGGCGGCAGTTCATCCAGTTGAACAGACAGCACAATTTGAGCAAGGCTAGGGTGAAAGGTCTGTTTGTCGGTCATCTTAACGACGCCTTCGAGCAATAAGACAGATTATGCATCACATGCTATTGGGAACAGAATAGATCGATACATGCAACTGCTATGATAGCATTGCAGAAAGTTTGATCATCAACTACATGCACGTGTATCTTTACGACTACTGTACGTTGCGAAGAAATGCTCAACAACTCACATGCACTCTTGATTCACTAACATTTGCCCCAACCCTAACCCGAGAGTCTCACATCGATCTCTCACACAAACGAGATCAATAGTCAAACTGTACAATTTAAACACAAGTACAATATTTGTATACTCACTTAATATGACAGGCTCATAGGCAGCTGTCCAGCTTGGGTGTGCGTATCTCATACTCAAACCATCAGGTAAAATTATCAAGTAATGTTCAGATAATAATGAGAAATTGAGAAGCGAGTCTGATAGACCATCGGCGAATGTGTGATCGAGAGAGAGCATGCGACCATCAGGACAGAGAAGCACATTCGTAAATCATAAAAATAAATGTTTGGTCAGTATCTTCTGCTTCTTGCCAGTCTCGGCCAGTCTGCCCACACCGACTGATCGACCATTGAAGTGCGGTCGAAGCATGCATGTTTGCTGGTCGGGAATCGCTTCTCTGCCCATTATCGCCTTTCCGCTGCTCGAACTCCTAACAACCAAATGAAATCGGGACGGGTACAAGGCGATAAGGACCTGTTATACAACGCACTTCCGAGGCCACGTGCTGTACAAAGCCAAGTCTTTCCGTATATCGCCACTAAGCACATAAGCGCCTGTTGCTGATGGAACCGTTGGTATCCGACGGAGATACTTCTTCTTCGTAACACTGCGCCTCAAAGTCAGTGGACATAGCCATCGGTTCCTGCGGCGTGTTTGCGGTGTTGTGGCATTGGCGAAACATAATTGCCATTTGTGCCACTGTGCCACGATCTTAGCCAAGTCCGCGGACACTTTTTGTTGTGATGATAGGGCACGAGCCTCACGCCTTGACTCTCTGCAGGGACAGAGTCGCCAAGCAGCAAGCAGATCAGGGTCATGTCTTGTCTTTTGAGAATCGTGGCGATGATGAAGGTTAGATGACTACATTCACTATGATTTGCTCATGACATCACATGATCGCCCAAAGCCCGTCGGTCAGATCGTGTTTCTAGTCGATCAACCTGTGAGCAGTAGACACTATGCTGAAGGATCTGTATCTTAGCCAATCGTGCCGCTTCATGATGTCAATTTCGGATCCACGGCTGAGATGCCTAGACTGGTGCGAGGCGATGAAGCACGCTTACTGCTCCAGCGTCGCTTAGTTAACAGGTCAAGAAGGTGCGTTACCTTTGACAAGGCGCAGCTGCTCCCTTGTCCAACTACGCCACCTCGCGCTACCTACATATAACCGGTTCTCAGCGCACGCCTGCCTCAGACAGCGATTGCCAACGCATTGCTTATCGTCATACTGCGACAACAACACACGACACGGCTTTGCGCATACTACGGACCATCTAACCCCACGGTTACGACCTCAACCCAACCCACACCTACATTCACACCACAGAGAAACCGACGTCATCATGAAGGTGCAACAGACTCTGCTATACCTGCTAGGCTTCGTCACAACGATCCAGGCGCTGGCCATGCCAGCAGCGTTCAACAACCTAGTCGACTCCAGCTCAGAGCTCTACAAGCGCAAGGGCGGTGGAGGTGGGCGCTCTGGCGGCGGCGGCAGCAGTAGCAGCAGCAGCGGTTCCAGCAGTGGCGGCCGCACAAGTAGCTCATCATCAGGGGGCAGCAGAGGCTCGACGTCTTCTGGCAGTGGAACACCGCGCTCTTACGGCGGCGGTTCGCGCTATGCTGGCGGCGCCACTCAACCATACCGCGCCGGAGGCACCCCCAGCGGCTGGAGAGGACCTGCGCCCCTGCTCCTTGGTGTCGGCGCTCTCGCGCTGTTCCCTGGTCTCTGGCTGGCTGGTGCCTACAGCTACCGCTACAACGAGGACAGACCTGTGACATACTACAACGAGACCAGCGGCCAGAACGAGACCAGGCGCGTGCAGTGCCTTTGCGCCGAGAACGCCGAGTGCGGCTGCGACGACACTGATGACCAGTCTTACCTCAATGAGGTGGCAAACGACAAAGCTGTCTCGTCAGTCAGGAACAACACGCTGTACATCAACGGCACTCTCGAGGAGGGTACTACCGCTCCTGGCACTTCCAGCTCAGCAGCCGGTGGCAGTCTGACTCAGACACTGCTCGAGGCTTCCGGGTACTGGCCCATCGTGGCCGGCGTGGCATATACGATGTGGTTCTTGTAAATATGAGGATCACGCTCGGTTGAGCGAAGACGCTTCTCGAGATCTTTAACGACGCATATTGGTTTATGATACCCGCTTCAGAATGAGAGGCGTTTGGAGGCAACAATTATTTCATCAAAGGATACTTTGGCGACTGGCATGGCTTGCGAGTCGGTTATTGGACCTGTCTATTTCTTTTATTCTTGTGTATAGTATTTTCAATTACAATCCTTTCGGTGCCTGGCGCGATCTTTACCACGATATCACTGCGTACAAGTGCTTGATGGCGATCCTCGCCCTATCATTACTGCGTATAGGTGTTTGATGGGCCTAGCATTGCTGTACCTGTGTTAACCAAAGTGTCAGAAGTGATGTATCTCGTTAAAGAACACCCATTAGTCGTGTCAATATTTTGGGATCTTATTGTCTGTCCTATCAACACTATCTGGGGCTCATCGTCCTACTTACTTGTTTCATGTCCAGCCGTCAATCATTACATCATTTCCCGTCAAATTTTTTGCCTTTGGTAAGATCAATCAGACATCGCTCAAAGCAGTCCCTTGGCCTTCTCAACCAGCCCATCCACCACATCCGCGCCAACCTGAGAGCCCATCCAAGTCTTCGCCTTCTCCACCACCATCTCCCAAACGTCCTTGCTGTCAGTCAGTTGCGCCTCCATATACGCAACAGCAAGGCAAGTAGCCATGACCTGCTCCGAGCCGAATGCAGCATCAAACTCCAGCTTCTTTCCCTGTGGCATAACAACGGCCAATAGATCACTCCGCCATTCCCATGCGCCCGAGAAAGTTTGCAGGTTGATGAGGCTATGTAAGGAAGACACGGATGTGATAGGTTTTGGTTCAGCTGGCGCGTCGTCAAACAGCCCAAAACCCATGTCATCATCGGAGTCCTCCTCCTGTTCTTCCCTGCTTGCCGTGGTGGTTACGTTCATAGTGCCCTTGACAGATTTACGGGCTCTGGGCGCCATTGAATATTGCGGCTGTATGCCCACTCCAGGGCCGTGGCTCATCGCTGGTCCGGTGCTTGCAGAGGTAAATGCTTGTGGGCCGAATGCTCCGGCTGAGCCAGTTGATGCAGAACCAAACAGTGCGGAGCCGGAAGTTCCAGCTGAGGGAGCATATCTATTCGCGGTGTAGTTTGACGCTGGTGGCGGAGGTGTAGCGGATGCAGAGCCGAATGCTGCTGAGCCGAATCCCACAGCTGGCGGAGCGTAAAAGCCTGTCGCTTGTGGTGCTTGTTGGTGTTGTGGTTCTTGTAGTGGGAAGCCAGCTGCTGGAGAGCCGAAAGCTGCAGAGCCGGATCTTGCGGCCGGGGGAATGTAGCTATTCGCGGTATAGCCTGGCAGAGGTAGTGGAGGAAGAGTATCCGGAGGACTGGCACGCTTAGACGGAGTCCGACTGGACCTATGACTTGACCGATGTTCGCGAGCTGACGGTATGCGTGGCGCAAGAGGTCGGGGGGCAGACATGCATATTGACATCGGAGCTGGAGGCATTGCTCCTCGGGACACATGGTGGCGTCTTGCAGCATGGTCGGCATATTCAGGCTGCTCTGGCGCTTCCTCGACACGACTCGAATTGCCTTCGTTCACGGCAACGAAAGACGTCCATTTGCCAGCGACCTGGAAGGCTTCACCAAGCCGGACAGCCTCACGCTCGACAAGCTCATCAAACCGGCTTTTATGCTCGCCTTTGATCAGTGAGCCTCTGCTGGTCTTTGCTGTTTGCAGCCAGCCACGACCCTCTTCGAGTTCATGAATAGCTTTCTTCGCCGCAAGTTGATGAACCGTGGTGCCGATGACTTCTTTTTCATCGACATCAATAGTGAGTTCCAGTGGTCCTTGAGGTGAAGTTGTGCGGATGGTGATGGAGGATATGGGCTCCTTCGGCGCGTCTGGACCTAGAAGAAGGTATATCGTAGTCCTGTTGAAGGGAAAGAGAGAAGGTACCTCGTTGGGCGCTTGGATGATCGTGGGCGTATCAAATGTGGGAAGATGAGCGTATCGATCGAGACCAGCTGGCTGGATAGGCTTATCTAGGTCGGCTGTCGTGTCAAAGAAGGACATAGGCTTCTCGCTCGTTCCAGCAGCGCTTGGTGGCACTGGACTGTCGTTTGAACTTTTGATATTGAGATAATGGTCCACTTTCTCAACAAGCTCGAAGTCGTCATCTCCGACCGTCTCGCGTTTTTTGTACCGCACCTCCATGGTTCGATTCTTCAAATGCGGATATAGTGCGCCCTTGAGCATGCGAACTACCCTCCGATCAGTGCTCTCACCTTCTGCGACAAATTGCGCAAATCCATTGCCGGCTCTTGCAACGCCTTCTACAAGAGTGTGCGAAACATCATTGCCAATGCCTAGGGCAAAGACTCTTGCATCAGCACCATTCTCGGTGATTTGGGTATTGATGTAGTCGAACAGCATTTGCTCGCCCCAAATTTCACCGTCAGTCAGCAGCATGACTTCGAGTGGCATAGCGTCCAGCATTTGTTCGAATGCTGCTTTGACCGGAAGCAGAATTTCTGTTCCGCCATAGTCAGCTCTGAAGGTACCAATGAAATCAATAGCTGCCTTCATGCTGGATTCGCTGTAAGCTCGCGATGCGGGCCAGAGAGCCTTGAATGAGTTCCCGAATGCTATGATGTTGAAGCGGACACCCAAAGGCAAAGACTTCACAAAAACCATGAGAGCAGAGACCAGCGCATCATTCTTGGAGCCTTGCATAGAGCCTGACTGATCTGCGATGAAGACGATCTCTGGGTGGCTTGTTGGTAAGTTGAATTTCGGAACGAGCGTCGCCACGAGGGCTCGAGTGGGAAGGTCTGGGTGCTTCTCGACAAGAAGTCGGGGCTTTGAGATATCGTCAATCAGGAGCTGCACGACGAAATCATCGGCGAGCTCAGTCGTGCCGAGAGTCAGAGTAGTCGAGGCTTTCGAAGGTGTAAATGTCTGCTGTGCTGAATTCGAAGACATGGCGCCCATCGACACTGCTATCGGGTGTGAAGGCGATTGCAGCTTTCGAATGGCGCTGTTGCCCATGTCTACGTCAACCGTGATGCTGATTCCACTGTCGCTGGCAGCAGTGGATTCCAACAGCTCTCCAGGGTAGTCTCCGTAGCGCGGTGCTATACTGGTTGGCAATATGAAGCGTAGCCCGTCGATTTCAGCATCGTGCTTGAGTTCGCCGCAGTAGACAATCTCAACATGTACATCAGTGGTTGGAGGTACGTTGCCGAGCGTGACGCCGAAGGCGCCTGCTAGAAGAGACTCAAGCAGACCTGCGGTTTCTCCCTTCTCGACTGCAGCTTCGTAGGTCTTCTTGGCGACATCCTTCTGCTGGACTTTCCCTCGTAGTGTCGTGTCACCATACGTGATGGTGTAGCCACTGACGGCCACGCCATCATAGAGCGGAAATATGTACCGTGCTTGGGGAATAGCCTCTTTGCTCGGGTTGCTGAAGACTTGTTTCAAAGTTGTCGTGTAGCAGAGTGAACTCAAGATCGTATGAGAATCCAGTCTGACCTGTGGTAGATAGCGCCGATTGCTTTGACCCGACCAAACACCTGCGGGCTGAGGCGCATTGAAGTAGAGAGCACAAATGTCGGAAGAGCCGCCACGAGATCGCTTGCTTGTTCGCATCCTTGATGTAAATGGCCTGAACGAGCGATCTCTGATCGTTGTGATGATTTGGGAGGTTGTGACTTGCAGTTGTTGTTGTTGTTGTTGTTGTTGTTGGTGTGGAATCGTGTAAATAGATGACAGAGGAGATGTGAAGGAGAGTACAGAATACTTATACCGATACCTATGTGTTGTTGCCTTGTCCAGGCTTGCTGCCTGCTGTTGTGTAATAGAATGGGTGACCGGTGAAGTGGTGAGGTGACTCAATGCAGAAGAATGCTCGACGCGGTCAAATGATAAGTCTTTCTCGTATTTGATCTCTCGGCGGAGTGTTCGCCAATGCAGGTTAAATTCAAGACGGGACCTTGGACCTTGAGGTATACCCCAGAAAAGCCGATGAGTCAGCAGAGGATCTGGTACTCAGAACGAGGAAGAGTCACGCTTGACATCACGTGACTGGAAAACCCCACTTTCACGATTCGGGCATTCGAACACGACGGGACTGCAAGTAAATCGTGCTCACGATGATTCAACCCGTATCAGTGTGACTGTCCAGGTACTGGGACATTGAGTCATAGTTCGATTATGTGCAAACCCATGCATAACCCTGTGAGAATCATACACGGCATTGGAGCGAGTACCGGAGCGGAGATAGCGGACCTCTTCACGATTTAGCCTTTCTAGAGGATGGATCATTGTTTACTTCGTCTAGACATGATGCGAACATCTCCCAACAGACTATGCTTCTCGACAGCTTGTTAGTGATGGCAGCACCGTGACTGCAGCTGCTCCCGATCCAGCCTCTATCCAGAGTCTAAACGGCAATCTCTCCCAACCATGGGCGTCGTCGTATCAACAACAGCCACAACCTCACCTTTCTTCCTAACCTCCGGCATAATCGGCATGGTATCCTTCGCCTTTACCCTCGCAACCTTCATCAAAGTCGTCTGGATCAACCTCACAACCCTGACCGAAGCCAAGCACGAAGTCCACGCCTACCTCACAAATCTCCGGCAAGAGCTCCTAGAAGAACGAACGTCCCTCAAATTCCTCCGCAAGGGCTGCAAGCGACGCTACAGGGAGCGCGATCCGCGGAGCGGAAGCAGAATGGTGGATGAATACATTGACTTGCAATTGGACGGCGCGACGATCAAGACTATGTCTGATGCTGTGAGGCATATGATCAAGCAGTTTCAGGAGCTCGAGAAGCCGTTTCTTGAGCCGGGAGAGGAGGGTATTAGGCAAGTCGGGAGTAGGCGATCTCGGAGACGGGGAGAGTCGTCTAGTCCTTATTACACACATGAGGCGTATAATTCGCCTTCGTACGAGAAGAGACCTCGTAGTGCCAATGAGGATAACGATGATGACGAGTTCTGGCCGCAGCGCGTGAGATATTGCGATTTCACACTGCATCGGCGCTTGCAATGGTTACGGCGGAAAAGCAAGGCCCAGCGGTTGTTTGAGCAATTGAGTCGGATGCAGACGAGGCGTACTGCTCGACAGGTAGGAGGTATTGCTCTAATGATGAACGATTTTGCTGGCACGATTTCGAGGCTTGATCAATCTGTGGCCGAGATTGAAGATCGTGTACATCGTGTAGTGGGCGTACGAAGAGTTGATTGACATGATCTATAGATGCAAATGTAATGCGGCCGGTACAAGAATTATACCGTCTCAACTACCGCTTGCGTAGGGTTTTAACACAGCATCTGGTACGGATGGACAAGTCTTCACGTCAAGCAAAATTGCGTGGACGTATATCAATTTTAACGTTTCTTTGATATTTTTCTCAAGTGTCTACTTGGTTCGCATAGCATGCCTTTGTGGCACTGGTCATAAATCCTCTCCGTCGTCGTGCAAGTCTCTGAGAACTCTCGAACCGATCAGAAGATGAAAGCAGATTTGTCGGAAACCTCCATGCCCTTGTTTTCAGAAATCTCAAACCGTGACCAACAATCGACGCTCCAGTGCACGAAGCACGAGAACCGGGGTCCTGTTCATCCGAGGAAGCAAAACGCACAGTAAAGAAAAGAAGCAAAAGGGCAGCTGTCGCTTCCGGCCTTCGCCTCTGAGATGAATCAGTCGCGCACAAGGCCTAACAGTCTGCGAAGCTTACACTGCGACTGACTCTAGCAGCCACCGACTCGCTTCTGCTCGGCATCAGCCTGTACCTCGTCTGGCAAATCGTGTTCGGTGGCGTCGACATCCATACCCTCCAGGTTGGAAGTCTGGCCTGAGCGCTGGAGAGACAGCGGGGCGACACCATTGCCCGCGTAAGGAGCAGGAGATCGCTGGGAGGACTGAGCGGCGGCCTGCCCATCGACCTCAGGCATGAAACCTGGATCGTCCTGGTCAGTTGAAGCGGCCCCCAGCATCACTGCCCGCACCCAATCTGCATCAACAACCCCATTGGCGACGTCAAGGCAAGGATACGGTCCAGCAATGGGGGCGGACGTGTTGAAATTGCCTCCGGTCCATGGAATGCTGGCTTGGGCAGTACCGCTGCTCTCAGCTGCATTGGACTGTTGCATATTGGAAGAATTGCGAAGCATATTAAGCCTCGAGAACGGCGTACTGGCGAAAGGGCTGCGGACGTACGAATTCAGAGGAGGTAGGTCGGGGTACTCCGAGTGTGAGTTCCGAGTGTGATCGTCGAAGAAGGCGTAACTGTTCGTAGATGCATTCGGCTGCGACTGCGGGTCTTCGAAAGCGTTTGGGGCTCTTGAGAAGGAAGCGAGTTCAGTATGCTCTCCGGGTTGATGTAAAGAAGTCGTGGAGTGGTTGGAGTCGCCCCCATGTTGAGTAGGGTCCCGGGAAGCAGCTACAACGCTCGCATGATATATAAGCCTCTCCTCGGCCATCTCACGACTGGCGGTGGTACCTGGCGACTCATAACGTCTGTACTCCGAGACCCGCTGACCATCCTCTAAGTAATTCGCCGCCAGGCCGGTGGAGCTGTCACGTCGGGCGATGGTGCGAGAGGGCCTGGCAACACCACGCACGTTATGTGAACCGGTAGTAGTAGCATCACTTGAAAGATGGATGACGTTTCTCTCAGTAGGCCGGCCGCGCTCACTTTCAACCACTGCTGCGTAGGTGCTCGATGGAAAATGACGATCCTGAACTCCCCTCAAGAAGTGATTGGTCGTCTGGCGTCTACGACGGCCTTGCAGCTCCGATGAACGCGCAGTACCTAGATCGGAGCGCTGCCACAATACGCCGTCGGCCTCCTGCTGCCTGCTGGTCTGACCGGCATGAAGAGCATGGGATCGGTTGTTGCTGAGTGACCCGTTCGGACGGTCATCGTCATCGTCGTCATCATTGTCGTCGCTGTCGTCGTCCCGCTCGACATTCTTGTACACATCGTCATTGTCGTCAGTGGCCCTCTGCTTGCCCTTCTTGCTCTCACCCTTGCCCATGTCCTTGGCCTTGCGCTTGTTATCAACTTCTCCTGCATCGCTCGGTCTCCCAGAGCCTCCGTCAGGATGAGAGGATTCGCCGTGGTTGCTCCAAGCCTTGAGGCGACGCTGGATCGCACGACGCTTAGACTTAGCAGCCTTCTCGCGATCAGCCATTTCCATGAAGAGCTGACACGCACGCTCAAGATCCTCACCGGTGCGATCCAAATACCGCCTCGCGACGTCTCCAGTGACCGAGAAACACTCGACGAATCTAGCGACCTTCTCGGATAGGGCGTTAGGTGCAACGTGCATATCCTCGTGAAAAGAATCAAGATCGTCCGGGAAGCCACCGTCTTCGTCGAACATGGCATATTCGGCCGTGTATTGTAACTCTTGCGCTGACTGGTCTTCGTTCATGTTGTTATCATGCTGATCCTCCGAGTGGCCATCTTTTGGAGTGATGTCTATGTCGTCGTCGTCGCTCCCATCCTCAGAGTCTATGTCGTCGTTGTCGCTCTCATTTCCATAGGCCAGGCTTTGCTCGTCCTCCTCAAGTTCTTCGCTTGTGACCTGAGGCACGTGGACGGAGCGACCACTGCCATACAGCTTTCTCCGGATGTGGTCCTCAAGAGCAAACCTCGCGCTCTCAATTTTCATCTCCAGAGCGTCACTGTTGAAAGTGCCCTGCACGGTCGTCGTAGTCATGCAGTGCACGAGCGACTGGACGAACTTGACAGACCGCACATGTCTGTCTACCTGCTCTGGAAGCTGGACATCCACATGGTGTACGTGCGTGAGCAGAGCAAAAGGCCTTAGCACCAACTCGACGTCCGAGATGCCGTGGATGCTCGTCTCACGAGGACGATGCTTGGCAGTGTCCCACCAAGCATCGAAGTCGGTTGGTTTGTATGCGGGTGAGAACACGACCCGAATGGATGTGATGCGGTCAACGTCTTTGTCGCTGTTCCGGGTAAGGAGGCGAACGAGGGCGATGTTCATGAAGTAGGTGTTGATAGCAGAATGCTGGTACGCGCCGTCGTCGGGAAAGATGTGGATCTCGATCTTCTTGAGGCGACAGAAGCCAAACATATCACCGGTGCGGAACTTGGTGAAGCGACCGTCGCCGATGTGGTCGAGATACTGAAGCGGTTGACGGCCGACATGGAGGAACTCGATGCCAGCATCCTGAAAGCCTGGGTGGACGTGGATGGCGAAGGTGCGCTCCTCATACACAGCTTCAGCAATCTCGTCACGGATCTTCTTGTTGAGGAGCATCATGTCGACGAGGGAATTGGAGGTCTGGTGGCGATGCGAGGGATTGCCATTGTCTTCACGACAGACTGGGTAGATAGGCAGGTTGCGAGATGGGAGGACGTTCAGCTCGTCGATGAGGATCTTCCTGCGTATCTCGGCGGGCAGCCTGTCGATGAACGGGCATGACCCGTCTGCAGCAGGAGCGGAGACATGCACAGGGTTGCGAACCATGCGACGGAAGGAGGAAAGATGCGTATACACCCGAGTGCCGCGAGCCTCGACCCAGATGATGTGGCCAGCTGCATCGAACATCATGTCAGCAAGTTCTTGCGGGAGGCCAAACGTGGCCATTACGTCAGCAGCCAGAGCACTGTAGGCACGAGTTCTGTAGCGGCCAGAAAAGGTCGCTTCTTGATTCTTTCCCACCGGGCGGACCTTGTTGCCAATGAATTGCTTGACGGCCCTCTTTCGTGGACTTGATGTGCCGTCCATGTTGAATGTACGTCTGCTTCGCTACTGGAGTATAAGACTCAGGTTGTCGGCTGCCGCAACAATGTATGTGAACGTGAAGCTGTGGATGCGCGCTGCAATGTCAAGCGCTGTGGTATTATGCCCAGTGTCTTCTAGCTCGTGCTCGGTGTATTGCGGTGACTGTGATGTCGATGTGATAGTTGGAGCCAATGAAGAGGTTATGTCGCTGCTGTTGAATGTGACGAAATACGCTTATCAATCTCCAAAAGCGGCGACGTAGTTCTCCACGTCTTAAAGATCGGGCTCGTACTCGTGAGGAAAAGACAAAGCAAGATGGGAGACGTCTGGCAGGCTCAGAGAGCGAAGGAAGTCGCATTTATGCAAAGCGCAAACCAGTGAAGCGCCCAGTCAGTGAGCTTCCAACCTCGTGAAAGGGTAGCCCCGGAGATGATCATGTGAAAGTGAGGACGCAGCTGAAAGATTGAGAAAAAGTCGCCTGACAATCGTATCTGAAAGTGAGTCCGAGAAATCTTATAGTGACACGCTTTTAGAGATGTCCACGTGCCAGTTGAGAGTCACATCTGTGTAAGAAGATTTGATGTGGGCTTGAATGGAGTGAATATCTGTATAAAGTGAGCCGGGAGCGGGAAGCTTATGGCAAGCAAGCCAACCAGGACCACGCAAATGCAGTTCTTCACCGGTGACTAGCGCAGGCGCGTGCTTGCATGTGACAGCAAACAATATGAGGGGTGTCCGATGAGATTGTGTCTGCAGCAACTGTTGATTGTAAGACATTATGAGGACTGAATGCCAGCGTTCTGTGGGGAGCACAAAATCGATAGAGACTTTTAAGACATGAGAAGGTGACACTCACACTGGTACAACAGGATCAAGAGGTATATGTTTCAAACTTTTTTTGTTTTATTTTCTTGTCAGACATCCGGCTCTCAAGCTGTCGTTGGGGTCGTCACCCGAAGACCACATCTTTCAAAGTGGCAGCAGTGTGGCAACAACGTCCTGTTCAGCATGTAGCTCTGGAGCCACGGCGATGTTTCACGCCATGCTGTCTGCTCCGATGCCTCCTTTCCCCAGCTCAATGGGGTAATGCATCACAACGCGTTCGTCTATCGTAAATGTTCGTCTTCCTTGCTCGTCATGGTATGGGTATATCTAGTGGGCAACGGTGCCGCCGCTGCTGATGTTCTTGACGCCGTCACGGCCAGAGTTCTAGACATGGGTGTTAGTTGATGATTAATGGGTATTGGATGGACAGATGTTGGAAGGCTGGGTCTTACCTCGCTCTCAATGATGTTGCCCTTCTCGAGGATCTTGACAATTACATCCTCCTCCTTGGAGCTGCCAAACTCGGCCTCAAGAGTGCCCTTAGCGGCAGTGTCGAGGGTACCCTGGTTACCGTGGCTGTTGATATCATTATTAGCTATGCTGTCTCTTCAAGCATTGATGCTGCCCAGTGCTGGGCCAAGAGCCAATGGAGGGTTAGAGTGAGACTTACTTGTGGGTGACGAAGACCTTGAAGCTGTCGACGACCTGAGCAAGGGGAATGCTCCTGTCCTTCTTCCAGTCCTGAACAGCCTGAGCGTTTTCGGCGAAGACAATGAAGTCGTCGCTGTCGCCCTTGTAGTGGACTTTGATCTGGGTAGCGTTTCCGCGCATATTGATGTGTGTTGTATGGGTAACTGAGTGGTGTTGTTGTAGTGAGGTTGAGTTGGTAGAAGTTGCTGAGAAGAGTGCAATGTAGTTGTGGAGATTGGTTTGGTTGATGAGAGGAAGAAGAGAGCAAGTAGGAGGTTGCTTTCTAGGAGAACAAATAGCAGCTATGGCCCGGAGCAGAGGTCGCGTGTCAGGTGGGATGATGCAGCAAGGCAAGAGCTATGGCCAATGCAGCTACGTCATGCGGGTCTGAATTTGGCGGAGAGGCCTTGTGAAACGGCTTTCTTCTCAGGTACAGCGCAATGCCCAATCTCGCGTCAGAGGGATGTGGAGTCGCAATGACGATGTTGATATTGTCTAGTCACATGGCAATGGTGTGTTGATGTCCATGCGGCCGATGCATTATTGAAGTTGCGACATGTCAAGACCAGCCCGCGCGAAGATTACGCGAGATGAATACGACAACAGGAGAAAGGTATGGAAACGTGGGGACACGTATGACGAATGGTCAGATGTAAAGGTCATTATTCGTTACTGTCGTTATATAGCACCACCACATGTGTACTGCCGGCAACGGGCTCGCGAGCCCGCCGCAAAATTGAAGAATCGCAAACACATATGCCCACCGCAATCGGTCCAAATGACCAACTGGAACGCAAACTACTTCTGGCCTCAGGGGTATTGTTCTGCTTCGCGGAAACCAAATGCTCCAACCTTGATGCTATGCGGCATCTCTTCCGGGAAGCCTCACGTATGAGACTTGCTATGCCCGTCGTTCTCCACCGCAGCTAGACACTCTGGTCCTCACCCAGGTCTCGAACTTCACCCAGCTGCCTTTGGCCGGCTTGGGATGATACTTCTGCACAGTGGCAGGTGTCTTCTCCGATGCTCCTGCTTTCCTTCCTCGCACAGGGAGTGATGCCTCGTTGGACTCGGCATAGTTCTCGTAAGCTCGCGAGTCGAACTTCTCAGTAATGCTGTCCCTTTTCCGATCGCCTTTCCTGTTCTTGCTCATCTGCAGCGTGGTGCTGACGATGCTCGGCCGTCTACTTCCGTTGCGATCCGAAGCCTCAGATCGGCGGGATTGCTTTTCTTCGTGACGATGCAGTTTTGAGCGATCGCTTTCTTGCTTCTTATATGCCTCTTTCTCGGCTTTGCGGCTCTTCTCGGCTTCTTTTTCTTCGAACTTGCGCCTGGCTTCACGGATCCGCTCTTCCCGGCTAGTGAGCTCGACGTCTGATTTGCGGGAGACAAACGAGAACGCTTTGTCGATGCTTGTGCGCGAAGAGGGCGATATGGCTTGGTCTTCAGAAATGGTGGGCTCGCCTCGGCTTCTGCTTTGCTTTGGCGGCGATGAGCCTGATTTGGTCGACAAGGTGGAGAGGTTGGACTGAGAGACGTTACTAGTCAGCTTGGGGACCATGCCCAGCTCCAAAGCCGTATGTGATTGTGACAACGGCGTCGGTGCCATCTGAGGCGTGGAGCTGATCGACATGCTGCGCCGAGAGCGATATCCATTGCCAAGCTTGAACTCGTCATCGACCACATCGCTGCTCTCGTCGGCCTCGTCGTCGTTGAGCGATGAATTGCTCGAGTGCGTCGGTATAGGCGGTGTGTATGGTCTGGGGGTCTGTCGCATTGGGTGGATGAAAGGGTGCGTGGGCTTGAAGGACCCTGAGCCGTTTGACACAGACGAGCAGCCGCTCACGGTCCTCGAATGCGAGGTTGTCCTCCTTCTTGGATTAGCTGAGAAGGAGACATCGTTGGCGGTCTTTGCGCCAATATCTTGAATCCCTAAGCCTGCCAGTCCCTCATTCTCCGTTGTTGACCGTGACAAGTCGAGCTTTCCTTGGTCATCTTTTGAGCTGGAAGTCTTGCGCAGATAAGGCTTCAACTTCGGGGTTGATGTTATAGAGTGCGCGGAAGAGGGCTCCTCATAAGTCGCAAAAGGCGTGGTGAATGCATCTATGCTGTTTCGAAGCGTCGACGGAGGCCCTAGTGCCGGTGAAGAACTTGTGGAACTGCCACGCTTATGCAGCCTGGCTCGAGATTGTTTCGAAGTTGCCGTTGCAACCGTTGACGACCCATACGAGGTCATTGTGGTATGGCGTGCACAGTACTGAGAACTCTGTCGCTGGGAATAGACACCAAGATACAGAGACTCGGCGCCAGCGCCAGATGCATTACTTGGGAGGGCAGAGCGGTTCTAGACTTGGCTGCCGCGCCAGCGAGGCTGCGAGTCGTCGTAGGCGTGTCCTGGTGGGCGTATTAGTCGTGGATTGAGGCTGAGTCGAGGTCGAGCTGCTGCGGCCAGCGGTAGTATATTGGACAAACAGAAATGAAAATACCACAGCACTAAACTACTGCTGTACGGTGGAGCAGCGTTGTTGAGCGGTGGATGGAGGCACAACAGGCGGGACCGGTCGTCAAGACTAGGGTTTGTACGGGGACAGCGGCCAACACCCTTGCTCGTCTTGCAAGTGTCATCCAGTGAGCAAGCGAAGGGACTTGAGGAACGGCGGCGGCGGCGGAATGTGACGGTGACAGTTCATGTTTCTTAGCATACCGCGAGGCTGAGCTACGAGCCGTCCGTCTGCCAACCGGCGCGCACATGGACGGCAGCGAGGGCGATGCGATGCCACCAGGCTTGCACACACTTACTTCCATGACCGCAAGAGAGTTTGCGCGAAGGCTCAGGCAGGGTGGCCGCTGATCTGTGGGTGAGCATCGGGAAGAGCCAGTCGTTGGCTGCGCTGAAAAGCGGGCTCGACAGGGCTTCGCTCGCTGCCACTCGCTGCCACTCGCTACCACTCGCTACCACGGATGTTCGGGTGTCCGATCACGATAGCCAAATTGGCATCATCATTATCGCCATGGCAAACCGACCTTCGCCGTCACCGCCTCTTCCCTCGCTCGCTCTACGGCCATGTATCGTTTACTGCCATATCTCCCACCGCGCAACGGTGACGCCTCGCCCTACTCACCCTTCAGCAATCCGCTTTGAAACCTACAGAAAGCTCGTAATCGTCGTGCATGATCGTGCATACAGACCGGCCCAGCCTCCCGGGAGCATCGGGATCGAGTCGGTGGCGCTTCTCACTTCGGCCTCGGAACTTGCAGCTGAGTGCAATCTCCTCTCCCCTCCAATCATCCACTCCACTTGGCGGGGCATCGAAGATCGTAGGGCTACATAGCACATTTCTTCTGCTCCTCCCCCTCCTCCATTCCCATTCCGAGACAAAAATCTCACCTCCCAGCCTCGCGCCGAGGATGGCACCGGAGAGCGTTCGATTGATGCGGGCCTGACAGAACTCAGTCCTGACGATCAGCGACTCAAGTTGAGACGAGAGCCGTTCAAGGGTGCGAGAGTGCAACGTATGACGTCCTCGAATCGTGAAAGAAACTCAAAGTGTTGGAAACGGCGCCGTAATCCTGCTTGCTTTTTTGAGCCATTTAGCCTGCCACAAACACAGATCGTTGCCCAAACACGTCCGATGACTTATTGCGACGCCAAATTCACGTCAGAAACTCTGCCTCGATGACGGCCGGGTTGGTGCGCTTGTACCTGGTAATGCGTGACATTTTTTGAGCTGCGACGGAACGGCAGATTTTGGCTCTGGCAGTACCTCAACGGTGCGCAAAGTCAGTTTGATGCCAATGTCTTGACTCTTGGACATCAGCATACTGGAGGCCTTCAAACGCCCCTTCTTACGACAGAGTCGTGACTAGCAACATGGTAGTACGGCTTCTGGCAATTCTGCCTGTCTTTCCCCATGCCTTACTGCGTAGTTGAGCGCGCAAAAATGGCCGGCAAGAATATGCGCACCGATTGACCAGCCGGATCGACAAAGATGTTAATCAGTTGCCGATCATGCACGCCAACCCCGACCTTGCATGCGAAAACTGGAGTCGCAGAGAGACAGGGTAAAGTCTCGTGAGCAACCAGCGACCTCACCTCAACGACCGACAGACCGCAATCATCACGAAGCGCTCCGTCCGAAGTACTTGACGATGATGATGAGCCCTGGCGAAGGCAATCAGTTATCGCAGTCTGATTCTTGCAGATTGTTGAGGTATACCCTCGAACATGCGATTCCACGTAATCCTTGAAGGGAAGCAGGTGGCAGTGGTGAGGAATGTGGACTTTGCACCTCGCTTCATGCACTCGCCAGCTCTTCCTGCCTCCATTCTTGCTGCAGCCTCCGGGATGGTTGACTATATATGGAACGAGGTAGTGTCAGATGTAGGTGAGAAGAACCATAGCGACTTGTAGTCGTCCATTGAGAGTAGCGAGTATGTTTCAGCCCCGTTCCGAAGTCAGTAAATTATACTGCATCCTCTCTCTACTTGTCTGCACATCTTGGGCCCGCCATGCGCATCGAAGACCCTTGCACAGACATGCTGTTCGCGCAGAACCAACTGCGACAGAAGAATTTACGATACTCACAGCCGAACCAGTTGAAATCACCATACCGAGTCCGGTCTCCTCAGCCGGCATCACAACGGATATCCCTGAACCTTCTTTTACAGCAGGCGGCGAAGTGATTGACGATATTTTGAGAATCCAAACGAGCCTCAACGAGCTGCCAGAAGATCTGTTCAACTTCATACTTTCCCTTGAACAACGCCTGGAGGCTCTCGAAAAACTAGTGTCTGGCTACAGCGATGGCTCAGATTCACCTGTTGGACCTGTCGGACCTATCCTGTCGCCAGCACCAACAGCGACTGCACCAGATTTTCCGGAAATCACTTCGGTCGGCACAACTACCTCTTCTCCGATCCAACCTCCTTATTTTTCCCTATGCAAGCCACTGGGCGGCGCCGGGCCTCTACGACCTTGCGGTGGACCAGATGTAACAGCATTCATGACTACACGCTCGACGCGGATCACTCACACTAGAACTTTAATCACCACAATCGCACCGACTCTTCCATTGTCAACGGGCATCGGACGCAATAATACTTTCCCTGCGATGAACGGTACCGATTTTACGCCGCCAGCACCCTGGACCAAGCCTTACATCGCTTCTGGATTTACAGCCGTGCCCAGCTCCGGAACTTCCATAGCAGAGACTGCGGTTCCTGCCGCATCTCCATACCTCTTCGATGCAGAGAGCGAGGACAACGTTGCCGTTTACTACGGGACTACACCTGCGACTAAAGAAGGTGGCTTGAGATCCTTGTGCAGCAATTCGAATGTCGACATAGTCATCCTGTCATTCGTCTTCTCATTCTTCGACGCCAACGGCTACCCTTCTATCAACTCCGGCCCAGGTTGTTCTGGCCAAACATCCGCCCAGACAGATACGGCCCCAGGCCTCAAAGACTGCTCAGCTCTCGCGCCAGAAGTTGCTGCTTGCCAGGCACTGGACAAGAAAGTCCTTCTATCTCTCGGCGGCTACAACTCAAACACGTCTTTCACCTCCGATACACAGGCCACAGAGTTCGCTTCAACGTTGTGGAACCTCTTCGGAGCAGGTGACGGCCTCGACGCGGACTTGCGTCCTTTTGGATCAGACATCATCATCGACGGCTTCGATATCGACAACGAGAACCACAACACCGATCACTACGAGACATTCGCCATCGCGTTGCGCGAGCAGTTCGATACTGACAATACCAAGACTTACTACCTTTCGGCAGCTCCGCAATGTCCGATACCCGATGAATCCATACCTCTCAGGGCTTTGCAACAAGCAGACTTTGTCTGGGTCCAGTTCTACAACAATCCAAGCTGTAACATCGACGCGCCAGGATTCCAGCAAAGCTTCAAGAAATGGTCGGATCTTCTGGCTAGCGGAACGCAAGCACGCGGGCCAAGACTATACATCGGCGCGGCTGGATTCGAGGGTGCTGGCAGTGGGTATGTGAAAGGAAGCAGACTGGGTACGAGAGTCAGGACTACGAGAGGTTTGTATGTTGAGAATTTCGGTGGTGTGATGTTGTGGGATGGCAGCGAGGCCGCGCTGAATGTGGACCAGTACGGCGTGGATTATTTGAGCTACGCTAAGTCTGCTTTGCATTAACCAGGAGGGGAGACGTTGCACGATCTGATGAGACTAGCACGACTGAATGATCTAATGAATTATTACGACGCTATGCAAGTGTATACAATGCAGTGCGAATTGAACGTTCTACGCCTGTGCTTCCATCCTTGCAGTCCTTTCAGCCTGCATATTCCTCCCCTTGCGCTTCCGCCAGCTCCCGCCGGTCCAAATGACCACTGGCAACGCAGTGAAAAGACTAACACATCCGAGGATAAGCGTCGCCGTCGGCCAACCCTTCGAATTAACCACCAAGCCAGCCAACAAAGGCCCAACCATACAACCCGCCGCCCACGCCATATTGAATAGACTGTACGCTTGAGCGTAAGCGCCGTTCTTGCCGTAGTAACCCTTCGGACGTCGACTCTCCTTGTCCATAACCGCATACGTAACCTCCGCCATCATCGGAATCAGAGCCAGCGTCAAGAACAACCCGATCAGCACAAGAAGCGCACAAAGCAGGACTTTCTGCCGCAGCGAGTCGTGGTCGACCAGGCGTAACATGATGAGGAACGGGGTACAGCCGATAAATCCTGCGGTGGCGTACCATCGCGGGCCTTGCTTGTCTGAGAGATGTCCGATGAGCGGGCCGGCGAAGGTTGGGACGACGATGGGGAGGAAAATTAGGCCTGCGCCTGTCGCGTTCCAGCCGAAGGTGTTTTTGGTGAAGAGTGGGAGGACGGAGTCGAAGGAGGTGAGGAGGGAGGATTGGATGAGGACGGCCCAGAGGGCGGAAAGGAGGCGGCGGGAGGCGAGGAGCTTGAGGACTGGAGGCAAGCGGTTGTACCATTTGTTGCGGGTGTTGAGGTCGTCTGCTTCGTCGCTGTACTGGTCAGTAGCGCTTGAGGTGGTCTCTTTCGTCTTGTTTTCATCCTCGCTTTCTGTTCCGTCGGGCTTTTCGTCAAGCCGTTTTGACATGCTTGTTTGCTCGCTGGTGTTCGCCTCCGCCCTCTTAGGCTCGAATCGTGGATCCCATCGCACAGCAATCTTTCGTTCCACCATCACTAGTCGCAAAACGATGTCGAGACCAATAAGTGCGAACGCCATAGCCCAAACGCTGTAATAGCCAGCATTCTCAAAAACAACGCCTCCGAGGAGTGGCGCCAACAAGACTCCCAAGCTCATAGCAACACCGACATGCCCCATAGCCTGCCCGATCTCGTCTCCACCTACCGTGTCGACCAGCAAAGCCAATCCAACAACCCAGACCACCGCCGCAGACATTCCCTGCAACACACGCCCAGCCGCAATAACACCAATTGATCGTCCCACGCACAGCATCACCGTACTTCCAGCCAACGCCAACAACCCAAGAAGCAGAGGTGTCCTTCGCGAGCTCGACCGATCGGCAAGCCAGCCACAAAAAGGCGCAGTGACGAGCAAGGCCGCACCATAGATCGCGAGTAGAATCGATATCCAGTATTGGATGTCATTCTCTGGGATGCCCGCTCGCTCCGTCAATGCAAAGGGGATCACAGGCACGATGATGCCATAGACGAAGATGTCTGTGAAGATTGCGAAGGCGACTGTGGCGGTGATGAACGCTGTGGATGTGCGGTAGTTGAGGAGTGCTGGTGGTCGATCGGAGCTGCCGGTGAACCAGGCGAACATTGTGTTGGTGGACGAGTATGCTTGGATTTTGTTTCTGTAGACCGACCTTCCAGATTTGGTCTTTACATGCGGTGGTTCGTGAAAGCGTGCAGGTGCCCCAGGATCGTAAGTGAGGTCTATTAGGCTGGAGCGAAATAACCCATGTGCAGACTGCCGTGTCTCTTTCTGAAGGCGCTAAGCAATGAGATGTTGAGCCAGACTAAAGAAGGTAGTCTTTCGGTCCTTTCGATATCGAAGTATAAAGACTTTCGCCACTCGATCACTCGTCAGCGAGTCTTTGAATTCTGCCCAGCGATTAAGAATATCTCGACAAGCTTTGGCGCAGAATCTAGAGGAGGAGGTTTGTTCAGACAAGTATAAGAAATGTTTCACAATGATGACAGCTACCAACCCAGCAAGAAAAAGAAGCACCACAGGGCGCGATTATATACGACATGGCGCAGATTCATGATGCCGATGCGCAAATCTTTGGCGTTCGGCATCCGCGGGCCCCTTTGATCGGAAGCGGGGAGAGAATCGAATGACTCGTTCATGACCGCTCTATCTTTGTTGCTGTTATCGTATTATCAATCCACATAAACCTGTGAGCGAGACCAGGGAGGGCGTTGAGATTCAGAAATTAGTGGAATTGTGAAGTGTAGTGGGAAGAGTCTGGTTTGTGAAACTTGGCGAATGCGGTGGAACCGCCAAGCAACGAACATAGCATTGGCACCCAGAAGACCAATGTTCATTGAACATTTGAGCTCATGCGATGTGGCAGATATTCCTATCGCTAACAAAATAGAAGCTAATATTACTGGCAAAATAGGAAAACAAGCCTCCTTTCGCACCCGCCTATCCCTATCAAACCTTCAAGAAAGTAGCATTGCCGAATAGATAGCTCACGCTCTTCAGCTCTCCATCTAACGTCCCAAACACAAACTCATCTGTAGCAACACCACCATAAGAAAAGAAGCCGACGCTCTGCCAGGTTTCACAATGGTCGAACAGACCCGAACCACCCTCGACATCTGCTCTCAAGTTCCCAGGGACAACTTGTGCGAAAGCACGATAGGAGGAGTAAATCGTCGCATCGCTGGCCTCGGGGTCGCGCCACTCTACGCCCATGGGATACAACCGAACGCTCACATTTGCCGCCGGAATGTTTGGTATTGGTAGACCCAAGAACCCAGCGATCAGGTTTGTGCCGTTGAGGTAGAAGTCCTGCAAGCCTAGGCCGGGTCGATCCTGGTCCACTGTCAAGGTAATGTTGGTGCCTTGGGCGACCTCGTCGACGAACGTTCCCACGAACTTTTGTTCCGCGTTTTCTAGAGCGGCATGCTCGGCAGCAGTGACGAAGACCTCCCCGACTGCGTCGCGGAGAGGAGCGCGGTCAGCTATGGCGGACGGTCCTCCGATGAGGATGGAATACCCAATACCATGGTCAGGGGATAAAGCGAATATACCAGCGTATTGAGGCTGACCACCTAATTTGGTGTAAAGGTCAGAGACGCGTGTGCGAGTCGAGTTCGGCGCGATCGGGAGCGAAAGACGATTGATTTCCCACGGAGCGCCAACTTGCGAAGTCAAAGTACCGGTGTTACCACGGGGTTTAAGCCATTCTCGAGTTGCAGCCGGAGAAAGTAGACTGGACTGTAAGATTGAAAGTCCAAGGGCACGCAAGTCAGCGTTGTTGGAGTATACACCGCCGGATCTGGAGCACTGTCAGCTAAATACTCGTCCACAAGTGATGCAGCTTGGAAGACTTACGCTGCGGTTATTGGATTATCGAGGCCCCATGCAGTTGCTCCCGATGTTCCTGCCGGAAGGATCACTGCGTTCAAATCCTCGTCCGGTGGCAATATTGACGATGTACCGTTCAGACTCAGCGGTTTCCCTAGCAACTCATGGAGTGCATCATTGTATGATAGGCCTGACAGGCGCTCCAGAGCCACGCCGAGAACGCCCCAGCTTGCATCTGAGTACAGTGGATTACCAAAAGGAAGGGTGGTCGGTCGCGTATGATCACGCATCGCTCCGAGGAAGTCTTGAGAATTGGTCAGTCATGTCTGAAAGACCGTGTACTTAGTTTATATCACGATCAGATCATACCTTGCACGGTCAGTATGGGACAGTCGGGAGTCGGCTGTAGGTAGCAGCTTGTTGTTTCGAGTGCTTCGAAATATGTAAATAAGATTGTCATCCGGCAGGTTTCTGGGAGTTTCACTCACGAAAACCACCAACTCCTCCCTGCTGCGACATGAGCGCACCAATCGTGACCTCTCCCCAATCGATAGTGTTCGGACTGGAGCCACCGAGCAGCTCAGGGACATAATCGGTCACAGGTCGATCCAGGACTTTAATGCCAGCAGCGGCCAAAATCGCATACGCGGTGTACAACTTGGACACACTGCCAATGCGGTAGATCGACTCATCATCCACTCTCCCCGCCGGCAGTGTAGCGTTGTTGTTGGGTGCGATGTGGTAGTAGCTGTATACGGACTCGTTCGTGGCCGTGGAGAAAACGTCGATGGAGAATGTGCTTGTGTTCTTGCTGATCGCGCCGCTGGAGAACAAGGTCTCGAGAACCTCCGGGAAAGCAGCTTCCGCTGCTTGGAAGGCTTTGGTCTTCTTGATATCGAAATCATGGACGAAAGCCGGCCCAAGATTCGGGCAGTCCTCTGTTGGAACAGCGGACGCGAACAGTCTGGCGTTGAAGGCGACCAAGGCTGTCAAGAGAAACGCGTTGCGCGACATCATGCGTGATGAAAGATAATAATCTGCTCTGAGGGGGAGATCGTGTACTAGGGAGAGTCGTTCCCATGCAATCCATGGCAGAAATGCCCTCCCTTAAATCCATCGCCGGGCCATGTTGAAGACAACAGACTTATCCAAGATCCACTTACCCGAACAGGATCCATGTATCGCTGGCTCACTAGTGTTGCCATCGATGCTATGGCAGTGTAAAACCATATCTGTGCGATGACGATGATGGTCCTCAAGTGAACAAGGCTCAGGTCGATGACGCCGCCATTGAGCTCGGGAAGGATTCCATAGACAGCGGCGCGTACAGCCAAATATGGTATAGACACCTTGGTATCAACCCTACGTTAAAAGGCACGTGATCTTGTCGTCGATTCTAGCGGACGTTCGGATTGATCTCGCGTTCATGCAGGATTTTGTGGCTGTGTGTATCGCTACAAGGTGTGGGACCCTTTGTGCTGCGCAGTTCAGCTCACGAGACGATCGTTGCCCATTGTGGTTCGATGCGCCGCTGCGAGGCGCTGTAGTCCAAACACAGCCTTATGTCGCTATACACCATCTTGCAACATCATAAAGATTGCAGATCTCTGTAAAGATTACAGATCTCTAGGAACAAGATAAGTACGGAAAGCTTTCGCAATGTCCCATATCATCATACTCAACAAACAATTCTTCGTCATACACCTTGCTCAATTTCCACAATCAATCCAACCCAAAAAAAAAAAATCAATCGAATCACATCAGCCTCCAACCAACATCTCAACTCAGCTTAACACACAACGAATCAAAAACGCGCCCCCATATTGACCACAATGTCACCCTCCTCCAAACGCCACCTCCCATCATATACACCTCCAACCAATCAATCCAGTCCCTACTTCCCCCTAGCGATCAAAGCCACTTACAACAGCTCCTGGTCCAAAATCCTCTGCTCCAGCTCCAAAACAATCCACCTCTCGCCATCGCCGTCCTACCCGGCAAACGACCCCCAAACATCCTTCAAAGTCTCCCTCCCAAACGGCTTTTACGGCAGCCTCATCCTCGACAACGCTTCAAAATCCACAGCGCCTCTGGCGCGAGCATCGCCCGAAGGCCGCCGCGGCTACGATGTCCTTTTGCCGGGATCGATTGTGGCGGAGGGTTTGAGACGGCAGCCAAGGAAGAACAAGTGGACGTTTGCGATCCCAGTCGGCGTGAATGGTGAGATCGAGGTCTTCGAGTGGCGACGCTCGCGTGGATCCGAGATCAAGCAGCTTGGAGCTTCGTGGCGAGGATGGAAATTAGTGCGCATGGGAAGCAGTAGTCGCGGGCAGGACGACGCTGCTGAGTATCATGGGAAAGACGATGAGTCGTTGCCGAGGTACAGCAGCGAGGACGAGAAGCGCGGACGAACAGACAGTGTGCATGCGATTGAGGAGAGCGGAGAGGGCGAGATTGTAGCTGTGTGGGCGAAGTCGGGGCGTTGGACTAGCTTGCACGATGTCGGCGAGTTTGCTTTCCATGGGAGTGGCGCCAGTGGGGAGTTGGGTCAGCGCTTTGCTGTCATGGCGATTATGACTGCTTTGTGCATTTGGCAAAAGGCAATGAGAGATCAGGCAACTGCAGGTGCGGCGTCGTCTGCTAGTGTGAGTTCGGTTGTGGTGACTTGAACGCTTGATGAGAATCCGGTGTCAATTGTACTTGTATTTGGCTGAGCGTTGTTCGGGATAGAGGGGTCTGTAGCATTAGCATATAGTCTTTTTCCATGTTGAGTCTAGACAATCCTTGATGCATTTCTCAAGCACAAGGCTGCCGCAGTGTTATAGTCTATAATGCCAAGACCGATTCTTGTTCTATATCAATGGTGATTTGAGAGAACCTTGAGACCAATGATTTCCTTCAATTAGTGAACATTTGGCGAATACTATAGTTAGCGTAACGGAAAATTGTCCGTATTTACGGTTCACCACACCGTCAGCGCACTCGCTGGTTATCATCAATCATTTATTTTTCGTAGCTGTCGCATGTCTCTACTGCATTGTGGTATCAACAGCATCAGGCCCAGTCTGCTTTCCTGTGTCCTCAGCTTTATCAGTCTCATCAGTGGACTGACCATCGGCGTCGGCAACAACGATATCTCCTTCAGAGTCTTTTGCAGTCTGCTCCTTAGCTTCGTCGACGTTCTCCTTCAGCTTCTCTGCATCTTTGTCAGAATCCTGCGGCTCTTTCCCCGGTTCGCCTGCGTCATCTTTCGTGGCCGTTTCGAACATAGCCGTCGCCTTCGGTGCGCTTGCCTCTGCAACAGGCTGTGGTGAACGATGCCTGCCTACAGCGGCCTCCATGTCAATTCTTCCAGGATGGTGCTGCTGCGGACCCATATCCTCCATACCGATGATTTCCGGTCCGCGAGCGTGGGGTTGTTCTTCAGGTCGATCGTCCATTGCTTCAATATCCCCGTCTGCTGTGTGATCGCCACCCAGGCCTTCACGGCCTACTGCCAGAGCGCCAGCAGAGATCAGCGAGCGACCGGGATGAGTCTGTGCCACCGGGATAACACCCGCCTCTTGCTCTTGACGTAGTAACTCGCCTTGTGTCACTGCTCCTTGCTCGCGTAGCTGCCGATCAATGGACCCAGTCGAAGACCCCGTGCTCGCATCTGATTGCTCACTAAGCGTTGGCGAGGCGGGCGTGCTCGTACTGGGCGATGTGTGGGAAGCGCTGCTGGCGGAAGACACACCGTTGACAGTGACGGTGACAGTCTCAATGCTGCCTGCGCCATTTGGACCTTGTATAGTCTCCGTGCCCTCACTGTGCAATTCACCGTCTCCTTGACTACCATTTGAGCCCAGACCGTTGCTGTTTCTGAGCCAAGGGATAGGTGTGAGAAGCGCTCCTCCTAAGCTTTCGTCGCTTCCCAGTCCGTCCCGCTCTTGAACAGCATTTCCGGGCGCATCACCGTTCGTGAGGAAGCCGTTGTTTGTGCCAACCAGGCCTGTTGGCAGAGGGAAGTCCGATACGGGTGAGCTGACGGAGACAATGCGGTCGAGGGCTCGTAAATATGCGGGGAGGAAACGGTAGTGTCTGCGCGGGTAAAGGACAAGCTCCGCCAGGCGCTGTATGGTGTACGGCGGGCTGTGTGCGAAGGCGCTCTGCAGGAGACGTGTCGAAAACTGGTAGGAGCTCAAGAGATCAGGCGGCAGAGTGCCAGGCTGTGTCTGTATGCTGTCCGACTGCTGTTGGACGGACTGGGATGACGATTGCTGGTCGAACTTGGGGACTGGCGGTATGGCGGCGGTGGCGAGGTCAAGCGGCGCATCGTTCTCCTTGGTACTACTCTGGCTTCCGAGCGGCGCATTGTCTGCGTCAGGCAAGGTGATGTCGGTGTCGCGCTTCTCGGGTTCGTTCACGGGTTGCGGTGGAGTGGAGGCGACGACTTCCGGGTCGATGGCTGAGGATGGTAGAGCAGCAGGCAGTGGCAGTTTGGGAATTGGGAACTCGGTGTGAACAATCTGCGCTCGCGGTCAGCGGGTTGCCTTATTTTTTATGCGCGACTGGCACGCAAGGAGAGACATACATCGTGCAGCCTCTGGAGCATGATCTCCAGCACGCGAGGCCACTCGGCGCTGTCGCGGGTCAGCTATGCGCGAGGTGATAAGTAAGCGGTGGTACATACATGTCGATAGAGCCATCGCGAGCGGCGGCTTCCAGTATCTGCTCGCTTGACAACATGCTGCCGTCGTCGGAGCGTTTGGCGCAAAAGAGAGTTGCTGAGTGCTTGGGAAAGTTATGTAGGCAAGTCAAGGTAGCTTATGACGCTGGCTGGCCGGCGTTTGATCGCTCAATTGCGTGTAGAGTGCTGTTTGAAACGTTATGTCGGGAAAGACCGCGCATAGACGTTCTAAACTTCATTCTACTAAGTTCGCGTTTCGTCCAGCCTCACATGCAGGGGTTAGCAGGGTTCGGATGGATGAGCCGAGTACGACAAACACAATCCGATTGTCACTCCCAGCGCGACTGAATCACTTCTCGACACACACTACGTTTCTTTCTGGTAGTAGAGGGCTTCGGGCTCCCGGTTTGCATCAAACGAGACTTGACGATGGGGTATGCACACACTTCCCTGGGCGAACAAGATATCTCGGTGTTTAGAGTCAGAGCTGCAACGGGTGTGGATTTCTCACTGGGACGTCAATCATCTCAAATCGGCAATACCTGACTCTCTGACACGGTGTAATGCAGTTTTGCGCTCATGGCCCTAGTGCGAGCTGAGATGGCGCATTTTTGGCGAAAGCGAGAGAAACTGTATCACATATCGAAAGGGTATCTCCTCCTCCATCTGAACTCCATAACAAACATTCATGTCGAATCTCTGTCGTCGTGATAGTTCTAAGCACCCTTCTGATCCTTCAAGCTCTCCTCCATAGCCCTCCTCAATTCCTCATCGTCATCATCATCCTCACGCGAAGCTTGACCGCCAGCGCCCGCACCAGCCGAGCCTTCGCCCTTCTTGCCACTTTGATGCTGCTGCTCGAGCATGCTCTGCTTCTTCACATACTCCATCACGATCCTCTCCTCGTCTTGCTCCTGCTGGCTCTTCTCGCCCTTGCCCGCACTCGACTGCTCGTACTGCTCTTTGGTGACGCCGCCGAGGTGGCCTTGATCGTAGGATGGTGCCGAACTGCTGCCCTCGCCAGCGTTCGATGCCGAGCGCTGCGACTCTTGTAACGCTCTTTGGTAGTCTTTGTCGTTGTCATCGTCATTATTGTCATATTGGCGTCGCTGTTCCCTGAGACTGTTCGCCAGCGCTAGCTCGAGCTCCTCGTCACGTTCGTTCTCTTGGCTGCCCGACTGGCCGCCCTGTAGCATACTCGCAGCCATGGCCTTACGCAGAGCCTCGTCATCGTCATCTTGAGGTCCTGCGGCTCCGCTATTGCGCGCAAGCTCAGACATCGAGACGCGGATGGCGCGCTCGATCGCAGCGTCTTCCTCTGGGTTGCCCCTTGATGTTTGCCTGATGGACTCCTGAATGGCCGCCTCCAGAGCGCCAGGGTCGGGAGCCTGCCTCGTGCTTGCGCCTGCGGCTTGAGTACTTGCACCAGTCGACCGACCATCCTGGGGGACGCCCTCCATTCTCTTACGTCGGGCTTCCTCAAATATCTCTTTGACGACATCGTCTGCGTTTCGCTTCTTCCTCAGCTGCTGCTCTAGAAGGTGCCATCTCCGGACAATGTCCGACCTTTCCTCGTTCGATGCACCACTCCATTCTTCGTAACCTTGAGCAGTTCTCGCAGCGATGATGTAATTTTGCACGCTGGAGCCCATCTGCTTCTGCATCTCCTTGTACACACCTTGCATAGTATATCCAGGAATGCCAAAGACAGCCGCACCGGGCTTCAAAGCGATACCGCCAATGCCCTTGCCGATGCCCTTGATGAAGCCTGCTGCGCCCTCCTTCTGCGCACCCTTCATGGGCTGGGTGACTAGTCCCGTGATACCGTCATACATGCCAAAACCGAATTCTCGTCCAGCAGCCCGGATGCCACTCTTGAAGTCGGTGACTTTCTCGGGCTTGCGCACCGAATCATCGCCATATAGCTTCGGTGCGTTGCGGAAGCCCTTCGAAAGGTTCATGGTGAAGTCCATTGGCGACTTGAAGCCAGCGCCCACAATCCGCTGTACGCCCTCAGCGCTGCCCATAGCGGTTTCCATGTATTTGCGAGGATCCTTTGAGGCCTTCGGATCGTCGGGCTTACGTCCCTCGTTCTGACCAGGAGCTAATGATCCTGAGCGACTACCTGTCGGCGATTGAATCTTCGCCAAAGACTCCTGGAAGTTGAAGGTAGAGCCGCTGCGGCTGGTTGAGGGTGTAAGATCAGGGCCGGGGGTAGATGCGTCGTTCGGAGAGTCCGTTCTTTCGATAGAAGGATTACCGCTCGCGTTGTCACCAGAAGCAGCAGCTTGCTCTGATCCCTTGGCGGGCTTCGGCTTTTTCTTCGTAGAATCAGGATGAATTTTGAGTGCTTTCAGCGTCTCGATCGGCATATCCGCAAAGCCCATCATCATCGTACTCGCTGTGCCGATGATCGAGGTTGCGCCGCCAGTGATTGGGTCCAATGGGCCATCATCAACCTCATACTCCCGACCTCGGAAGAGTTTTAGCTCCTTGAAGTCGAGCAAGTTCTCGTTCGCCAGTGTGCAGGCAGCCATCGCACTGAGACGCACATCAGTCTTCTTGATGCTCCACACAGCCGCACGCGAAGGTGCAAGTGAGCATCGCAGAGTGTCCACATCAAGGAATTGATGGAAGCTTTGAGCGCCTTCGTCTGAGCCACGTTCTTTGGCGATCTTTGCAGCAAGCTCATGGGCTTTGTTCTGACTCTCAGGCTTGAGACAGATTTTGATACCTTCAGCGAGATTGTCTGCAGTCAGCTGCTTATGAGGGATAGGCTCAGGCCCGGCGCCAGCTCGGTGGACCATGGCTCCCCAGAAAGGCTGGTCACCGAAGAAGGGTACGACCAATGTAGGCCTACCAGCGGTTATGCCAGCAGCAGTCGTACCAGCACCACCATGATGCACCACGGCCGAGACTTGTTTGAAGAGCCAATCATGGGGACAATTGCCCAGCATGAACACGTTATCAGGCTTGCCTAACTCATCCGCACCCATGCCTCCCCAGCCCTTCGAAATCAGCGCGCGCTGACCTGTCTTCTCAACTGCTTCAAAGAGAGTCTTCGTCATAGCATTGGGGTCGTCAAGAACGATTGATCCAAAGCCAATATATACTGGTGGCGGTCCAGCAGCGAGGAAAGCTTTGAGATCTGGGTCAGGCGTGTAATCTGTTGCCAGATTGAGGAAGTAGAAGCCCGATATTGAAATGTGCTGACCCCAGTCCTTGGGTTTGGGGATAAGAGCAGGAGACCAGCAGTATGTATGTGGGATTTTCATGCGCTGGAGCATACCAGGCGCTCGTAGCATGTTGATGTCTTCCAGACCGAGTTCCTTGTTGCGGAATCTGTTGATCAGATCGCCCAGACCCTGCCATGTCAACATCTCGACCAGCACGTACGAGATGTAATTTGTCAGGTTCTTGTCTGCGTTCGACGACTGAATGTTCGCTAGCGGATGTGGGAACGCTTGTGTCGGAGAGTATGGCATTGTGAACATGACATGCAACGGTATGCCCAACTTCTCGGCAACGTGCACGTGAGCGAAACTAGGCGGGTTGGCGAGGATGGCGTCTGCAACGAAAGGCTTTGCTGCATTTTCTGCCTGAGTGGTGCCGTTATTGGAGTAAGATTCGGTGGTCTGATCCGAGGCAGCGGGACCCGTACCATTCCCCGTCTCAAAACAACTCCTCCAGCATCCTCTGATCATTGTTGAAATTTCTTTCCTTCGCTTTCCGACGTCTCCGTTTCTCATGGTATCGAAGCCAGGCATGAGGCCTGGGTTTTTAACCATGAATGCCATGAGCTCGGAAGGGTCACCACCAATGCTGAAGAACTCCAAGCCATTCTCCTCCACAAATTTGTGGAATACAGGGTGCGTTGCGAGTCTCACTCTGTGGCCGTATGTATCTTTCAAGACTTTGCCCAATGCAACGAATGGTTGTACATCGCCACGAGACCCTACCACATGGATCACAACATTCATAGGCGGCGGAGGTGGGACGCCCGCTTCTCCACCAAGGCTCGGTGGGATGTAGGCAGGCGGGAGAGGTCCCTGGTTGCTGAGTGTCTCTTGCTGATGCCGAAGGGCAGGAACAAGCAAATGTGAGAGATTGCGAGCGTTCTGGTCAATGCGGATGTTGACACGGCCATCCTCGCCCATGGTAGCCTTCGTGCCGGAGCCAGATTCATCCTGAATGGAGCCGTAGACGTCGCCGTACGCTGGCGGAGGGACGTTCAGCTCAGAGGCAGTTGTGTCCATGGAGTCACTATGGACCAAGGCAGGCACATCACGACCAGCATGATGGCTTGCTGATTTGTTTGAGGGATCTCCGGTGTTCGTTGCAGCCGCTTCGGCCTGCTGGACCATTACCCTGGGAACATCGCCCTGAAGCTCTGCCTGTTGCCCTTGATCGTCGCGCACTGGCTGTTTGCCGGAAGCCATAATGTTCGTGTCCTTGCTCTTTCTTCCTGGAACAGCTACTCGAACGACGGGGTGTAGCTATTGGCTATCTTGCAGAGACCTGCTTGGCTGTGGAGCTACAAGTTCGAGGCTAGCATGTAGATGAGGTTGGGGGGAAATGCGAGATCGAGAATGGCGGTGGGTGATAAGTAGAATGGTGCTTCGGTTCCTGACTTACATGAACTTGTGTCTACAGAATACCAGACCTGGGTATACATCGACCTTCCACGTAGTAGTAGTAGTGAGTGGGGTCCTGGTGCAGCAGTGTTGACCGTCGACAAGGTTGCTGCGCCCGCCGACGTCATCGCAAGATGGAACGACAGCGAGGCGCGTGGGAAAAGCAGGATCCACGCGATGAGGCGCATTTGATTTGCGCAATACATCCTCGACGTACCCATCTCTATTTTGGACACGCGTGACTCCTTGCAGATCGTGTACGGTAAGCATGCGACGCCCATGGTAATTTTTTGTGGACATGAGCAGCAGGCTTGAACCAACGAGGGCTTTCTATCTGCTAACCTGCTACACCACGTCCCATCGAAATGCCTGGCACTCGCGAGTAGGTGCGCATCGTGTCCCTAATGAAAATGAGGCATGAAGCTTGGGTTGCCCACGTACAGAGAATATCGAGCAAAGGTAGCGAATGGCGAAGATATGAAGCTCGAGGCATCCAGCATCAGCCGTTGTATTTGCCAAACAGCATAGACTCGAAGCCTAAAATATTGGACGTAGGTAACAGGACAGTCCAATTATCGCCTCAGAATCTTTGTGGTCCGCTACTGTCATTCCTTGCAAAAGAGTTATTATTGGAGCATTGCTATCTCAAATACACATGCAGGCACTCTACTGAGCTGTATTGAACTGAGAACGTCCTTTCCAGCTCGGCCACGTGGTCGACACTCAGCGCTTGCTATACTCTCAACAGCCGTGTAAACACAATGACCCGACAGTTCACCGAGCATCTTTTCACGATCTCGTACACCACCTTGGTGTCGTGGGCGCCATGTCGTCAAGATCATCCCCCAGACCAAGCAGCGCAGCCTCATTTCGTAGCGTCATCCACAACAGCGAACTACACGCCAACTTGCTAGGAGAAGATACGACGAGCGATGAAGAACAGCAGAAGCCCTTCCAGCGTTGGGTGAGCACTCTTCGTCGACGGAAGAGGCTACAGACAGTACCTCTAGTCACATCACGCAGCGAACGGTGGTGCCTGGACGACTTTGATCCTGCCGTACTACCACCACGCTCTCCACACGCGAGATCAGACTCTGGCACCTCATCGGTTGGCATCATTGCTGGTGTCAAATCTGCTACGGTCACGTTGGCTAGTGTCAGCATTGCACCTTTGTCAAGACGAACAAGCAAGTGGCGCCGCACACACAACCGCAGCAGTATACCGTCTGCTTCAGACCCGAGACCTTCGATTGACACCCAGCGATCAATTGTTGACGAAGCCGGCAAGCTGCGAAGCAGGAAGCGAAGGGAAAAGCTGGAAGAGCTCATCAGGACGGAGGAGAGTTACGTTGCGGACCTCAAAGCGTTGTCAAATGTATGCATGGCTTTATCACCCTCGTTGGATTCCTCGCTGACGATCCAGGCCTACTTTACTCTACTCGGCCACCACCAAACAACCTCAACCCTACGATTTGCTCGCCCTGCTGCCCAAGCGACCATCGCTAAGATGTTGTACCTCCACGATGAGTTGCTGGGTGCCCTCTACCGCGTCGTCCCTTTTGCAGAATACGACCAACAGATCGCGAAAGGCTCTTGTCGTGGACCAGCGAGGAAGCCTCTGCATACAAGGTGGTACAGTGTGGATATAGTGCCTGGGCATGCAAGTGTCATCTCGCCTAAGCGCGAAACGCTGGTCACTGCTATCCGACAGTCACGACGATCGCTCAATATAAGCCGCAGCGACGAAGGGGAAAGTGCCGTACTACGCTGTGCACCTCAGGTCATTGCTGCAGTGGCAAGCTTGTTCAAATCATACGTACGAGTGGTGCGAGCTGACGCTGAATCATGAGACACCGCTAAGCTTTTCTCTTTGTAACAGATGCAACAGTTCCAGGTCTATGCCGACTATGGCGCGAACTACGAACTTGTCATTCGCGACATCGAGGAGACACAACAGCAGATCGCCGCTTGGCCAGATTTTGATCGTGCTATCGAGATTTTGAGTGCGACAGTAAATCCCGTGAGGACCAGAGAGGACAACTACAGGAAGGCACTGAGCGTGAAAGATCTACTGATCAAGGTGTGTCGCACGGAGAGCATGCGAGGATTCATATGCTGACGTATTTCACAAGCCGATTCAGCGACTGCCAAGATACGAACTCTTGTTCAGCGATTTGTGTAAGCTAACACCGGTCTGTGATGATCTCGAAGCACACGCCTTGATCCAGGATCTTCTGTTGCAGCTCAACACGACATGCCACGCCATGAACATGGCCAAAGACAATCCCATACGAACGCGGATGCTGAAGACGACTTGGCTCCTCGGCGACCGTCTGACGTTCTCCGATCAGGTACCTCGCTCAGTCTTCTTGCAGTTACTCGGCTCGGTCGAAATGTGCGGCTGTCTGCACATTGCATATCGAAGTCGTGGATGCATCAATGGCAAATATGTGATTTGTGTGCTTTTCGAGACGACGTTGCTGCTGGCCACGGTGGATGAAGAGACTGAAAACTATGCTGTGCTGGTTGGAGTATCGCTTGCCAGTGCTACACTCCAGGAAGCCGACAACGGCAAAGGCTTGCAGTGTCACACTGCGCCTCATTCCTGGAAGCTGGTGTTCGAGCATTCCGCTCGCATGTATGAGATGATTCTCACGGGTTGTTCGATTGTAGAGGCACAAGTCTGGCGCGATCATCTGTCTAGCCGCATTGAAACACAGACACAGGCAGTCACTCAAGGACTCAGCAATGTCTTCGAACTTCACTCCCCTCTCCTAAACGAGATGAGAAGCATCGGCAAAGCCTTCGGAAAGCCGGGGAGTTTTGTGAAAAGAATGAGCGTACACCGCACAGCGACAGTTGGTCCAACAACAGATCTCAACCAAGTCATCATCAAGAACACTCAAGCCGTGAAGGAAGTCCTCGATATCTCGAGCAGCAACTCCTCGGTCAGTACACTACAGATACCACGCTCGCAGTCCCTGGCAACACCAAGTCACGTTCAGACACTTGCGCCAAGAAGAGCCGATCGCGGCAGACTGGAAGCACTGCTAAGCGACGTCTGGACAAAACATCTCCTCCCGTACCCAGGCATGACTGTCGGGCGATCTGAGCAGATTCGCGGCTCTGCTAACCATGTCATGCGCAAGTTCAGTATGGCCAGCATAACGTCCAACTTCTCCTCGTCGAAGCGTTCCGCCTCGAACACATCCATTGCGGGATCTCGAAGCGGCAAGGAAGACATTCCACCTTTACCACACCACCCATATCCCCCGAGCAGCGTCAGTAGCAGCAGCGGAAGCAGATATCAAAGCTCCAAGTCCAGACACATGTACGCCAAACCGCAGCCAGCTCGCCTGCCGTTGGCAGATCTACTCCCAGCAGACTTCGAGTTGCAAGATCAGTTCCCATCGCGAGGCAAGCGAAGTGCATTTCGAGCTTTCACTATGACGATGGAGCGACCTTTCAGTCCGTTACTTGCTGCTGCAGAAGATCGACCTACCAGCAGCGCCGGGCTGAGGAGGACGCAGAGTGTGAGAGATGCAAGTGCCGCTAGCAGCGAGGCGGGAAGCAGTGACAAGACTGTTGTAGTGGAAAGGCCTGCTGAGGTCAAATGTGAGAAAGCGGCGCAGGTTGTTGAAGGGCAGAAGTTGCCGAAGAAAGCAAAGAGCAAGTTCATGAAGTTATTGGGGCATTGATACTTGGCTGTTATTGCTGTTTGGGGGAGAGAGAATGCACGAGACTTGGTCGAAAGAATGGTAATTGGAAACTTCGCGTTGGAAAAGCTCATAGCAGTAGATTAGTTTGTTAAACAGCATGTTGGCAGCTTCTGTTCAACTCGAGTCTGCGTGTGTTGTCTTGAAGGAAATCTGGCAGCGTCTCTTCTCAATAGCGAACAGCCTGGCATTTTGAAATACCACGGGCATCTTGATCGCTTTTTCTAAGATTACTGACGTAGCAGGAGAAACCCTTGATTCTCATGCTAATTTTTGAAGCATCGACAAATATGTCGTAATTGTTTCAAAATGTGTTGGCCTCTTTACGCGCGCGCGCTGTTCTTGTTTCGTGAGGCGCGACGTTTGTTTACGCTGGACCCTTGGTTGCCATGCACCAAATCGAGCTCTGAAGAAGAACGAGAAACCCACACCACCTGCGAGCTACACATCAACCACTCCCACATCCAGCACTACCACAGTATCCCCTCACATCTACTCTTCAGATTCATCGATTCTATACAGCAAATATCGACCCACGGTCACCCCTCTTCTTCGACTCTCCTCTCACGAACACAGCCCCGCCAGCATTCGATCACTTGATATAAGACACACGGCGACATTCGCTTGTCTCGACACCGAGCCTTACTCTTCAAGCAATACCTACACATCTTCACAATGGCAACTTCCACCGCCCCCTCAACAGCACAAAGCTCCAAGCCCGCCGCTCCCGCCAACGGCAATGTCATCAAACGGTACATCTACACCTCCACCACTCCACCAAACCCACCTACCTAGCAATATATAGACCAATCAACTGACCCTCGACTCCCCTAGTCTCCAATCCGAACTCATGGCCCTCATGACCTCTCCCACCCCTGGCATCTCCGCCTTCCCCACCGCCGACCTCACCCACTGGAACGCCACGCTGCTCGGCCCCGCCGACACCCCCTACGCCTCGCTCTCCTTCAAACTCACCCTCGCATTCCCAGCAAACTACCCCTACGCCCCGCCCGAAGTCCTCTTCAAAACTCCCATCTACCACCCCAACGTCGACATGAGCGGGCGCATTTGCCTCGACATTTTGAAGCCCGGTGGGCAGGGCAAGGAGGGCGCATGGAGCGCGGCGCTGAATACCGAGAGTGTGCTATTGAGTATTCAGTCGTTGTTGGGGGAGCCGAATAAGTGAGTTTGATATTGGAGGTGCTGCGAAAGTTTGGGCAGAAGTGCTGACATTTTTTTTTTCTAGCGCGTCTCCTCTTAACGGAGAAGCAGCTCTGCTCTGGGACAGCAACCAGGAAGACTTCAAGCGCAAAGTGCTGGCGCGTCACGTCGAGCCAAGTGAGCTTGAGGACAACTAAGATGATCTGGTGAACCGAGGCTTTGGAAACGGAGAAGAAGTGTTTACGCCCTACGAAAGAGGGCTGGAATTCTCGAGCCCCGAAGCTGTTGCATTTCATGACGGGGTCTGTTTTATTTTGGGCATAGGACGGGATATTCGCGCGGTATGAATTGCCATCTGGTGTTCCGGTGGGCTTGTTATATGGTTGTGGGGTGAATGACGGATGGACGGATATATGTCTACGGACGACTCTCTTTGCTCTCCTCCTCTCCTATCGTGCATCGAGCGGAGTGAACGCAGTCACTACAGTAGCCTAGGCAACTGTCGCTTAAAGTCTCGTTCTTTTCGATACGAACAATCTCAAGAAAACCTACGTTACCTGAAACACCAAGTAACCTGTATTCTTTAATTTGAACAACCAAATGGTTTCTTATATACAGTAATCTATGAGTACATTTGCGCCGTGAATTGTCTCAACGACATGCTTATGATTTTGTCTATCCCTTTTCCCAGTACAACCATCCAACGCACAACCTTTACAACTTGATGGAGATATCGAAGTGGTCCAGCGCAACACCAACAGTGGCGAGAGTGGCAATGTAACCGACGAGAATGGTCATAGCGCCAGTGTCGCTCATGTGCCATGTCTCAAGAGTCAGGTTGACAGCACCAGTGAGAAGGTTAGCGAGAAGGAACAGTGCAAGACCGTTGCGGTTGAAAGCGTGCAAGACCTTGCTGGTGGCGTTGGCGATCCTGGTCTTCTCAACCTCCTTGCTCTTGGAGCGGTACAGCTTGGGGAACATGAGCATCTCGACACCGCAGAAGAGCAGCAGCTGAGCGAAATTGAACGCGCAGACCCAGCAGACGTAAGCGCAGTTGGCCATGCGGCGGGAGACGAACAGGTGAGGGCCGTAGTTCCACAGGCACCACACGGAGCAGACGAACCAGATACCAGACCACTTGAAGAGGTGGATGACGGCGAGCTTGGGAAGGGCGTTGAAGTTGGCCATGGCCTCTTCGGGACGCCAGTCTTTGGGCTTCTCCTTCTCGGCGGCGATCACCTTCTCGACTTGCTCTTCTTTCTGTTCGTCAGAGCCGATCACGGAGGCGAGCCAGTCTGCGTCGTCGTCCATGGTGTCTCTGGCCTCGCGGGCGGCTTGAATGGGGTCCTCCGCGGGCTCGTCGTCACGGGGCAAGATACCCTCACCAGCGCCCATACCAGCCATGAAGATGGCGAAGTAGCCGATGAAGGAGTAGACGCCCTCACGGTTCTGTGAGAGGAAGTCGCCGGGGATACGCTCAGAGAGAATAATGTAGTGCTTAAGAGGAGTCATGTAGAGGAGGATCTCGTACGAGACTGCGATGCCGAAAGCGATGGCGCTGTAAGATGGGAGCCATCGCAGGATCGGCTGGAGGAGCGCAAAGACCGGCGAGAGCAAAGACAGGGTGAAGAAGAAGTTCCAGTGGACGCCGTACTCGCTTTCATGCTCGGTGTAGTCGAGGCCCTTGACGGTGGCAAGACGAATAAACCCGAGAACGGCGAGCGGGAAAGAGTGGCGGAGAGCGGTCTTCATGCGGGTGCCGATGGACTTTTTGACTTGAGCGAAGTCTTCCTTGAGCTGTTGACGGGCGGCTACAACACCAGCGGCGAAGACAAAGGAGCCAACGCCAAGATCCATGAGGGAAGTTCCGAATGCCTCAGTCTTGCCGAAGCGGCGAGGGAAAACAGGGAAGTCGACGGCAAGAATGCTGCAGCAAGTGATAATCATCATGGCGCCACGGTAGCTGGTGATGAAAGGCTTGACGGGGAGAGGATCCCTTTCCTTGGGCTTCTCATCCTTCTTAGCCTTCTCATCGGCATCCTGGTCCTGCTTCGCAAGCACCTCATCGCTCTCCAGTTGAGTTCCGGGTTGCAAAAAGGCAGCAATTGCTGGCAGAAGCAGAAGACCAGTAAGAGTCTGAGGCGAGTCGGCGTAGACAGTGGTTGCACAGAGAATGGTGCAGCATTGCAAGAGGAAATCCACGAACAAAGACTGGGCACCATACGGCTTGAAGAAACTCTGCTTCTTCTGCAAGACACTCCAGACGAAGACAGCAATCTATAGGTAGTTGTTAGAACGCCATATCGGGGCTGCGGACAAGGGTAGGCGAGCATACCGGAGCCAAGAAGGTAAGGATGTTGATCTCCCAGATGCCACCGCCCTGCAGGTCGGTGACGGAGGACTTTTTCTCCGCCTTGTAGTCTGGCGTCATTTTGGCGAGTGTCGACGGTTAATTGTTGTGCAACTTGCAACGAGAGGAAGGCAGGCCAGGAAGATTTGCGGTCTGCGGCTTTTTCATGCGGACCCGTGGCCAACGCGCGAGCGCTCGCAGAAGCCAGGAGAAGCTGGCTGGCTGGCTCAATTGCTGGGTGGGGAAATCTCGGGGGGGCATTGGTTTGGTCAGCAAGAGGCTTGCCGCGAGCCGAGCAAGATTGGAGGTTGGAGATTGGACGTGGAGGAGCCGACTTCACCTTGTCCTCGTCCTCTTCGTCCTCGTCCACCCGCCGCCTGCAGTGCCACAGAGCTGCATCCCACGGTGGCACAGTGCCTGCAGCGGAAACATCGAACACGGAGATTTGTGCAATGGTCGAGACGGGATGCTGCATTGTGCGTGCTACCAGAGGCGCCATGCGTGTGGGGTAGATGTTGTTGTTGTTGTTGTTGTTGTTGTTGCTGGCAAGAGTGTGTTGCTGGTGGGAGGACGAGTGGATGTGTCAATGTTGTTGGCCATGGCCATGCGGGACGAGCTGTCTGTGAGTGAGTGAAGGCACATGGCACTTTGCTGAGGGCTGTATAGGATTAGCCTGGATGCCGGTAGTAAATCGTCAGGAAATGGATGCACCAAAGAGGAGATCTGCTGAGGAGACGGACGGAGGACTATGCACCTCCCGTCTGCCATCTCTGCGTCCGTTCGTTCTTGCCGTTTGTATTCACAACACGCTCCTTCCACGAGTGATGGCAGAAAGCGTGCGTCCAACCCGTTCCCATCTTTACCGCGCCCCAATCTTTTCCCTCGCAGTCACCAACACCGCAAAATCTTCCCTCATCAGACCTTGCGCCCACGTTATTGTTTTCTTTCCATTGTACCTTCGTCTCAGCTCGACACTCGACATCAGCAACGCAGCCCTCCGGGCGTGGCCGAGGCATCGCACGGCATTGCACCACCCCAAACCTCACCTCACGCCGCCACGATGCCGCTCGCCGAACGTGACGTGAACACGCAGCGCCAGCGACCTCTCACACGCGGCAAACGCTTGCATACCGCCGCATCCGTGAACGACGAGAACGCTGCCTCAACTCCCGCCTTCTCACGCGCACACGAGACTCCTGCTCGCCAGCAGCGCTTTTTCACCCCCACCAAGGCCTCTACGGCAAAGAACACCCCATCGCCAGCTATCACGCAACCCCGATCGCATCCTGACTCGGGCAGAAATACTCCTCACTCTCAAAAACAGAGCTCGAAAATTCCTCGTCGCAACCTTGTTACGCCTACCGCCACGCCCGCATATGCTCCGCCAATCAGTAAATGGAACTTGTCCGCCGCGACCGACTTGAAATCACGTTTAGAGAGGGTCGCCGATACCCTGCCTTCTTCGCCTTGCCCTTCGAGCTCCCGCGAAGCTGCGCATGACCGGTCGCTGGTAAGTAGAGCTGCCTGACCACTTTTCCGAATTATGCTCACACGACGAACAGATCTCTTACAAAGTTCCCACATCTTCGCTCTGTGCTCGTGTCGAGAAACCTTTGCCATCTCGACCCATCGCATCTCTAGCCTATGCGCCAAGCCCGTCGCAAAACAGCCGTAGCTTGATCGACGCAAGTGAAAGGCCTTTACGACTTTCCGTTGCTGGGTCTGAGCGCGACTGGCCCACTTTGGTCCCAACTTCTCGATCAACTCCCACACTCTCATCGCGACACGAAATGACTGACATCACACGCAACTCAGCACGACTATCTCCAAGTGCTTCCTCAATTCCTCCTATACCAGAGGCCATTGACCCACCAACACAGAACGGCAACGACAACCATTCTGACGAGCTGGAATTGTCGCGATCTTCCATAATTTCTTACATCACTACGTCAGAAGTTGCACTCGACGCCGAGTCGCCAGATACATCTTGGCAGCAAACGCAGTGCCAGACACCTGACATGGGCGCTTCTGACAGCGCGAGCCTTGTTCATCCTCCACGCAAGAGTTCTCTCACGACTCCCCACACCACTTCTTCGCCAATCGAAAGATCCCTCAGCACTGGTCCTGAAGTCTCTGGATCCTCGGGTCTCGCGAGAGATATTTTCGAAGCATCACGACCTCATAGTCCGTCCCCCGCAAGTTTCTCTCGACCGCGGCCGACCAGCTTTTCGCAGATCACCAGCGTAATGTCACCGCCTTCGGCACCGATGGAAGGGACGCCTGCCAAGTCCCAAAAGACGGCTTCACGCATTCCGCTACTAGACCAGAAGAAGGCGACCCTAGTAGATATCAAGACACGCAGAATGTCAGGCATCCCTGTGCCAAAGTTTGAGAGGGGACTCAGCTCTGGCGGGCGACGTATCGATTCGCCCGATCCTTTGAAAGTTCTCGATCATGGCATCAAACGCCGTCGTCTTCAGAGAGCAAACACAGGAGGTAGTAGCTCTACTGCCAGCACTGTGCCAACGAAGCTGCTGGGAACCAACACACCTCCAGTTGATCGTAGCAAGGCCAACACTCCAGAAAGCACGACGGGCTCCACTTCAGAAGAGGAAGAAGAGATCACTACACCTTCGGACAAGCCGACACACTTCGTCAAACACGGATACAAGCCTAAACACGTGAGCCGAGCCTCTGGAAATCACTACGCTGGAGCTACCTTGAAAGTTTTTGACGAGGCGGAAGTTGTACTGGGCAAACCTCCTCCTTCTAACAGTCTTTTCACTGGTCCTCTCCAAACTATTCCTTCGCAGTCTACACTGCCACTCCAGGCAAACCCCAATCGCGATAGCCGGGAGCAGGACTCATATCCCAAGGTTGTCATCAAACCCACGGAATTTTCAGCCTTCGCGCGGCGCCTTTCTGTGCTTGAGGACTCGCGCGATCTTTTTGCGGCCGACAGATACAACCGGGCGAGTCTGATTGGCACCGAAACCAAATGTGAGCTTGTCGAGCTACTTCGTGAAGCTGAACATGAGGACGCTTTGATCAGTAAGTGCGGAGCTAGAGGTCTCGATGCAGAGACAAAGGCAGAGATCACGACCACACTCGGCATGCTCGAAGGTAGATGCGGACCAGCAGACACGACTGTCAACCTCGATCATCTGTCTCGTATGTTCGGACGCTTGAAGACAGGGTTCGAGAAAGCACCCAAGAGCGCTGCATTTGTCGAGGACGCTACCGTGGCGGAGCGTTTCTTAGCGAGACGGGAGAGCGTTGCGAGCAAAGTCTCCAATGCTAACTCTCCCGATCATGTGGATGTGGTCCTGCCAACGCCACCTACTGCTTGCAAGGACGATGATGCAGCATCACAGCTCTCGAAAAGTAAGACTGTAGCCAGTAAATGGTCTTCCAGCACCGCCTCTGCCAAAGAGCACCCACTGCCTCTCACAAGCACCATGTCGAGGCCGAACACCTTTGGAATGGATTTCGATGACATCCCGCCAACGCTGCCGCCCAAACATTTGACCAATGGCAAACCCAAATCAATCGGCTACCCATCGCGCACACCAGGAAAGGCGCACCGCCTGCTTGGTACTGATGAGCGGGACATTGGACCCCACAAGACAGCTACGCGTCGGGAGTCTTCTCCCACGCTGGGTACCAGGATTCCTGGATCAGTCCGTGCTGCTCGAGAGAAAGCACGTGTCGCTGCAGGCAGTCGCGTGAACAAGGTTAGCACGACCAAGGTGGAGAAGCTACCCACTTCAAACACCAGGGTCATCAAGCTGTCAGAGGATCCTCCCAGGGGACGCCTGTCGTATGTAGAGAAGCTGGACACCGGTACTTTCACAAAGGTAATCAAAAAATCATCCTCGTCCACACTAACAAAGCTAACACAATCGACTAGATGCCTCGTTCTCGTTCAAAGAGCCGTTACGTTTTCGACAAGATCAATGGCCTTTTCTCAGGCCGTCGCGACAAACGTAACAGCCAGCTTCCTCCTGTCCCTCCTGTCAAAGACAGTCTCGAGCGCGAGAGGCTGCTCCCCGCGTCGAAGGAGCTGCGCATCAACTCGCTCGGCAGTCCTTTGGTGAAGAACGCCAGGGTCCCACCTCTGACAAAGATGCCCACTATCTCGCCTCCGATCGACAGAGTTCATCCTGCACTTCGTGGCGATCCTTCATCAACGTCTGTGGCTCCCAGCACAGTTACTTCGGGAAGCAACGCCGACTACGACGGAAGACGATCGCTACAGGGCTTGTCCGAACAGATTCTGGGACGCGCCTTGAAAGAGGGCGATCCGGCGAAGAAAGAGCGCCTCCTCAACTTCGCAAAGGTCCGACCCAACTCTGTCCATCATGTTGTTTCTACTTGCTGACTAGCCATCCAGGTTCTGAACGACTCCCTTATCAGCGCTCGTGAAGCTCAGATTAGTGCTGAAACCGCCCAGACAGGTATGCTCCATGACCCGAATACACTCAATTGCTGTGACTGACGCGTTTCCACTTTGCAGCCGCCCACAGCGCTAAGCTTTCGTACGAGATGACGATGAAGAGTGTGGCGATGCTTCATCGCTTGGCTTCTGGTATGAACCGACGCTAGTGTCGTCTGAGCACATTCTCGCGGCAATGAACGCTGCAACGTCGAACTGCCGACACAGCAGCTACTCCTCCTCCCGGCAACATCGTCCGGACTTGTTTTCTTTTGTAGTATTAGCGACAACCACTGGGCCGCAACAGCTTCTACGCGACAGAGATGTGGTTAGTAGAGGTCCACAAAGATCGAAATTGAGAGTAGCATAGCATGACGAATTAGCATGATTACGAGATATGATATTATAAAAAGTACATTGGCTCTGTTTGAGATTCTACCTTGCGATTGGAGTGGCGTGAAAACGTACATCATGTAATAGGATGAGACAACGTAATCTTGTGACTTGAACCCGGAAAGCATCTCCCAGCTTCGATATTAGTGTTGGAACCCTATGACGCTACTGCACCTGCATAGCCCTGATAGCTGCTGTGATCCTCATTCAACAGAATCGGTAGCTCATCTTCGATCAGAGACTCCTTCCAGCCCTTCTCCCGTGGCGTCCATCCCAATTCTCTCAGTCTCACAGCCCGACTACGGCTATTCATCCCGACCACAGGCCCCGTGAACTCCGGTCCAAAAACATCCCCATAAGTCTCCACCGGCATCTCCCTCGGCCTCGGATTTTTAATTCTCCCCTCAGCATGCAACACCTCCCCAATAACAGCAACCATCTCTCCCCAGCTCGGCTCGTCGTCGCCGGAGTTCTCGCAGAAGAAGTAAGGATTCTCGTCGCCTTCTGAAGATTTGGATTCGAGGTGGTGCAGGACTGTGACGAAGCCCCGCGCCAAATCGCGGACGTGGATATTCGACCAGACGGATTTTCCGGCGCCGACGTGTGCGGGATAGCCGTGTTTGAGGGCCCAGCGGGCTAGCGTGGGGAGTTGGATTGTGAGGCGGTTGTGCGTGGTGCCGTAGATCAGGGGTGGAATTAGGATGGCGATGCGGGCTTTGGGGCCGAGCGCTTTACGCTTTCTCAGGATTGTGAGGTCGATTTGGCGGTGAGGAGCGTTGTCGGAGAGGGAATCGATTTCTTGTTGTTTGTTGTCGTGGTAGATTTTGTCGGATTTGAAGGATCCGTTGGCATTATCATTCAATACCGACGTTCCCGAGGTGTGGATATAGATGATAGGCTCGCCGCGATCAGCTTTCTGCTGCACGCCTTGCAGGACTGCTTGTACGCTGGGCAAGTCGTCGGCGGTAGCGGTGTGGAAAACGATGTCGTTGTTTGATACGTGCTCGGCGATGAGTTTTGCATCGTGGAGGTCACCAATCACGGCTTCGGCGCCGGATTGCTTGAGGCCGTCTGCGTGTTCCTGGCGGCGGACGAGGCCGGTGACTTTGTAGCCTTCTGCAACGAGGAGATCGAGGATGGTCCAGCCGATGAGGCCTGGGCCGACGATGAAGACGTTCTTGCCTGCGGCCATTGTCGGATCAATCGGCTCGCATGTAGCTTGATGGTTTGATTGAAGCTTTTAATTTTCAGTGAGGTAGTTGCCTCCTTATCGCACCAGTAGAGAGGTCTAGCTGATTGGAAAAGATGAAAGTACCAACGGGTTGAACAGGAGATGGCGAAGCACGGCATGCCCTGAAGTAGGTATGCCGCAAACGAGATATGTAAGCATTCGTCGAGGTGACGTTATAAGGTTGTCTTCAGAAGTGGGGACGCTCTCTCAAGGCCGTCGATTCAGTACACGCAGAGTTTCAGGTCTGGATCTTACGGGAGTCATTTTCCATTTCAATCTGATGCTTTGAACGCGAAATACGATATGCCTAGTTTCCTGCATAATATGTGTAAGATTCAAGAATCCGTAGACAAAGCACAGTAAGAGGTTTGTTTTTAACGAATGTCGATCCTTTGACGCGGTGACGAGCTTGCAATGTCCAGGTCTGCTTTCGCGTGTCAAGGAGGATGTAATAACAAAGAGGCCTTTATATCGTGAGATTCCAGTATTGCGATCTTGAGATAACAGTCAATGGTTTTGTAGCGTGATGTTCGACTGCCAGTGCTCCCAATCAATGCTGTCGTTTCTAGGAGTCGGCATTCGATTCGTCGGCGCTCGGCTGCTGTGATGGCGGGATTCGACCGCTCTGGTGACGAGCTTCACGTGCAAGTCCCACGGGCCAACCAACAGTCGCTATCGCTGGACAACTCACAACCACTCCAACTGTTACTACACTCACGAACGGTGCTATGGAACTCCCGGATCATACCAAGCTATTAGGACCCTGAGCTGGCCTCACAAACCTCCCGCGCACACGAAACCGTGCGAAACAACAGCACAACCGCCCACTATGGAAGGCATCCTGGCGGCACACGAGCAGCTCGAGAAGCGAGGCAATCTCGCAAAGACTATCCAGGATGTACAAAAGACCATCGACCTCTTGCAGGCCGCCAGAGATTCAGTCGCAAGTGATCCAGACACAGCGGCTCTCACCATGGCCAAATTGAAACAGCCCGTCAAGCAATCATTCGACAAGCTTGACGACGATCTTAAAGAGGTGAACAAGGGACTGAACCAGTACTCCAAAGCTCTCGATAAGAAATTCAAGAAGAACACTCTGCCCACTGCTTCGACCATGCCGCTCGCGGAACAACCAGATCTGATAAACCGAGCGATCGTCATGCACCTCTTGCGCGAGGGCAAGTTTGAAGTAGCGAACACACTTGTTTCGCAGCTAAAAGAAGCCCGAGCGAACGAAGATGAACGACTAGCGGAACGGCGACCGCGACCTATCAGCAACATGGGCGACGCGATCAAGAGCTGGGTTCAAGAGCTTGCACACCCCGAGGCATGGGAGGACGATGGCGGCATGGAGATGGGCAACTTAGCAGGACCGGAAAGAGGTTGGCTACAGAGGAAGTTCACAGAGATGTACCACATTCTGGATGCCCTACGTAATCATCACGACCTTGGACCAGCCATCGAATGGGCGCGGATACACAGCGTCGAACTTGAGCAGCGAGGCAGCAACTTGGAATTCGAGCTTGGACGTCTGAAGTTCGTGGAACTTTTCACGAATGAAGATATTATGACGGACGATCAGTGGACCGGTCCAACTCGTGCTCTGGAATATGCGCGAGCAGTTTTCCCAACTTTCAGCACACGATATTATCGCGAGACGTCCCACTTGCTCGGCTCGCTTGCGTTTGCTGCGAATCTAGAAGGTTCTCCATACGAAGCGCTGTTCTACAACCAGACTGCCTGGGAAGAGGCAAGCACTTCTTTCACACGAGAGTTCTGCGGCTTACTCGGACTGTCGGAGAACTCACCACTGTACACAGCTGTCACGGCCGGTGGAATTGCTCTGCCTGTTCTGGAGAAGGTCGAGCGTGTCATGGCCCAGACTAGGGGACAATGGACCAGTGTCAACGAGCTTCCCGTTGAGACACCGCTGCCTGCTGCTTTCCGCTTCCACTCGATCTTTGTTTGCCCGGTCAGCAAAGAGCAAGGAACAGATACCAATTGGCCAATGATGCTGCCATGTGGACACGCGCTTGCAAAAGAGAGCTTGGAGTTGCATGCGAGAGGCAAATCGTAAGTTCACCCAGCAGCATAGTTCCTTTCTGATTCACTGCTAACCATTATATAGGAGGATGAAATGTCCGTACTGCCCAGTCGAGTGCTCTCCCAAGGATGCTCGTAGACTATTCATCTAAAGCGTCGCCATGATGACTGCTTTTCGCAACTATTATCATCAATTAACACAAGCTGGGTATTCCACTCAGTCGTGGCTGCCCGACGCGTCTGTCGATAATCTTTACCATTCTGAGGTAGAGCAAGATTCACAACATCGTGGAACCACGAATGCCCCGCCGCCACAGAAGCGGCGGTATGAACCATTCCATCGGTCTCATGTCCGGTAATTGGGGTTGGAACTATGCTGCAAGATGCTCACACAATGAGTCGATCGCCGCCCGCGTCAACCTCACAAGACCAGCTGAACGCTCAGGCGACACGGCTGGACATATTCAGAAGTCGACTGGTTATGGAAGTCTGTGCACCTAGCTGCATCTGGACGTAAGGCAAGCATCGAGATGTGGGCGACCGCGTCGAGGCTGTCAGCTTGCAAGACGCACCTTTGTATTTCCTATAAAGCTTGTCTTCAGCAGCTTAGCCGAATCACAGTCTTTACAGGCGGACCATGTGGCGCTCCACGTCTCAATCGTATACCATGTGAGTCGTTTAGATTACGTACATCTCTATTAGTGGCTTTCTCGGTGGTAGGTAGCTGGTGTCGAAGAGCCCTGATAGCTAACGCTGTTATACTGAGGCTAGGGCTTCGTATTTCGATGGTGACCAAGACGGCTCCATTTTTCAATGTTGATGATACTAGCACGAAGCCTTCTACAATAGCATTGCAGTATTGAGAGTATCCCCGCGGTTGGCATGATCTTTCCAGTATTCAGATATCAAGGCACCAGCACGTTAACGTACACTTGCTGGTGAAACTCATTGTGCGCATCGAGCTTTGCGCCGAAGGACTATGTGCAAGTGCTCGCCATTTCCCATTGACGTCGGTTTTCAGCAGGCCTTATTTGGAAGATGAATGCGAAACCCTATCGAACGCGTGGAGGTTGAAAAAGTTAGAGGTCCAAGGATTTAGCATGAGGTGGTTAAGGCTTTGCGTCTGGGCGAGCTACGAGGTCGGTCGTTCCTTCCTTCTTCAGTTGACCAGCCAGCTCATCAACTCCTTTCCTCGTCCACTCCGACCTCCGCACACCTTCAACCACTAACCGCCACAGGTCTTCAAGACAGGGTGGCCTACGCGTCCGCGCGGCTTCACTCGCACATTGCACGCCACTGCTATCGCGAGGCTCAGACAGTTAGTACCTCACCTCTCTATACCGGTGCCCCTCGCTGACGCACTCACTTTTTGGCGATGGCGGCCACCTCTCGCGGACGCAGGCGCGTCAAATACACCGAGCAGCCGTTTCTGACGGCTGAGACCAGTACCAAAGCGCAAGTCAACGAGCAGCTCGAAAGCCGCCTGTTCAAGATTCCGCGCGAGCTCCGCACCAAAATCTATGACATGGTCCACCAGAACACCCTGCCTCCTGTCGACGTCGCTTCGATGTTCTACTGCGACGGCTTTGACGCTCCCCACTCGGCTGCGCTCGTTCTCACTTGGTAAGTGGCGGTGGATGAGGATCATGTCGACCTGATGCTGACCTATGCCTTTCGCTTCCTGCAGTCGCCGGACTCTCGACGAATGCAAATCCACTTTCGACCGCGCTTCCAGCGTGTACTGGCAAAAAGACTTCATCATCAATGTGTACGAGCACCCTCGCATCTGGCGCTCGCTCGACTGGCTGCCCGACGAGTTCATTGTGCATATCCGCAAGTTCAAGGTAGTAGTGCGCTTGCGAGAGATGCCTGTCTCACTCACGATGAGAACCAAAACCGACTGCCAATGGCACTTGGACAACGCCCTCCAATCGAATTCTAGTGACGACAAGTTGCCTTCGTTTGAAAAGGATCTCAAAGAAAGGCTGAAGGAGTTGCAAGCTCCGGCAGGGGCCAGCAGAGCCTTCCAACCTGGCAGGTCGCACGATGCCGCTTTCAAGGCTTTCACTGGTGAAGGCCTCCGTCTCTTGCTCTCGGTGTAGACTTGCGCGTGTGTCTCATGTGAAAGAGGAACGACCGCTGCAGTCGCTACTCAACGACTTGGCCTTTGTGCAGACTGCTTGGGGGATAAGTACTGCATCGCTGACCGGACGTGAAACGATGTCAGATGTATGAGACACTCAAGGCCATAGTGTGAGGGACCGTCAGAGATATAGCCGGACTGAGAGTACAAAATGCAGCGATGAAGCGAAGTCTACTTTCATGAAATCTAATCATGCTCCGCGGAGCAGTACAGCCGATTTCCACGTACGAGGACACCTTAGCCCACCAGGGAGACATCATTGCCTCGCCTATCACACATGAGTCACATTTGATTGAAAAGGAAAGTCTGGTATAGTACAATCCAAATTGGCTATACGCGTCTTGAAGCGTATTTTAGCACAGGTCCGAAAACCATTGAGGTATTTATCGTATCGAGATCTCTGGCTAAGCGAGACCTCGCTGTCCGTGCACTGCTCGCTCGCTGATGTGATCGCGGGCGGCGGGCTTCGGTGCTTGGATGACGTCTACGCGTTCTTTCCGAGCCGCCATCGCAGATACGACATGTAGACTTTGAGAGCAGAAGCTCAACCGTGCCTCTTGCAACAATACCAATCCACATCCTCAAAATGTTTTCCTCAAAGCTCTTCCGCCCGGCGCAGCAGCTGTCCAAGGTGTGTACTATACGGCTCGTGCGCATAGCCAATGGCTCGCATGCCAGCATGCAATGCTCACTCGCTGACTGATCACTTTGCAGCACGTCCGACACTACGCCTCCGAGGCACCCAAGGCTGCTGGCAACAATGGCTTGATCTACGGCACCGCTGGCGCTGCTGCGCTCGGAGCTGGTTACTGGTACACTGCTGGACGCACACCTCAGGCCGACGCTCCTCCTTCGAGCGCTGAGCTCAAGAACGTCCCAGCGCAAGCTGGCGACCGCTCAGTCAAGTGCTTCACTGGAGGCGACCAAGGCTTCATTAAGCTGCCTCTCGACTCCGTGGAGGTCATTAACCACAACACCAAGAAGCTGCGCTTCAAGTTGAACGAGGAGGACGCTGTTTCTGGCCTCAACGTCGCCAGCGCGCTCATCACCAAGTACAAAGGCCCCGAGATGCAGAAGCCTGCCATCCGCCCTTACACCCCCGTTTCCGACGAGGACACTCCCGGCTACATCGACCTCATTGTCAAGAAGTACCCCGGCGGCATCATGTCCGAGCACATGCACAACATGACACCCGGCCAGTCTCTCGAGATGAAGGGTCCCATCCCCAAGTACCCTTGGGAGGCCAACAAGCACGACCACATCGCCCTGATCGCCGGTGGCACCGGTATCACTCCTATGTACCAGCTCGCCCGTGCCATCTTCAAGAACCCCGAGGACAAGACCAAGGTCACGCTCGTCTTCGGTAATGTCACCGCCGATGATATCCTGCTCAAGTCCGAATTCGAGGAGCTCGAGAACAAGTTCCCCAACCGTTTCCGCGCCTTCTACGTCCTTGACCAGCCTCCTAAGGACTGGCCTCAGGGCAAGGGCTTCATCACTAAGGAACTCCTCAAGACTGTCATTCCTGCACCTAACGAGAAGGACGTCAAGGTCTTCGTGTGCGGTCCTCCTGGTCTTTACAAGGCTGTCTCTGGTAACAAGAACAGCCCCTCTGACCAGGGTGAGCTTAGCGGCTACCTTGCCGAGCTGGGCTACAGCAAGGACCAGGTCTTCAAGTTCTAGATGCTGAACTTGTGTTGTAAATAGATAGAATGAGCTGTAAATTATATAGAGCTAAGAAGCGCAATGTCTACTTCACATGCAGGCGCGGTCCCCCGATATTCCTCGAGTTCATCGATCCTTATGCTGTCGTGTCTCACCTGGTCGCCAGTGACAGGAGCGTTCCATCTGCGCATTAGTTTACGCGTAGCGGTCTCAATGGCCATTTCGGCAGGCGCAGTCTCCCGCTTAGCTACGCCTACCATTGAGAGATATCTAATGATATCTCTCTTCCTTGAGGGCTTGCAAGCAAATGCTGCAAATTCCCTCGGGTCTAAAAATCAATTTTGCCCTGCTCGCTACTAAGATACTTCCAAAAACTTCTAGCCATCTCAATCACTAGTGTGCGCGTACAACTGATCCTACAGTAGAGATACATACAGGCACTTGCCACGGAGATCTTGCTACAGCTTAGCTCATTCCTCGACGTCTGCTATGGTAATACTCTTAGGTCAGTTCCTCGAATGATCGTGCTTGCGACTGAGACATGCGCATTGTTACCATCTCCCAAGAACTAATCTTGTGCAAAACATGCTTTCACGTCATTTCGGCATGTCCATCAAATGGCTACGCGTGACACACAGCTGAGGCAGTCCGCGTTTACCAGGAGATATACACTAACCAGGGTCAGGATCCTACAAAAGCCCAGCCTCGAAGCAAAGAGGAACTTCTTGCGGGTGCGAAGGCTGTACAAGCAACGGCCTTAGCAGACGAGAAGGCTTTAGCAGAAGCTTTACGTCCTAGCGAAGAGGAACACGAACGGAATCAGCAGCAGGTGAAAAATATTCTCGACATGGAAAAGCGCTTGGCTCAGGCGATGGGGTCGGAGGCTACCATGGCTGAAGATATAGACATGTTTGATACTGGAGACTAAATGGTCATCGCTGTGACGGATGGAAACGAGTTTCCAATGCTGATGCCGATGAGGGTGGAGTCGGACACGGAGGGCACTGGCGTCAACGAACGATATCGAGGCGCAAGTCCATGTCTGCAGTGGACAAACAAACTACTGATCGAAGCCATGAGATTTGGCGCTGGTGCAGTTGATCTCCGTATGCGGGATTGTTGAGATGGCACAGCATCCGGTCGTGGAGGTTGAACGCTTCCGGTGAAAGATGCAGTGAAGATGCGGTCGTGATGATCCTCAGTGACCGCTATCCACCAGCATCTCCCTTCAGCAATACAAGTACGCGGCTACTGTTGTTGCGCCGCAGTTGTGAACAGCATCTCACTGGAATACCAAGCAATATCGACGCGTTCTTGATGTTACCAGTACATCAGTTCTGGGTGCACTTGAGAGGCTCGAAATATATGCGTCCTGGTGGTTTAGAGAATCGCTTGAGTACCCTCAGTAGATCGTGATAACACTTAGAATTGATTACATGGTCGCTGGCTGAACACAGACTTATGCCTCACGGAAGTAAGCTTCACGGACCAACGGCTCGCGCTCCGGCAGGGTCGTGCTCATCTCCAGATAAGGTGTCAGATTTCACGCGTGATGAGCCGATGATGCTGATCGCTGCCCTGGAATTCACTACGGTTTAGACGGCAAAATGATTCACAGTCATCTTCTTCGGGAGTATGACGGCGACACAATAGGAGTCTCGCTGCGAAGGTATTGATTGGTAAGTATAGTGTATTTTTCTTAGTACCTCGTCTGTCCTCGTCTGCGTATCATCTTCTCTTCATTGCGATCCTGGTGCTTGTGAATCGATCGACAACAGACTGCTACTCTCTGGCCCTGTTCTGATGCAGTCGTTTCTTCAATATCGGCGCTTTCGCGCTACTCTCGAAGCGCAACTCATAAGAAAAGACGGACGGATCGATCAAGAGCTACGCGAAGAAGATATTGGCAATGAACAATGGCCCTCATCTGCAGCATCGAACGAAATGACCCCGGATCAGACGAACATGGAACAAGGAGATGCTTTGAAGAAGATCAGAGAAGATGAAGAGAAAGAGGAAGAGGAACAAGAACCGCCTGAGAAATTCGACGAAAGCTTATCGGGGAAGGAAGAGAATGAAGGCATACCTGAGGACCATCTGTCTCGATTCCCAACTCAACAAAGTGAAGGTACAGCTCTCGGGAGGGCGCTTACCGGTGTCGAAGTGCGGCGGCGCAAAACACATGAGGGTGGAGAAGGAAACGTCTTCGTCGTCGGATTCGAAGGACCAAATGATCCTATGAATCCTAAGACTTGGTCGCGCACCAAACGTTTCGCCATCACGTTTTCGGTGGCAAGCATAGGCTGCGTGGTAGGTCTTGCATCCTCTATCGATTCTAGTGCCGTTCGAGAAGCGTCTGCAGAGTTTGGAGTGTCTGAGGTTGTGGAGAGTATGGCAACCGGACTCTTCCTTATCGGATTCGGAGCTGGAGCCCTTTTCGCCGGACCTTTTAGCGAGACGCTTGGAAGAAACCCGGTGTACATCGTCACCCTTGGCCTCTACATGATCTTCGTTATGGCGGCAGCTTTGTCGCCCAATATCGGCGCGCAACTGGCGTTCAGATTTATCGGAGGGTGCTTTGCTGCGACACCGCTCGTGTGTGCAGGTGGCACACTGAGTGATCTCTGGACTCCCATGGAACGAGTCTATGCGTTTCCTATCTTCGCCGTGGCTGCTTTCGCAGGACCTCTATTTGGGCCGGTCATCGGCGGGTTCATCGTACAGAGTCCTTACCTCTCGTGGCGTTGGGTTGATTGGATGACCTTAATCATCTCTGCTGTGGTGCTGGGCATTGTTGCTTTCCTCCAGCCTGAAACTTTCCCACCAATTTTGCTGAAATGGAAGGCTCAACATCTGCGAGAGCTTACTGGCGACGAACGGTACCGTGCCGAGATTGAGATCCGATCGGAGACTTTCATGCAGCGCCTCGGAACAGCTTTGTATCGGCCGTTTCTGCTCACAGCTACAGAGCCTATTATCATTCTCATCGCAATCTACCTTACGGTCGTTTACATTGGTAAGCCCTTGCCAAGCTGCAGCTATTGGTAGAGCCCGCCCACTAATAACATGCGCAGTACTTTTCACCTTCCTCGAAGGCTACAACTACATCTTTGCAGAGATCCATGGAACATCCGAAGGGATCACAGGACTCTGTTTTCTCGGGATCATTATCGGCCTCTTTACTTCCCTTGCTCTTGTGCCACTGATCTACTCTTGGGCAAAGAAGGAAATGGTGAAGATGGAAGAGCAAGGGCATTCAAAAATCGCACCCGAATTCCGCTTGTGGTATTCCATGCTCGGAGGCTCTATTGCCATTCCTGTCAGCCTTTTCTGGATGGCGTGGACTTCCCGTCCAGACATCTCGATCTGGAGCCCGCTGGGTGCAAGTGTATTGTTTGGCTACGGCATTTTGTGTATTTTCATCACAAGGTATCTTACAATCATACCAATCGCTTCTTGATCAATAACTGACGCTTTATCAGCTACCAATACATCATCGATTCTTACGAGATATACGCAGCCAGTGCACTTGCATCAGCCACGATGATTCGCTACGTCGCTTCGGGTGGAATGGTGATCGTTGCTACTCCATTCTACAAGAATATGGGTGTGCCTTACACATTGACGATAATGGCTTGCTTGAGTGCTTTGATGGCGCCCTTGCCATTTGTGTTTTACAAGTACGGACCTTGGATTAGGAGCAAGTCGAGACATGCGATCAAGCCATGATTGCTTTTATATGTTGTGTCTTGCATAGATAGTCCTCGCAAATCTGTTCACACATGCATACTCCATTACGGACTACCGCGCTCTATTCTCCAGCTGAGATACGTTGATCTTCGCGGTATTGGTGATCTGTTTCTTCACATTCGGTCGGCAGTATCGGCATCAGCTGCTGAGAACTCAACCATGTAAAGCTTTAGTCAACTCAATGGTCATGTCAATTTGCAAGCAGATCACAAGGGATGGCTGTACCCCACTAGAAATGCACATGCAACATGATGCAAAGGCACTGTGCTTGCATTCGACTGCATGCGACGTCGAAATTATGTGCGAGCAATCCACAGTTGAGTTGTTTCGTGCAAAGTTCAACTGCGAATCGCCATAGCTGGTTTGTGGAATTATAATCTACAATTCATCCAATTGACTTCAGTTTCAAAGCTCCCTCCAGCGCTCCACTGTTTGGAGAGATCGAGTCTTGCTTGACCCAGAGTGACGCAAGTGCTGTCAGTCCACGACGGCGCAACCGCGGTCAAACAACGCAACAGCTTCAAGTCTCTGAACTCTAACTACACTACCTCAAGAGCTCTACGAAGATCATCCTGTAAACACTACTTTCACCAATTCACTCAAACCACACCACACTCAAACCGCAGCCATGGTCTACACTCTCGTCGTTCACCTCTACGCCAAGGACGATGCCGAATCCATCAGCAAGCTCGTGGCCAAGCTCCAAGAGGCGAGCCAGGTCTACAGTAACGACAAGGAGACCCTTGGCTGGTGAGTACCTGTCACGATGGCGAGAGAATAATGTGAATCCAGGTTAACCCGATGGCCAGGTTCGTGATGCAGGACCACAAGGACCCGCGCGCCTTCACCATTGTCGAGCGTTATGAGAACGAGGGCAGCCAGAAGTGAGTATACGCCACATCCCTAATGCCAATGCGATCTCTTATAAGATCATGATACTAATTCCGTGCCATAGGTACCACCTTGAGAACCCGTACTGGCAGACCTTCGACAAGTACGTCATTCCCTTGCTCGCCAAGGACATGGATCTCCGCCGCCTCAACGAGCTCGACACCACCGAGCAGGTCCGCGTTGAGCAGGACTCTGAGCTCTGGGAGAAGGTCAAGAAGCACCAGACCTACTAGATGTCTGTCGCTTCACCAAGCATAAGGTCACGATCTAGGCTTAGCCCAAGGAACGCGAGATGAACAAATGGCAGCTGATATGAAAACTGTATGAAATGAGAAATTTGAAGATTCGCACAAACTTTGGCAAAGTAATCTAATAATTATGTGAGTACTGTGTTCTGATCCTGTTGTTTTACGGAGATATTTGGTCTATCTATGCTGGGCTCTGATCCCTGTATGAACGAGTGGTGGCATGAATCTAGTCCTGGCAAGCGTATTGCAACTCGCAATTTTCTTCATCATCAGCGTTGTCCATAGGCGCAGTGGGAGAAGACTGAGCGGAAGGAGCATCAGTCACACCGGTGGCCGAGCTTGCGACGTAGGAGTCGGTCGACGTTGCCTGCACCGAAGAATCGACTCTAGCCGATGGAGACACATCGCAAGAGGATACAGCTGAGGGTTCCCCTACAGCTGTAGAAGCCTTGAAAGAAGCAGCTCCGGATGGAGGTGCGGCATCATCACTGTAAAATAGTTAGCGAAGTCAGATGGGACCATAGAGGAGCATCATGATTTTACAGAAGTGGGCGTCTCGCCCGTTCGAACACATCCAGTCTTGTCTGTAATTGCTTTCGGACAAGTGACCTTCTCCCAATCGACCTTGGGGTTGTCAGCACCCTCAAACCAGTCTCCAAAGCGGAACTCGCAGCCAGACTGGAGGGCCTTGGGTAATTCGGAGCAAGTATCGCTGCTAAGGCCACCATACTGTGCACCCCATCCAGATGCAGGAGCGCCTGTATAACGAAGGGTTCTAGTCAGCACGGTTCCTCAGACGTTAAACTCGGGGTTTATCCTTCTTACCCCACTGCGCTGTGCACGCGTTGAAGAGGCCAACACCACCGCCAGGGATGGCCAGGTCGAACTGGCCCTCTCCTACGTCAGCTCCTACATTTGTCGCCTGCACAATCATCTTCTTGCCGGCAATGGAAGTAGAAGTGAATGTAAGCCTAGGGCTTGGTCAGAAAAAGCCATACACTGAGAGCTCAAGCGAACATACTGATAGCAAGAGCAGCATGTATCCGACTCGCTGCCACCGGCGGCAACAGCAGCAAAGCCATAAGCGAGGTTGTCAGAGACGACCCAGGGCGACTGATCGGAGCACATGTGAGCATCGCCGCCGTCGCAGGCGGATGCGGTGTTGAAGTCCGATATGGGAGAGTCGTTCTTGTCGCAGACGGCGACTGGGCTCGAGACGTCAGCCTTGTTGGGCCATGAGCACGATCCCTTGCAGCAATCCCTAAAAGGTTGTTAATGTTATCTCATGGGAAGGGGTAGCCATTTTAATTACCAGTAGCGGGTGGTAGTTCCGGAGCCAGATGTCGACTGGGCGCTGGAGAGTGAAGCAAGGCCACTGGCCAGGGCGATCAATGCAAGGCTCTTGATAGAAGAAGGCATGACTGAATGTAATGTGAGTTGTTTACTGGATTGGGTGTCTTGTTAGAAGCAAGCCTTATAAACAGACAGCGGACAAGGTAGGGCTGACTGAAGGGCATGATGATGTGTATCCCAGCGAGCTTATTGTATTAGATTCGCAGTCGTTGTAACAGACAGACACAATTGCGAGGCTACTCAGCAATCCATTCTCCATAGTTTAATATAGGCGACACACACCAACAAGCTTGTATCCCCACGTGACTGTGAATCAGCAGATTCACCGCTGTGGAAGTCTAGACCCTGTGGATAAATGTCGACGTAATTCGTTGAAGAGTTCTTGGGTATGACGAATGCTCGGGAGTCCTTGTCAAGGATTTGTTACAGATTGAACGGTCCGCGAACACAGCCGGCTTGGTCCAGATCTTTGGCTCTCGCCGATCCCCGCCATGATGATTGAACGATATCTTGCTCAATGCTCATCTCGCATTCGCAGAAACCTCTAGGAATGTACGAAAAAATTGCTCCCTGTTGCGTTGGAATCAACGGGGACAAATGTCAAGCCTTTTGAACAATGCTTCAGGGAAGGGGCAAGTCCGAAATCCGGCTGGCGCGGAAAGGTTGGATGAAACGCCTCGAACATCGGACAAGGAGAGTTTCGCAGACCAGACAATACGTGTGTCAGCTAGTTGAAAACATTGAGGCTGTGTGTGTGTGCTGCAAAGACAGGGTAGTCTCAGCCTGTCACACAGCATTATTGCGTGGAAGAGGTGCTGCAAGCAATTGCCACCACATCTGCCGCGGCTGAAGAGGCTGCAATGATCGTTGATATTTGTATTCTATCGTGTCTGAGGATCGAGATAAAGATGATGTCAGCGACAGAATACAGGAAATTTGAAAGGTGTACGTTCAGCCTTGAAGATGTGCCGTGTTACTGTCTTTCAATTGTACATGCAGTGTTGGAAGCGGCTGAGACCTCGACCACGCCAAGCAAGGTGTCACCTGTGGCTTCTGCATGTCGTTGACACCGACCACTTTTGAAGAACAACGACAACAACAACAGTATTGAACATGGTAAATACCAGAAGCACGAAGAGTTATGGCGCAAATATCATTAAAGCCGAATCTCTAGTCGATCGTGAGGACTTGCCTGAACCAGAAGCGTCAGATGAACAAATCGCCACAGCAGATCCAGTGGCGTTCAAGGCCTCGCTGGAGCGTTTTCGCCACAAAGACGCAGAGAACCATCAACCCGAAGGAGAACAACCTCAAGACTATAAGCAAGGACGCAAGCGCCCTTTGAAGTCAACAATCAAACATGAAGAGTCGGGCGCTATTGCTACTTTACCTTCACCAGCTAAACGCCGCCGCCAGACAAGCAAATACGCCCCTCCATCCAAATACGCTCACCTGCCCACACTAGTCGATGTTCTCGAACCAAATCTGATCTGTGTCTTTGTTGGAACCAATCCTGGCATACGAACTGCAACTTCCGGTCATGCCTACGCACATCCCAGCAACATGTTCTGGAAACTCTTACACTCCTCTGGATGCACAAACGAGCGATTGAATCCGGAACAAGATGTCGACCTCCCACAATTGTACAGCATGGGCAATACGAACATCGTCGAACGGCCATCTAAGGATGCTGCGGAGCTCAGCAAAGCGGAGTTGGATGCAGGGACTCCAATCCTCGAGGAGAAATTTCGAAAGTATCGCCCAGAAGCAGTTTGCATTGTTGGGAAAGGGATCTGGGAAGCGATCTGGAGATGGCGGTATAAACGGCATATCAAGAAAGATGAGTTCCACTACGGGTGGCAAGATGACAGAGAGAGGATGGGCAAATGTGAAGGATGGGAAGGCGCGAGGGTTTTTGTGGCATCGAGCACGAGCGGACTGAGTGCCAGCACCAAGCCACACGAGAAGGAAGCTATATGGAAGCCGTTCGGCGAATGGGTGAAAGCAAGAAGGATCGAGAGGGCTGCAGAGAAGTAGGAAGACGATGTGAAAGAGGAGCCTGCCTCGAATGAGTGACCCACTGACTTGAACACAAACTACAGAACGCTATATTCCAAGCATTAGCATTTCATGTGCCGCACTTGCCATTGAGAGATTATGAACTTTCCTCACCAATCCTTGGTGGCCAATACACTAATACTATCCACTCCAAATGGGATAACAACACTTCTCACTGTCGAGAAGCGAAGTTGTCACATGGAGAAATCATGACATTACGTCCTAGATAACAACAAATCTTCGACCAGAAACTGCAAACCCAGAATTCTTGTCCTAACACTTGGTCAACGGCGCAGTCCGGGCTTCGAGCTCTGCGCGATCACTTTGCGTCTCCATGCATTCGAGATCCTTTGCTTTCCGCTCTGCATTTGCAACTTGTCCCAAGTCTCTTTCGGACAACGCACGCCGCAGAGCAGGCGAACTGCGTGCAGGTGACTCCATCATAACCATCGGCGGCAAGAAGCTGCTCTGGTGTCGCTGTTCCTGCGGCGATACAGCCGTGCTGAACGTCGTCTCCGACCATCGTCTTACGGCCTGCTCGGGGTCGAGAGGAGGCAGATCGCTTGCCAAGCCTCTTGCTCGTTTTCTCCGCCGATGTCGTATGAGTCCGATGGCGAAGCCAAGTACAAGAGCTATGATCAACAAGGGCAGGATTATGGCAATGGCAATCGTGCCTCTTGAGGAAAAAGACTTATTCATTACTGGAATTGTGGGTTCAGGGATTGCTATTGGGCCAATGGTAGCTGTAGATCTGGTAGTACTAGTCGGTCCAGTGGTACTGGTCGGTCCGGTAGTACCAGTCGGTCGCGAAGCAGGACTAGCCAGAGCAAACAGATCAATGTCCATAGGAGTGCTCAACCAGTGTGGCAGGTAGTCCAACACGACAAAGCTCTGGACGTCTGTGGGCATCGATCAGAACCAAGGCGGGGCCGTCCCAGAAGTGAATTGGTTGTACACGGCCGTGGCAACGTCTGCGTCTCCGTTCTTGGTCAGAATCTGGACGGCGGCCGGGACTTGGTCGATCAGAACGCTCATGTAGTGCCATGATTGCGATTTGCTATCTTTTCGAGTCAGCGAGAACTACAAGAACGAGTGGTTCGCGCGGTGTACTCACGCGAAAGTCGCAAGTCCGGCCACTGTCGACGTCGCGCGACCAGAGCCTTTCGTGAGGACCAAAGCCGTCACGACGGTCGGCAAGGACCCCAATATGTCTGTCGAATCCAGAACCGCGCCGAGCCAGCGCGTCATGAAGTAAGTCTGAACTGTCTCTGGCAACTGTGCAAGCCAAGAAGGGTACGTTCCACTGTTAAACTCGTCTATTAAGCCGTTGACAAAGTCATTTCCAGCGCTACTGTCAGATTCGAGGAATGGAACGTCCAAACTATGAGGCATGACCGATACGACACTCCAGAACAGGGCGTCTTCGCTTGGGTCTTCGTCGGGACTAATCACGGTCAGGGTGTTAGCGATACTTTTGGGAGAATTCGCTCACCTGAACGTAGTCAAGATCGGCGGGAACGTCCACATGCCATCTGCATCAGTGGATAGTGCATACTCGGTCTTTACTATAAAATGCTCGTGGTCAGCCATGGCGATGCCGAATACTGTTGGTTTTGAGTGAAATGGTCTTCGTCGATACATGTAAAGCGCAGCTCTGCTTTTTCAATGCTCACCGTCCGGGAGCAGGTTAGTCTCTCTATACATTACGATCCGATGTTCCACAAGCACGCAAAGCTGTTGGCGGTGCAAGGTACCACCGACGTACAAATCGCTTGCCTCGTGCTTCCGGACAAGGTTACATGTATCATTGCAAGGGTATAAGAGAGCATTGTGTCCGTCGAGATGGCACCTAACATACACATTCCCGCTTGCGCACGTCGCACGGTTGCACGATGAAGCAAATATCAGCTCAAGTAACCATCCAACTTATGCAACTCTAGTCCGGTGTTCCAGAACGTGATGACTTGCTGTCACATCCAGAGAGAAACTTTCGATCAGCACTTGCCATTCCTTTCTTGTGTATCCTCTTACTCCGACATCTTGCCCAACCACCGACCCGCCCGTCAGAAGATCTTGTGGGGACCCGTGACTCACACGCCAACAGATGCTCTGTGTGCGGCCGGAAACCAGTAATAGCCACGTGATAGAACCACTCCATCCACCCAGAACTCCACCATCTTTCGCAGTATCCCTCTCACCTTCCTTGTCAACCACTTACACACGCCCCCTCTCCCTACTTCCCACCCTCGCCAACCGAATTCTGCCATCCTCTTCCTCAGCCATCCCGTCCTCCTCTCCAGGCAAAAGCACTGCCTTATCAATCGCGACAGGCAGCCCTCTGTGTCGTCCCTTAATCATGACCGCACACAAGATCAATTTACTCAACGTCTGCCAACTACCGCAGAAACTGTACATGTCCCAAGGCACTCCAACCGAGATTCCAACACACCCGTAACCACTCACAATCTCAAATAGAAAGTTGAAGACACTGAAAACGGTAGGATCCTCGCTGAACTTGCGCGATTCGATTATCATGATCAGGAAGAGGGCGAGAATGATGGTCCAGGCGTCGTGAGCGAGTTGAGCGCGAAGTTGATGGCGGACGAAGGTCGTGTTGGACTCTTGCGGTCTGGCGTGATTGATATTGGACGCCATAGAGCGTGCGCGAGAGAGCCAGTTGCGTTGAGTGTCGTCCCCGGCTTGCGGCATGGGTGTGCAGGGTTTGTCCAGCTCAGAAATAGCGTCTTCCGCGTAGATCCCGAGTGAGCGTTCTTCGTATACGTTCGAATTGCGCAATGTCACTGTGACCGGATAGACCGAGATGTACATCATCACCACGTATAGGACTTGCAAGCTAATGCGCAGATCTGATATCGTGACAACGAAGAAGCCGCCGGAGCGCACAGCGAGGGCTTGAAAGAGGCCGTCGATCACGCGGACGTTGACGGGTAGGACGCCATCGATCTTGGGATTACCGATATTAAGGATCTCGAAGGCAGCCCAGTCAATTCCATTAAGAGTGATGACAACGAGTAGAAGCCACCATGTGTGCTGGCTTGGGAAGAGGTTGGTGTAACAGCGTCGAGGGTGATTAAGCAGGAAGCGGAGAGTGGCAGCACGCTCATCCCACACTTCTCCATCGAGACGCTCGACGATCTTCAACATGGTCCAGACTATCAGGCGGAGGAAGATCGGGTAACAGGTGTTTCCCGCAAGAATGAGGAAGCCCATGGTGATGAGGAGATAGTAGCCGGTTTGGAACGACGTCATGTTGGCATCTAGTAGCGACATGCCAGAGTTGTCTATACAAAGTCAGTTTGCATTGTAATCCAACAGAATAAAATCGACTCACTGAAAGCGGAGACGGCATTGAATGCGCCCAACCACCAAGGGTCAAGGCCATTCCCTCGTGCTGTGTCTGGTCGATTGTAAGCAACCCAGGCAGCACATCCTATACATCCGAGTAGCTGGAAGAGAATATAGTATGTAGGGACAAGCCACGCTAGTAGAGCCACAGCACGGTATTCGTATCCGCCGATCTTCTGACGTTCTCGCTCCGTGAGCCCGTGGAACTGGCTGTTCCTAGAAGTCCAGCCCTCGGTAGCGCCAAACCGGTCATCAGAGTCATCTTTGTCACAGTCGCCAAATGCATCATCGTGGTTGATGCTCCGAGACGTGGGGACATCATCCACACTGGTAATATCCAAGGATGTACCAGGCCTGACGCCAACACCTAGTGTACCGAAACTCAGGCGTGATCTGCGACGAGGAGACACTTGAGATGTGTTGCTGGGTCGAAAACGGGTATCTCGGCTGAACGTGAGATGGGGTGAATTGATCGAGTCCTCTGCATCTCCGTCGACGATGGCATTCTCGAATTGCGACTTGTCCTTGCCATCTGTGGTCGAGGATGTGCCTATAATTGGACGTGGCGGGCACTTCCTGATCTCTGATCGATCGTCATTAGAGACAGATGCTGCAGAAGTTCGGCGGATACCGTCAAGTTCGTGCACAGAGGTCCTATGCAACGAAGTGGTGCGTCTTCTGGTCCCGTCTTTTTGGCGCTTCTTTTCGACGACGATACGAAACTTCTTCTCGAAAGCGCGCTTGCGCAGATGAACCACAAAAGCGCTAACAAATATGGCGGACCCTATCATGATCAAGACGAAAAGCATGATCTGTTGGAAGGTATTGATGACACTGAGGTTGATTGAGCCAAGGCCAGAGAGAGTCATGGCGCTAACCACGAGAAATAGACTGTCAATGTATCTCACACGAGGGGTCGTGGTGCTTGCTCCCCAGAAGATTACCGACGCGATCATGCATGTCACTATGAAGTAAGCATAGTGTAGCGTGATGAAGTTGCATGGTGGCAGCCAGCGGCGGACTTGGCGCCACGGCCGGACGAGAGACCCCGGAAGAGCCATTGAAGAGTTGGATAGTATTGCTTTTTGATTTTTGAATGTTGGGACTTGGGAGGCCTCTCGTCTAAGGATCGCGGATGCGGCTTTTCTTTCTGGGAGCTGGAGCACGTTGATTTGACGAAAGGTTCATAGTTTGGAAGTTAGGTTATGTCAGAAAATCATTTAGCGATTGCTGAGGTTGTAAGATCAGTCGTCGAAGGCGGCGGAGCGTTGGTTGGACAGCGGCGAGTTGCTGGATGAGATATCGTTGTGCGTGTGAGAGGATTGTGGTTGTGGTGAGGTGAAGCAAGCAGTCCAAGAGTAAATTGCGGTAAAGGAATTCTGGGTGGCAGACAGCCGAAAGTTTGTTACATTAAGCGCCAGGGCATCTCACCGACTTGCAGATTGATCGTGATATTGAACAACACAAGCTAATTTCATGTGCGCGCATGGACTGCATTGGTTTCAATCCCTTCATGTCGAGTGCCATTAGCATACTGACCGCCGAAGAGCTTGCGCGCAGTCTCTTTAGGCATGTCGACCCTCTCGTCATATCGACTGAGCCACAGTCAACCGTTGCTATACGAACCATTGAGAGGGGAAAACGATGAAGCGTCTTCCACCATACCTACGATGGTGACTATCCACTTAAATCTACTCTGCAGATTTGAAGGAGCGACGGGAAAAACGGCAGGATGGAATGAATGGCGATACGCAGATCTCTGCAAATGCCCAAACGCCACAGGCGGTCTCGATGTTGAGGGTGATGTGGCGCACCAAGCATACTCAGCCACCATTGACGTACCCATGCCCCGCTGGCGATGATGTTATGCTGGCTTGATGATGGGCCAGAACGACGCTCGACAAGCAGGGACAGCGAGCGACCACGAGGGAGACAGGAGCCATCCACGCTTTCCTCGCCCTTCTATGTCAACGAGGCTGTGTATGACACTTGAGAGTCCTATATCCTCTCCTGATCCTATACAACTCCTCCCCGGACACCTGGGAGCGCGACATCTCACCTCATCTGTCGAGCTTCGCTTTCGCTTCCTCCTTTCTTTCTTACTACTAACCAACCAACCTCGTCCCTCGCAATGGCTAGCCACCAAGATCCCAAGCTCCTATACGCTATCAATGGCATCAAGGCCTACCACATCCAAGATGGCGACGAGCAAAGCCTCACGCCCTCCGGCCCGCAGACCCTCAGCCTCCTCATGGTCCCCACCAATTCCGCCTTCTCAGAAATCCCCTCCACCGCGCCTCAGAACCAAGTCGACGAAGACTTCTACCTACACCTGAACCTCCCTCCCGAGCTCGATCTCCCGCTTCCCGCTACAACCCAGATCTACCACCAGCCGCCAAACTCATACCTCATCCCGCGATGGGACCTAGGCCCCGATTCTGGCGCTTTCACGCGCATCGAGTTCCCGCCTATTGGCTACGACGTCAGCCAGGAAGATCTGGATACGTTTGAGACTATCCTCGCACAATGTACTGCGTTCATGGAGCGCGCGCAACCTCCTCTGCCTCGCAGACCGAGCCAGAAGGGTGGCTTCAGCGATGATAAGAAGTACAACCCTGCCGACTACGCTCCAGGCGGCAAGTACGCTACAGGCAATGAAAAGGGCGGACACGGCGAAATCGTGCTCATCGACGAGGACAATGGCTCCGTCGTCGGTGAGCTCGGTGGCGACGCTCGCATCTACGAAGATCCCAGCCTGAAGGTCGGCTCGAAGAATCCCGTCGAAGTCGAAGTCTCCGCCGACGGCAAGCGAGTCGACGTCCGCCCTGTCTCTGAAGAATACCTACGCATGGCCCGTCACCCAGCCTACAAGAACTCCGGCCTGGTCCAAAACGCCGCAGCAGCCTCCCGCCTGATCGTCACAACCTCCAGCTACCTCGGAAACGCCATGAGCAACGGCGCCAACACCTTTACGCAAAAGACCAAACCCGCCACAAAGCCAATGGAGTTCAACGCCGCTACACACGACCGCGTGCGCAAGATCAACGCTTTCACGCAGAGCGCCGCTGGCCTCTCGTCTAAAACTGTGGGCCAGCTATCCAACTATGCGCAGAATTTCGCGGCGTCCATGTCCGGACACAAGAAGGACCGCGCGCACAAGGGCTACGACGTTCATGGCAACCCGCTGCCGCAGGAAGAGTACAAGCCCGGCCTGCTCAACAGGTCTATGATCGCCTTCTCGACCGTCGCAGACGGCATCGCGTACTCGGGCAAGAACCTGCTTACTTCTTCTGGCGGAGCAGCAAGTACTATGGTCGGCCACCGCTACGGTGAAGAAGCGGGTTCCATCGCCGCAGAACTCGCCGGAGGTGTGAAGAACGTCGGTCTCGTCTACATTGACGTCACGGGTGTTTCGCGGCGCGCGGTCATCAAGAGTGTTGCCAAGGGCATGGTTGTGGGTAAGGTCAAGGGCGGTGGTGAGATTGTTGTGGGTGGTGGTGACGGAGGCGAGCTGCCTGAGGAAGACCGGAAGAAGATGCAGGCGCAGTATGAGAAGCAGCACCAGCAGCAACCGGGGCCGAGCGCCAGTGGTGCTCTCCCTGGTTCCAGCAACTCTGGATTCGCGCCTACGAGTGGGAATTACAACCCTACTGGTTACGGCGATGCGGCGCCTCCGACGTACCAGGACTTCCAGAAGAAGAACTAGGAAAGTGTGAGTGTTGACTGAGTAATCACATGGTTCGAACTGCACAGAGCGACAAGTTGACGGCGTTTGTTTTCTTTGATACCCGTTTTTAGCACAATGAAGACGTATACAAATGATTTTCGGTACTTGTTCATTTTTATTGTGTCATTTATGTCGTGTCATTCCAGTTTTCATCTCATACTTGTGTACTCTCTACACGTGGATGAAGGCCTTCCAGCCCGTAAATCTTGGCGACTGAGTCCCATAATCCTCCTGTGCTGTTTGACAGGTGTAGACACAAGTGCGCTGTCACATTTCTGAGCTCTCCTCTCATAGGCAGGCTAGCAGCTGCAGCTCATAGCGAGGTAATTGCATTGTATTCCATCACAACCCCGACATCGCTCGCTTCAACGACCCAACTTCCCGCCAGACTTTCCAGCTGCACTCCTCTTCCTAATTCCATTAGATGCCATACCATCCACGTCCATCGCATCATCGTCCTCCTCAATCTTAGAACTCTGCCTGCTGCCCATGCTCCTCAGTCCCCCAACCACCCCAGTCTTCTCCGACACCTCCGTCGCAGCCCTGATCTGCTTCTCTTTGCTCTGCTCGCGGGCCGCGCGCTTCAGGGCATTAGCCTCGATTCTCGCAACCTCAGCTTGCAAATCCGCCAGCACGGCGTCGCAGCGGCCGCTCCAGGCTGAGAGCTCGCCTAGCAGCTCGGAGATGCTACCAGGCGCGAGATCGCGGAGGGGAGCGACGGACGTGACAACGACGGTCTGGGCGGTGGGGTTGAGGGTCGCGCTGAGGAGGTTGTCGTAGATGGCTGCTGTAACGAGCTGCTCGAGGTCGCGGGAGGAGTCCAGATCGAGACGCTGGCAAAGAGAGGGGTAGCTTAGGTTGTGCTGTGCTGTTGTCGCGTTTGTCTTCTCGGCGGCGATGGTGAGGAGGCTGAGCAGGCGGAGTTTGCGAGCCTGGGCTTCTGAGAGGGCGGGCAGGGGTGTGCTGCTGACTTTGTAGGACTCCCAGGTGCCCCACGCGAAGGTCTCGAGGAGAGTGAGATAGCTGGCATATTGCTCGTCCGTGGCGAGCTTGCGGATGTTGGGCTGCTGTAGTAGCTCGGCGAAGACGTATGTGTTTGGTGCTGAGGTTGCTTGAGTGACGAGGTCGGAGGCAGCACGAGGAGATGTGGCGGCTTTGGCGAGGGCGAGGAATGGCGCGAGCGCATTGAGGGCGCGGGACTGTTCCATTTTGAAAGTGGTGTAGCTGGTGTTGGAGGTGAAGGTGGTGTGTGTGTAAAGAAAGTATTGTTGCCTTGATGTTTAGCTGGAGCTGTATTAGATGAGGGTTCAGTGACGCTCTACAAAACGCCGAAGCGCGATAAGATAAGAAAGTCAAAACCAGTCGCAGCTGCCCCTCGACTGCGGGCACTAACGGCTGGCTGCAGATTACCCTCAGATATAAACAACTGCTTCCCCCGTCGCAATTCCCATCAGACTCCTCTATGGCTAAACCACAGATACACGTAGGTACATTGGCCACGCCACGAGTCAAGCGTACGGAGGCCTCCATGTATGCAGCCTCACTGTAATCACAAATCGAAAACCTCATCAATGCAATCTCTATACCATGTCATTATTAAAAAGCTCGTCGTGTTTCTCATCTGAATCCTGCCCGTCATCATTCGTCCATCATCTACAGCTCCGACGCAGCAGGCGCGATGCCCTCCTTGATCGTCTCTTCCAGACCTGCAAATCCATGCCCGTAGTGCTTCTTCAGAAGGGCCTCCGCCTCAGCATTCGGCACCTCAGTGAGGTCCTCGCCCATGTCCTTGTCCTCTGCATACTGCCTGCTCGGGTCAAGCTTGCGCAAGATGGCGAGGATCTTGTTCAGAGAGTAAGTGTCAGCGAAGCCGAAGATTCTGTCGCCGTTGCAAGCCGGATCGGTCAGGGCGATGACGTGCAGCTTGGCGTCGTCGCGGACGTTGATGAAGTACTGCGGCGGCGAGTCGTTGAGCATGTTCTGCTCGTTGTTGTAGACGCCGAGAAGCCAGTCGCCGGTGCTGTTGCCAGTAGCGCGGACGCGGTGGCCGAAGTTGGCGTTGGGGAGGACGGTGGCGACCTGGAAAGGCGGGTTGATCTCCTTGACTGCCTGCCAGAGCGCCTTCTCGGCCTCTGTCTTGCTGGCAGCGTAGACCTCGTACGGGCTGGGTGAAGGGTTGGTGCGGATGGCTTCGAGGACTTTGTCGTTCCAGGAGTCCTTGGTAACGACGACTTTCTTGTTGGGCTCGGGGATCAAGACAGCGGTGCTGGAAGATGTGACGACGAGACTCTTGACTTTGGGCTCCGTGGTGGCGGCCTTGAGGATGTTCAAGGTGCCCTTGACGCTGCCAGGAATGACCTCGTCAGGGACGTTTGAGAAAGTGAGGACGGAGGCGAGGTGGACAATGCCACTGACGCCCTTGACTGCTTCGTCGTAGGCGTGCTCGTCGATCATGTCGGGGACGTCGACGATCTCGAGGTGGCCTTTGCCGTACTTCTTCTCGATGTAGTCGACGAGGAACTGAGCCTTGCTGGCATTGCGAGAAGTGCCGCGAACGTGATAGCCAGCTGCGACAAGCTCCTCGACTACGTGGTTGCCGATGTAGCCGGTCGCGCCGGTCACAAGGACGGTGTCTCCTTTCTGGATGGTGGTCATGGTTGGCAATGGGTGAGGCAGTCGGGTAGGAAGTCGGTTATCGAAACACAAAATGAAGTGGTAAAGAGTCTGATTCTGGAGACGTGCTGTTATGAAGTCAAAACATAGATACCACCGCCATTATATAGACAGTTGACGTCAGCGCCAAGAAGAGACTAGGTCACACTCGAATGTTTAGTCACCGACAACCGTGTAACCTATCTTTTGTGGGCTGCATGACATTGAGTTGCGATGGCGTTTCTAAGGCGTAGACAAAGTTTCGCGTGGGATTGATCAGCACCACAGTCAATGTCGGCTCTCCATGGGGCCGAGCCTATTAGAAATCAGAGTTCATTAATCAAAGATCCAACACGTTTATAAGATGCAGTCTTACTACTGACAGTCAGCAGCTTATCCTGTACGACACTGCATGTACATACGTACCGTCAGATGACCATTGGGTAATGGTATTAATTATATACTTCGATTCACAAGACTGCTGCCGTTTGAACCGCACATACACTTACACTCGAAATGTTGGTACAGCACAATCATGCATGATTATATGGAACAGTTAAATATACAGAGGCGGTTTGTCCATAGTCGTACATGACTCTTTGGCGCTAGCACTGGAGGTGATGGAAACGGAAGGGGGAGTCGGCTATGGAGTTTTGAGTAAGAGCTCGCTTGAACAATTGAAAATCTCAACGTACTTCGTCCACTACACAGACAGCACTAGTACCTGGAGCCATAGCCACCGCTGTTTCCACCATAGCCAGAGTTTCCGTATCCAGAGCTGCCATACTCATCACCATCGTTCCTCCTGCGGCTGTCACCATACGGCTCTTCTCCTCCGAAGCTACCAGGCATGTCGGCGGGGTTGCTGTCGCCGTACTCATCACGCCTACCGTGATCCCCCCTGCGCTCAGATGACCGTTGGCGTCTGGACTCATTGCCGTAGCCAGAGGATCCGTACTCGGTTGAGCTGGACTGGTTGTTTCCATAGCCGGAGCTGCCTCGCGAGTCATCTCCATATCCAGACGATCCGTAACCGCCTGAAGTGCGACCTTGGTTGCCACCATAGCTGGGGGTGGAGGACTCGTACCTGTCCGAGCTAGAATGGGTGTTGCCGCCATAGCCAGAGCTCGAGGACTGCTCGTAACGGCTGCTTCCGGAAGATTGTTCGTAGCGGCTGCTTTGGTTGTGGGACGACTCATTCTGGCGACCGTATCCACTGGAGTAGTTCTGCTCCTGTCCATAAGCTGGCTGGCGAGCTGGGTAATCGTCATCGTCACGACGCGAAGAGCTTCCGTACTCATCGCGGCGTGAGGAGCCACCATACGAGGACTTCTTCTCCTCCTCTTCGCGCTGTTTCTTCAGCCTCTTCTGCTCTTTCTTCTCACGCTTGCGCTGTTTCTTCTCATAGTCGTCATCATCGTTACTATCGTCATCATCTGAATCATCACGGCGAGATGAGCTGTGCTTTGCTTGGCGCTCAGACGATCGGTCAGAGCGTCTCTCATGTGCCTCTGAGCCATATCCAATGCGACCAGAATGGCTTTCTTCTCCATACTCGTCGCGGCGTCCACTTGATCCGTATTGACCCGCTTGGCTGGAGTAGCCGCTCTGCTGTTGCGAAGCCTGGTATCCACTAGAGCTGTGCGAGGTAGATTGGTTGTATCCGCCGCTCTGGTAAGAGTTGGAAGAGGTATCGCGGCCGTATCCACTGCTCTGGTTGCCCGAGCCGTGAGAGTTGTCTCGGCCGTACCCACTACTCTGCTGGGTCGAGCCGTACGAGTCGTCACGGCCGTACCCACTACTTTGCTGATCCGAACCGTACGAACCGCCTTGGTTGCCCGAGCTGTAAGAACTGCCATGGCCATGTCCGCTGCTCTGTTGGTTCGAGCTGTAGGAGTTGCTGCTCTGGTTACCCGGCTTGTAAGTGCTCCCATTCTCATGGCTGCTGCTCGAGCTCTTCATTGCATTCTTTGCAGCGTTGCCAAGAATGTTGCTTGCAAACCCGCCAACAATAGAGCCGATGGCGCCACCACCGACTGCTTCGCTGACCGTGTCGCTGATCTTCTCTTGTTGCTTGGAGTTGAAGGCACTTCCGGAGTTTCCAGATCCACCAGAAGCATTGCCAAGCGCGCTGGCGATTCCGCCGAGCAAGTCTCCTGCATCGGAGCTCTTTCCTCCAGTGGCACCGGACGACTCGTATGTGTCTCTGGTTGGGAGACCCAGCGGCTTGCCGCAACCATGGCCCTTGTCCTTGACACCCTCCTTGTGGTTCTTGAAGTGCTGGACACCATCCCTGCTGAGGGAGCGGCGCAAGCCGTCACGCTCGCGTTCACCAAGATCATTCCACCACTTCTCAACCTCACGGAACATGAGTCCACGACCGTCACGAGCGCCATCATCGCCGTACTCGCGAAGAGCTGGGTGGTGGAGAACGCCGTTGACAATGCGGTCAAGAGTGCGGGCGATGTCGGCGTTGTCATCATCCCAGCACTCCACGATCTGCGGAACGACCCACTTCAGTACAGCACTGGCGACCTTACCAGCCGGCTCGTTGAGCACGTTACTGAAGTGATCCTTCGATAGCATGCTGTGGGTGGGATCGGTGTCGTTATCGTTGGAGAAAACAGCCATTTGGTGCTCCTGGCTGCTCTTGATGACCTCACTAGAGCCGGTGTGCAATTCATTCTTGACCTGCGAGATGATAGGCATGATGTAGGGTGCCAGCAGCGAGAAAACAAACAGGTTGACCTGGTCCTGAAGTGACTCGATAAGCTCGGGCAGAATTGGGATCTTGTCGATGGCAGACGAGATGCCCTTCATAATTTGGTCGTGGAACTCAATGATCGGGTAAATTTGCTTCATAATGTCGTTGACCTGCCTTGTGAAGGCCTCTGGCTCCTTAGGACTGATGTGCATGTTCGCCATGTGCGCGGCGTTGGCGTTGGCTTGAAGCTCGTCCGCCTTGCTGGCAGGGTCGTCGCTGCCGCTGCCAAAGACTCCAGAAGGGATCTTCTTGAGGATATCCTTGAGTAAAGACGTATCAGAGTTCTTAGCGTGGCTGATAGCGCCCTCAAGTTCCTCAAGCTCAGACTGGGTGGCCTTGTCGCTGAACTCGCCCATCACCGAATGAAGGAAGTCGACACCACCGAAAGTTCCAGTGACAATCGGGAATACGGGGTTACGAGCACCACGAACTTGCATCTGAGTGCGGCGGCCAACATGCGGGAAGATATCACGCTCGCCCATTTCGATCAAAGCAAGCTCTGTATAGTTGCTGTGTGCAGAGAAATCTTCCAGACAGTGACATCCTGTACCAAGCAGGCGCAGTGCCTCGAAGAAGTCTTTGTCGTCTTTGGTTTGCTTGTACCTCCGTCCCAGATCGATGGCTTTTCCGAAGAGGTTCCTGACGAGCCCGGAAGAGGTTGTGATGCCAAGGTCTTCTGAAGCAATGTAGTTTTTCATACCATTGCGCTCGTCAATGGCCAATTCCTTCCTCTCGTCGACAGGACCACGAAGAGCCCTGTGGTACTGCCTGGCATCGATGTTGTCGGCGTAGTCTTTGGGGTTGTCGATGTGCTCTTCCGGGCGGTAGCATCCAAGCCTCTCGCTTGTGACCTCGAATTCGCCAGTGCCTGTGATGTCGTGTTAATCCTTGCTGTGCATATTATTGAGTCGACGTCTCTTACCATATCCAAAGCTCATGAAGCCAAGCACCCAGAGCAGAAGCCTGATAGCGTCGGCGCTGACATACTTGACAGTGCCAACATCGATAGCCTGGGAGTAATCACGAAGCCAGTTGCCAAAGTAAACACGCTTGACATCAAGTTTGGAGAACTTCTTGTTGCGGCCAATGACACGAGCGGTCAGGAGGGTAAGGAGGGTGTCCTCGATATCGCCATGACGCCAGTTCTGGCCCTCGATCTTGCTCGTACCAGCAATGTTACCGGCGCCGAAAGCGTAGGTGGGACGAGCAAGGAAAACGAGGGCGACAAGGAGGATGGGAAAGAGGATGGTTGGCTTGAGAGCCATGTTTGACATGATTGGTGTGTGGTACACCACAGAAGTGTGATAGTAGTATGCGCGTAGTTCACCTCGAGGTTTGCGAGGAGAGCGGTGAAAGATTGTGATGTTTGCGGTTGAAGAAGCTCAGGTGGCTTAGATCTTAGGGAGACTGGACCCCCTCGTAATGCCCCTCCAAACCAAACAATCGCCAAGAAGGAACTGCGTCACCGCGTTTCAGAGAGGGGCTTGTCTCCTTGGTCGTTTCAGATGTGCTGTTAGACAAGGCGCCAGGCTACAGCATGAGCAGAAGACGATCATACCCTGACTCTACGTGACTAAGAAATGCGCTGTACATTCACAATATGTAGCAAGCTAGCAAAAAACGCACATGTCAACACGAACTCCAACCCACTGGTAGAAGGCCAAAGGTAATCCACTAGCGCCAGCGGCACTCCCACTCCCGCTCCCGCACCGAAGCTATCACCCAAAACTTTCGTGAGCCTCGCACCCTCACTTCTTCTCTTCTCCAAGCGTCGCCCTCACTAAAGCTGCGTTTCTTTGCTCACACACAGACGAGGCCTCGTGCTTCGTCCCCCTTTCGGCAAATGAGAAATTCGGAGTAATCTTCAAACTTTCGCCATCTCGTTCCTTTCCTGGTGCGAGCTCTGGCCACTGCCCGTAAGGGCCTGCCATGATCTCATGGTTGCACTTGGCATCAGAAAGCTTCAGCCCGCCAGCCTTTCCTGTCTTCGGATGGGAAGTGTCTGGTCGTGGCTATGGGAGCCGGTGCGAAGATCGTGTGTGCCTCTCTGAGGTACGATCACTTTAGTGCAATACGCAGCGTATTTGACGCTCCTTCGGTCTGTCTCGCGAGTGATGGCCGAGGAAGTGGAGAGTATAATTCGATTCTGATCACTCTTGTGAGGGCGGCGCTTCATCTTCTTTTTCTTCCCAGGTAAGCCATTATCCTTCAGTTCCTTGGTCAAGTTCAAGGATACTGCTAATTATCTTGCGATCCTCTCTGGGGACTAGGTACACACATTGTCCTTGACGATTCACGGCCGCGCACTCACTTGATGACCGGGCCGCTCGTGATTGTAACCCGGCTCGCGGTCTAGATGTAGACTCCATACTGGCCTTTCGATGGCAACGCGAGCAGTACGGACTCTGGACCTAGACTACGAGCCCGGGCGACCTCTCCAAAATAGTGTTCCGCTGAAAAACTGTGCTCTTTGCTTGTAGGGCCGCTGTATCTTCGGTTCCCTGATACCACATGTTTATTGGTGTTTCCACTAGGGCCTGTGAATGGTCACACGTCCGTCATGGCATTGATACGCTGTGCATGCTTCCTCTCGGAGTGCTTGCTAAGAAGCGCTCGCTCCGTATTAGAAGACAAGCGGTGCGCAGTGACTGTAATACTCAATGCCGAAACCTTCGTTGAAACCCCCACTTTACGGCACAACCCGTTGTCAAGTGCTACAGTTATAACTTACATGCTAATGTCTTGAATTTACGGACATCAATGTGAACCCACTGCACGTGCAAGGGCATTCTTGACTGAAACGAAAAGCCATATAACTGAAAATAGACATGTCTCATTTCATAGCTTCGGCGGCGTATTCACCAGTCCCGAGCGTGGGTATTATTTACAACTTGCTAACCTCCAGCACGGCCTTGCCAAAGTTCTTGCCCTCAAACAGACCAACAAGACCCTCGCTGGCATTGTCAATACCCTCAGTAACATCCATAGCAGCCTTGAAAGTGCCCTCGCTAAGCCACTTCTGCACCTTCTGCTGGTGCTCAACAGCATACCTGGGACCCATGTTCGCGTCACCAACAATGAAACCGCGCATAGTCAGGCGCTTGGCGACGACCTGCATGAGGTTCTTGATGGGGTACTGGTTCTCGGGCTTGAGGTTGTACTGGCTGATCATGCCGCAGGCGACGATACGGCCGAAGTCGTTCATGCAGGTGATGGCGGCTTCGAGCTGCTCGCCGCCGACGTTCTCGTAGTAGATGTCGATGCCGTTGGGCGCGAGGCGCTTGAGGGCGTCAAGGGGCTTCTCTTTCTTGTAGTTGAAGCCGCCGTCGAAGCCGAGCTCTTTGATGATAAAGTCGAGCTTCTTGTCTTCGCCGACGGAGCCGATGACGGTGAGGCCTTCGTGCTTGGCGAGCTGGCCGACGAGCTGGCCGACGGGACCTGCGGCGGAGGAAATGAAGATGGTCTCGCCCTTCTTGGGGAGGCCGATGTCGTAGAAGGAAGAGTAGGCGGTCAGACCGGGCATACCAAGAGGACCAAGGAAGAGCTTGGTGTCGAGGTTGTAAGGGTTCTGGATAACTCTGGCACCGTTGGCGATCTCTTTGGGAAGAGCGGCGTACTCGGCTGTGGGAGTGGCGAAGAGAGAAACGATCTGGTCACCGCTCTTGAACTTCTCGTTGTCGCTCTTGAGGACGGTGGCAATGCTGCCGTTGGTGATGGCGCTGTTCAGCTCGAAGGCAGGGCTGTAGGACTTGATGTGGCTAGGGCGCATGCGGCCACGCTGGTAGGGGTCGAAGGAGACATAGTGAATCTTGACGGTAATGCCACCGGCGGGAGGAGCCTGGTCAACGTCGAAGGTGTTGTCCTTGATGCCAATGTGCTCGCCGGGAATGATCTTCTCGCTGGGGTGAGCGAGGTATGTGAGGGTCTTGTTCTGCACCATGATTGCGGTGTGTGTTGTGTGTAAGGAGAGGTTAGGATGGGGGTATCTCAGAGTGATGTAAGAGCAAAAAGGATGAAGTAGATTGAGAAATGTGAGAGAGGGTAGCAGCAGACTGGGAGACTAAGTAGTAATCATATACGAACGAACCATGCCTCGGCTGGAGGGTCCAGAGCTATGCTTAGAAATATGCATTGAAACCGCATCTTCGAATGCGGTGTAAGGCAACGGAGCAGTGCACGATCATGGAAGGTTGTGGCCGCTAGTAGAGCGGTCGTCGATGTTCTTCCACGCGGTTAAGGCGACGAAAGAGGGTCCCGTTATGTCATTCCAAACAAAAAAACAGCTCCACGAATCGAACCTCGGCGCCGACTTTTACGCGCGTCTGGCAGTTAGTCTCCGAACAACGGCCGTATACACATCCAAGGATCAAGTGGCAGGACGGGCGAATTATTCCTGCGGCAATTCCTCCAGGATGTGCACGCGGCGATTAGCTGTGCATATTGTTGTGATTGTTGCGGTGCAAAGTCGTAAAACGTGCGTTGACCATGCTGCATAATCAAGAGCGGCCCTCATCACCATCCAGGTTGTCGCTCCGTGGCGTCTCTGCTCAAACTTCCAATTGCTGTTCGTCCCCCGAGATGCCTGCACAAAGATGGAGTGACGTCCGGCGATGAGACTGCACAAGCTGTGTGTATGATGGGAGATCTTCCATGCTTGCCTTGCACCTCCATCTCGATCTTGATCTTGATCTGGAGATGCTCTCGTACATGCGACAGCCGCCGTACCGAACTGAAAGCACAAATGTAAGTCGGTCGTTGATATGATACATATGTAGGTATATGCAGGACATGTCCACGTGGGAAAGATAGGATAGTCGTCACAACTCTAATGTTAGATAAACTCCGTGTCTGCAGTTTCGTCATACCTAGCTCCGCGCGTCGTTGAATCCAGCAACGGACTCAAACAGTCTGCTTCCATTCTCAACCCTGACTACCGACCCGATACCCTGGACGAACAACTCAAATCGCCATCATGTCAGACGAGAAGGCACCCATTGATCCTCCTCCATACACCGACACTCCTCTACCCATATCAGAGAAATCCAATGGCGCAGGAGGGCCATCGCGGGGTCCTCGCCCGCCATTTCCACTGGACCTGCCCGCCTTGAATATGATCCGTGGCAAGCGTGTGATTCTCGCATCTGCTTCACCTAGAAGGAGGCAATTACTAGCACAGGTAGGGCGCATTCTGGATGCGAAGAAACACCCGCGACCGATATAGAACCCACCATAACCAACCTCAACCTAACACCCTCCTCTCCAGATCGGCCTAACAGACCTCGAAATCATTCCCTCCACCGTCCCCGAAGACCAATCCCACTCCCTCCCTCCCTTCGAATACGTCCTCGCAACCGCCACAACCAAAGCCCAAAACGTCTACGCGGCCACCATCGACACCCCCAACAACGAGCCCGCCCTCGTCCTCGCCGCCGACACCGTCGTCTCTACACACCTCGGCCAAATCCTCGAGAAACCGCGCAGCGAGCGCGAGCACATCGCAACCCTAAAAATGCTGCGCGACGGCAACAACGGCTGGCATAAAGTGTACACTGCGGTCGTGGCGATGGCGCCGCTGGACAGCGCTGTGGCGCCGGGGTATGCGATGGAGCATCACGTTGAGGAGACGGCGGTGAAGTTCGATCAGAGTGTTACGGACGAGTTGATTACGAGTTATGTTAAGACCAGGGAGGGCGCGGATAAGGCGGGTGGGTATGGGATCCAGGGGATTGGAAGCATTTTAGTGGAGAAGATTGATGGGACGTTTGATAATGTGGTGGGTTTGCCTTTGAGGGCGACGCTGCAGCTTATTGAGACGGTGATTGTGGAGCCGGGGCAGTCGGAGGAGGTGCTTGATGTGCTTTAGGTGGGAAGAGCACATGAGATGATATAATGACCCTTGAGCATGGCCGGCGTTGAATGCAGATTATAGAGAAACAGGCATTGAAAGTGCTGCGAGCACTACAGACACACATCTTTACTTTTGACTCAATCCGATATCATCCTGGACAGACAGACCGAGGAGGTGTTCGATGTCCTCTGGTTGGTAAGAGCGCGTGAGATGACACAATAGCCTTTTCGCATGGCCAGGATGCACAGGACGCAGAATATAGACAAAGCTGACATCAATGCTGTAAGCACAGCGCGCGTTGTTCCACCTCGTTCTAAGTCCGTATTTGACAGACGGAAGGAGGTGGTTGATCCTCCGGGCAGTGGAAAGTATAGCACAAGATCTTATGCGAGTACCATTACGTATAGGCATTACAAAGAGGACGACATGCCACCGAGATAATAATACAATTTTACAAGCACTTTATTAATACTTTCACTACTACCTCCAGGTACCGATAAAGGGCACGAGGAACTTTCCGTCAAGACAGCTACTTATCCTACAACCAGATCTATATTATTAGGGTGCTATGCTTCCCACCATACGAAACAATGCTACCTAGTCCAGTGTGAGCGTATAAGACAAGGACACGATCCTTCAGCACCAACACAGAAAGACAGGCAACAATAGTGCTGCAAGCACTACACACGTCTATCACTTATCTATTTCGATATCACTCTGGGCAGACTGAGTGGGTGACCGATGCCCTCTGGAGGAGCGTGTGAGTTCAGAGCACCATCACTTAGCATCGCCACCATACAGTCGATGCAAATGGTTTGACATACGTCTCTTCTGAGCCGCTAAGGTACCATCGACAGGTATGGTTCCCTGTCTCAGCAAGGACGACCATTGAGATAGCGCTGGAAGCGAAGCTGCTTCTCAGCGTATATTATGCTAATACAATCAGATCCAGATTCCGAAATTACCACGCTTACCACTGAGGTACCGTCCAATTTTTCCTTCAAACACTTACTGCGCCATTAGCATACGACCGAAAGACAAGGCTACACTCGCCCTTGCCGCTGAGATACCATTTGAAACTCGATCGCAACTTGGTAACTGATTTGCTCACTTGATAGGTCCCATGCTTAGATAGCTACATCTCCCGTAGAAATACTAATTGGACTTGAGATATATCTCAAGAACTCATGCGGTAGTACGCTAAGACCTGGACATATAACGTGCTATGCTTACCACTGAGATAAGGCGTGTGGAGCGAAAGGAAATGTACGGGAATGCGCAGGAACTATACGTGGCACACAACTTATCGAATGAATGAATAAAAAGCCGGCTCGAAAGCAAGCTAACGATAAGCATTGAGTACGTAGGGCATCTTGTTCTAAATTATCTCGTTCACTCGTTTCCATGTCATCCTCGTTCTGCACACATCATCCCTTTCTCACACTCTTCGGGGCACGCGAGTTCTGCAGCGCTTGTAAGTCGTATTGGACAGTGGAGCGTAGCACAGTTCGTGGTTTTCTACGCCTTGCAAAGGCGTCCATCGGACTGCGGCACCCACTTGTCCGAACCCACTGCAGTCAGCGCATAAAACAAGTGGTTCGGGTCGTACTTGTCCTTGATCTGCTCAAGCTTCGCATAGTTATCGCCGTAGAACACGCGCTTCCAATCCGGATCCTGGAAATCGCCCTCGTTCATGTAAGCGTGCCCGCCACCGGGCAAAATCTGCTTAATGCGCGGCATGACCTTATCGGTGAGGAGATTCTGGGAGTCAGCCATTTCTTGGAAAGGTACTTTGAAGGACCAGGGGACGGTGATGGCTGCGGCCATGATGGCAGAGCGCCAGCCTGCGTTGACGGAGTTGTAGGGGTTGCCGCCGGTGGCGAGGGAGGCGTTGAGGCCGATGCCTACAACTTGGGCGCCCAGAGTGTTCATGTCCCGGAAGGCGGAGATAAGGTCGTCGGGCTTGTTTACTGCGACATCCCTGGGGATGAAGGCTCCGCCGTAGAGGGTGACGCCCTGGTTGGTACGAAGTTAGTAACTTTGAATCCAGTATGTGATACTGCAACAGAAAGGCAAACTTACGACAGGGATCGGAGCGAACATTCCCTCATAGAACTCGAGGTAGCTGTCGAAGTCTTCGAAGTGGCTGGTGTAGGTGATGTTGGACGCCTCGAGCTGACGGATCAAGGGTGACAGGAAATCCTTCAGCAGTGACGCTTTGACGCCGGGTCCGGTGAGAGGAGCGATCATGAAGCTAGTCGTGGTGAAATAGAACACACTAAAAACGCCTGCGTCTGCAGAAGCTGGCAGGGAAGAGAGGAATGTCTCGATGGCTGCGTAGTAGACATCTTGGTCGATGTTCTCACTCGTGAATGTCAGGTTGGCGCCAGAGGTGGGAACATCAGGGTGAGCCTTAGAAGTGAGAGACAGCACAACGCCGTAGGTACCGCCTCCGCCACCAGACAGTGCCCAGTAGAGATCGGAATTACGCTGGCGGTTGGCAATTAGGACCTCGCCCGAAGGCACGACGACTTCGTATTGGAGCGCTTGGTCCGCAGCCATACCATGACGTGAGCTCAGAGCGGAGTGGCCGCCACCTTGAGTGTAGCCACCAGCCACACCGACCGTAGGGCACTCACCCGTGACGACCTGGAGGCCCTGATCATGTGCAGCGGCATTGACTTCGAAGCCTTGGACACCAGCGCCGATTCTGACCGCCTTTCCAGTGTAGTAATCGTCGCCCCAGTGGATGAACTCGATGTCCTTCAAGTTGTGCATCCAGAGAGACAGGGAGCCTGCACCGGAGCTCTTGCCAGCGAAGTCATGACCAGTGTTGTGGATGACGAGGCGAATGTTGTTGTCTTGGGCGAACTTCAAACCAGCGGCTACGTTGTCTGAACTGGTGACGTTGATGACATACTGCGAGTAGACGCCGATCTGGCATGAAGCTGAACGAGGCTGGAACGGATTACAAGTCTGGTTGGTGAGGAAGAAAGGCGCCATGATGCTCGTGGGGTCGGCATCGCTATGATCATCAGTAGGGGTTTGATAGCTCCTGATGTATCGTAGTACATACTGCAGTTCGGGCTCGAGCCAGCGTTCCTGTAGTTCGGTACACTTTTGCTCGTCGTACGCTGGCCAGTCTCGACTCAAGCCTCCCTTGGGCGCAGTGCTGTCGTGGCAAGGGGCAGCAATCGGAACCGTAGCGATCAACTGACCATGCACTGTCTTGTTGAGAGCGTCCCACGTCTTGGCGGAGGGCCACCCAGGATCATTAGGCATGAATCTGCAGCCATTCTTGACAGTAGGGGCAGACTGTGCGGCTATTGCAACGGCCAGGAGGCACAGAAAGTGCTTGAGCATGGTGGAAGGAGCCATCGTGATCCGGAGAGGCTCTTGAAACTTGACTGCAGGACGCCAGACACGCCGTGCGAAATAACTTTTGGGTCTTTAAGAGATCTTGGAATTCAAGGACCATCCACAGTCCGTCGAATCGGAGAGATCAACCGGGTACTATCTATCCATAGTGAGCCGTCTCGCGTGGGATCTCATCTCATTGGTTTTTTGAGCGATATTCTAGATCGCATGGAAGAAGCCACCTGTCTTGGAGGGATGTGTCCGAGCAAGCTAAGCAATCTTCAGAGCCTGTAGGGCCACCAGGAGAGTCATGGTAGTTGCAAAGGGTACATGTCGGCAGAGGTGGTGCTGGGTACGAGTAGTGCACATGTGCATTATCCGGCAATCTAAGCTAGATTGCCTCCCCATGGTGCTGCGATATGCATGGCTGTCTCGAGCGAGGTGGAAGTTAACGCAGACCCCTATGTACGCTAACAAACTCTAAAGTCACCCATCGACCGCTTGGATATGTTCTTAATCAACGGGCAGCAGTGATAGGAAGATGAAACTTGAACGCTCATAGTGAGCGAACGACGCAGCTTAGTCTATGTAGCGCATTTCTCTGCATAATTCGAATTGGTCGTATTCTCGAACAGATTGCTCCAAAGTTCCCAACGGAACCTGGAACCCTAGGGTTTGTGAATGCATCATTGTATTGGGTTCTGCGTTTGACGGCCACGTGAAGCGAGAGGTGATAAAGTGCAGGGATGAAATCACGAGGAGGTTTGCATACATGTAAGGCGCCCGATGCCGGGTAGGAAGCGAAGGATTCAGGCGGTCTCGGGTCCTTGGCTGCACGTGCCGGGCAAAAAGTGGAACTTTAAGGCGAAACACCGGGCTAATGACCGTCGAAACAACGCGAATGATGGAGTTGAAACAGCCATTTCGTTGTATAATCATCGGTTTAAAGGTAGAAGTAAACAATTCGCGTATCTGGTAACAGCCACAAATATGACTTCCACTGCGATGCAGGAGAGTTCCAGACCAAGAACTAGGAGATAGCGTGATATCTTGTAAACCACTCCAGTCGGCCCCACCGCCGATCTGTGCGGTATGCAATATGGGGAGTGAGGATACGGGAGGACCGGTCTTCACACAGCCCTGCGGCGGTGTGGCGCAGACTTCGCAACGACAGGGCTTAGAGCGACTGGATGAACTGTTACAAAAGCTAAAATCATTCCCACGTTTCAACCGTCATTGCACTAGGTCTGCTGGTGTTCTTCCAAACGAGCTCAGCCGGTCGAAGCCCATCTTTGTATCCGATGGCGGCTATCATATTTGTGTGTAATCTTGCTGATACCTCATGAACAAGTTCGTTGTCTGGAGATGATGGTCTTCCCATCACGCAAGATCACGCGACCCGCAGTAAGGTGGTTCCGTCTGACTGTCTCGATCGATAAAATGATAGTATCATCGAACATACGCACCTGACACGCAGCATCCTGCCATTTAGATCTCATGTTTGGCATACTGGAGTACGAGACACCTCGAACTCGAAGAGAGCGGAACAGGTGAGCTGTAACTTACATCATCAGCTTTGCGAAAAGAGTCAACCCGGGATCGGGCCGTGAGGATGCGTATATGGCCTCATGTATGCACAGATCCAACACTGAACTCTGTTAAGGGTCCTTTTGTGGTAGTGATAAGGCTGCCTGCGACAGGCAGTGTTTCGATAGGCTACATGCTGACGACCGAGGTAACCAAGACAAACTGGTCTATTACAGTGTCAGTAGTGTCGTTAGTGCAGTGGCCTTGTCATTCCTCGAACTCTGTATCAGGGTACGTTAGTAGTATGCCACGCTTCCACGAAAGCGCGCACTGAGTCACTAGTCGCCGTTCCCAAGCACCATCGATACCTCCTAACTTTAACGTGCTGGTCCAGCAAACTCTCCTGTGAAGATTTGGTCGGAGATTGAGTAACAGAACAACTCTGCCCTCAGTATATATCATATGTAGATAGACAATAGCCACACCCACCAGCTGATATCTACCATGCCATTGATATTTCTCTCGTTATTACATACGCTGGTTCCTCAGCGACCTCCTCGAACGCTCGATGTCGCCTCCGCGGTTCACTGAAGGCTGGGTCTATAACTTGAAAGATGTCCCAGAGTATACCGAAGCTGGCCGAGTGATCACGTTGGCTCTCACGCTCTCTGTTGCAGCTTGCTCTTTTGTTGCTGCCAGGCTGGTGATAAGATGGAAAACGATCCACACAATAGGCGTACGTGTATAAGACCATTGTCGTCGAGCCACAGCTGACAACATCATAGTGGGATGATTACGCGATAACTGCCAGCGCTGTAAGGGTTCGCAGAAGCTTCTTTGGGGAAACCAGATGCTGATAGATGCTTCTCATAGATCCTTGGAATTGGATACAGTGCGGGCACGATTTATCGTCAGTCTCAGAGGTCTTCAGATCGCGTGCACAGCTGACAACGCTTCAGAAACTCGATGGGGTCTCGGGCTCGACACGGCGCACTTTCCTAAGGAGAACATTATGCGCTACTCATTGATTCAGTATACTGGTGGTACGTCTTCGGCGCAGTATCAAAGTACTCACCTTGGATATAAACTGACAAAATGAAGGTCCGCAATACTGTCTCGCAATCCTTGGCTTCAAAGTATCTCTCCTTGCGTCCTATCTGCGAGTCGCCGGATTTAATCGCACGTACGCCATTGCGTTGTACGTGTGCATCGGACTGGTCACGATCAGCCAATTGATCTTTACGGCGTTCCATATAGCCTCATGCTCACCAATCCGCAAGCGTAAGTCTGTCGCCGTATTGTGTGTCAATAACACTACTGACTACTTGTGAACATAGAATGGGACCCCACTGTAGAAGGCAAATGCATCAACGCATTGCCGATGTATTTCGCACTTGGGGGCACTAGTCTGGCATGGGATGTACTCATCATCATAATGCCCTTTCCGATTCTCAGGCGCCTACAACTTGACATGCGTAGCAAGGTCAGTCAGAAACGCGACATCCTGTTAATCGCAACAGTACTGACCAAGACTGCCAGGTCGCCTTGGCTTTGCTCTTCGCCCTGGGATTCTTCGTAACCATTATCCAATGCATCCGGATCCAGACAATAGCCGCGCTCTCGACCTATACGGACTCCCAGCCCATCATCGAGTGGTCAATCGTGGAGATCAACCTCGGCGTCATTACCGCCTGTATCCCTACCTACCGTCCGTTTCTTCGCAACCTGGGCCGCAAGATAGCGTCTTCCAACGGCACGAGATTCACATCTTTCGGCCGACGAAGCAAAAATCATTCCACACACAAAAGCAATAAGATCAACCCCTGGAGCGAAAACAGACCCACAATGTTCCCACCAAAAGGAGATACGAGCAGGGGGCCTCAGGAAGAAGACGAGATTGAACTGTGGGATGGGTACAACAAGCAAGCGGGTCAACAGAGACGAGCATCGGCGCACGTAGAGGGCGAGTGTCCCGGAGCACGCTCGGCGGAGCGTGTGAAAGATGAGACCCAGATCACGGTCAGGCATGACATAAGCGTGCAATACGGGAGCAGCGACGGGGGTAGCAGGTAGTTTTTTCTTTTGTACCTTGCGCTCTGTGCATTATAATACCGGCCATGAGTCGTTTCTGTCAAATCATTTGATATCCCCTGCTTTAATAAAGGAAGTATGCTTGAGCCAGAGGGAGGGTTTCCGACGGCTGTGCCGTGCAGATCTCGCCGTCGGCCTCGACAGTCTAGAAAGCAAAAGTCAGCGCGATGACAAAAAGCAGCGAGATAGGACACCCATTTTAGACTCGCGTTCCTCGCACAAACGGAGCGATCACTTACATATCTCTCCGGATCAACTTTCATCCTCGGTCTCTTGTCATTGAACTTCATATCACTTTTCCTGACAGTCCTACAACCCTTCACAGCCTCCACCCTCTTTTTCAGTCCATACTCCTTCACCTTACCTTCAGCAGCTGCCTTGCTGACCCAGGTAATCGACAATGCAGGCTGGTGAGCGCCGAACATAGGTCTCATGATCGTTGGCTCAACAGTCGGGATACTTCCGTTTGGATCGCCCATTTGCGCCCAAGCCACCATGCCGCCTTTCACAACTTGCGTTGGTTTCGCGCCGAAGTTGCGCGGGTTCCAGCGCACCAGGTCGGCGATCTTGCCCACTTCGATCGAGCCCATGAGGTGCGACATGCCCTGCGCGATAGCAGGGTTGATGGTGTACTTGCTCACGTAGCGCTTGACGCGGAAATTGTCGGCGTTCGTGCCTTCGTCTTCGGGCAAGAAGCCGCGCTGCAGCTTGTTCTTGTGGGCTGTGTGCCAGGTTCGTAGGATGACTTCGCCGCAGCGTCCCATGGCTTGTGAGTCTGAAGACATCATGCTGATAGCGCCTAGGTCGTGCAGGACGTCTTCGGCGGCGATCGTTTCCGCGCGGATACGCGATTCGGCGAACGCGACGTCTTCGGGGATGTTGCGCGATAAGTGATGGCAGACCATGAGCATGTCGAGATGTTCGTCGAGGGTGTTGTTTGTGAAGGGGCGAGTTGGATTGGTGGAAGACGGGAGGACGTTGTCGTGCTCAACGACAGAGATGATATCTGGAGCGTGACCACCGCCAGCACCTTCGGTGTGGTAGGTATGGATTGTGCGGTCCTTGAAAGCTGCGACAGTGGTTTCGACGAAGCCACTTTCGTTGAGGGTATCGGTGTGGATCAGGACTTGGATATCATGCTCGTCAGCCACAGAGAGACAGGTGTCGATCGCTGTGGGTGTAGATCCCCAATCCTCGTGGAGCTTGAGGCCGCAGACGCCTGCTTCGACTTGTTCCCGAAGAGGTCCCGGCTCGCAGTCGTTGCCTTTGCCTGTGATGCCATAGTTCAGAGGGAAGTCGTCCAATGTCTGCAGAATCTGTTTGATGAGATGGCCACTGGGCGTGCAAGTTGTGGCATTCGATCCGGTACTTGGCCCAGTGCCACCACCTAGGAAGGATGTAATTCCTGATGCGATTGCATCGTTTGCCTGCTGTGGGCAGATGAGATGAATGTGAGTGTCGAAGCCGCCAGCTGTGACGATATCGTGTTCAGCAGCGATGACATCCGTGTTGCTACCAACCACCATGTCGGGGTGGACGCCCTCCATCACGTCGGGATTACCTGCCTTACCGATGCCGCAGATGAAACCATTCTTGATACCAATATCGGCCTTGTAGATGCCGGTCCAGTCCACGATGAGCGCGTTGGTAACCACAACGTCGAGGCAGTCTTTGTCTGGCCAACCGGCTGCCTGTCCCATACCGTCACGGATAGTCTTGCCACCACCAAACGTGCACTCGTCGCCATACGAAGTGAGATCTTTCTCCACCTCGATCCATAGGTCCGTGGCTCCCAACCGTACCCGGTCGCCAGTGGTAGGTCCGTAGATCGCGATATAGTCTGCCCTCGACATAGTGAAAGGCTCCAGCACTCGATCAGTAGCCGGTTCTGGCACATGCAAGAAGCCGCCTGCTTGCATCCGTTCCAAGAATGAAGCTGTAATCGATTCGTCGTGTATATGTCCGGTCGCAAGCCCGTTTCCTCCTTTGATCACCTGGTTCCCAGCAATTTTGACAAGCGTCACCGTCTTGGTGTCACCTGGCTCGAACCTCACACTCGTTCCGCCAGCGATGTCCAACCTGAAGCCTCTCGCTCTGACACGATCGAATGACAACAGCGGATTCACCTCCACAAAATGGTAGTGGCTTCCCACCTGGATCGGTCTGTCGCCTTTACTCGTGACTTTCAAGCTTATCCTCTCCCGTCCAGGATTGAGAACAATATCGCCCTTCTTCCCTTTCACAACCACGACCGCGCCCGGCTGTCGCTCAGGCTCATAGACACTCATATCCTCCAACGGCCATGGGAACTTATCTTGCGACGGCACCGGCAAGAAGCTCCCGTACAGCGCGCGCTCCAAGTCTCCATCGTCACCTGCGATCGGGTTGTGCACCGTGACCAAGTACGTTCCATTAACAAAATTGCCTTCGACTTGCAGCTCTGTCAAGGACGCTGGTACTGAGGGTAGGACGTGTCGCCGGCCAAGCAATGTTGTTCCCAATGTCATGAGGTCCGCCACTGTATGCGCGCCATCGCGGATGAGTTCATGGAGAACGCTGGCTATGAGGGCGAGGGCTTCGGTGTGGTTCAGGCGTACGCCGCGTGCGAGTCGGCGCTGGGCGAGGGTGCCGGTTTGTGTGATGAGGAGCTTGTCGATCTGGAGATCACGGTGAGCAGGTGGAGTTTTGGTGTTGGAAAGGTAGATTGTTGTTATACCTCCTTCGGTGCCAACTGCATGATTGCCCAAGAGACGAGACGGCTCGACTTCCTCAGAGCTTGGGCAGCACTTACGTGAGAGAAACGGTAGAACGTTACATGATGGAGAGGTGTCTCGGCATTTGCTTTATGCTTATGTGAAATATAGCGGGGTTGTCGGGTCTGGCCATATCACAGATAAGGAGATAAGAAATCAACAGAGTTGTCCATTACCTCACTTTCGATGCAAATATACCATTGTGAGCCTCCGAATAGAGGAAAGCCACTTGCTGCGACTTGCTGCTCGATTTTGCTGACAAGCGTCTTGCTTACAGGCACCGTGGGAAAGTTCAGACGCAACATAAAATACCACATATAGACAACTGGGTTATACATATTCAGAATACGTTACAAACCGGAGGAGGCCGACCAATTGCGACTGCGACGCTCTCGTGGCGTTTCATGGAGTTGAGTTCTCGACGAACGAGTCCCGCTCATTTTCGACAAATCGTCAACACCAGTTGACATCCACTTCTTGCTGACAATTCCACAAGAACAGATCAAGCAGCGACCTCAGACTTTCTCTTCTTCTTGTTCTTCTTGGGCTTGTCGCCGCTAGCATCAGACGCCGGAACAGTAGGAGTGGCAGCGATCTCCGCGGCCTCAGCAGCCTCAGCCTCCTTCTGCTTGTTGGTCTTGCGACCGCGCTTCTTCTTAGTGCCGTCCTCGCTGGCATCGGTCGCGGCCTTGCGCTTCAGCTCAGGGCTGGAGCTCTTGCGCTGCGACGAAGGGATGGGGACGCTGGGGTTGATGCTGCTGAATTGAGGCGTCGCGGGGACATCCTCGACCGCCTTCTTCTTCTTCAATGCTGACTTGGGAGTCTTGGGGGTCTTCTTGACTTCCGGGCTGGCAGCCTTGGGTGGTGGAGGAGGCATAGCCACTTCCTCTTCGTCGGTCGTTGAGGAGTCGCTATCCGACTCGCCGTCCTCAGCCTTCTCCGCGGCACCGTTGGCCTGCTCCTCCTCAGGCTCAAGCTCAGCATCAGCCTCGCCAGAAGCCTTATAGGCGCTGACCTCGCGCTCGTAGTCTTTGAGCGCGCGCTGGTAAGCTTCCTTGTACGGCAGCTGCTCTTCTTCGGTCATAGCCTTCCAGCGCTCAGTGACGGCCTTGCTGATGTCGCCTGGCTTTCCAGGACCGTTGCCGCTCTTCGCCATCTCCTCAGCGGCAGGACCGCGCTGTTCCTGCAGGTAGCGGAAGTAGGCAGTCAAGGGCCTCTTGGGCGCGTTAGGGTCGCGAGGCTTGTAGTTGCGCTTCTTCTTGCCATCGACCTCGACGACGGGAGCTACAGAGGACTCGTTCTGCTGGTAGGCGAGGGCTAGCTGCGCAAGCTGGGGCGCGGCCAGGTCGTTGAAAGGCTGCTGGAGCATAGAGACATCGAGCGAGGCGAGCGAGGCGTCGCCGGCGAGGATGACATTGGTGTGGTCGATGTATGCCTTGACTGCGCGGTCGACAGAAGACGACAGGGACATGTACGCCGAGGTGAGCTGGGTGGCATGTCAGTCAAATGTACTTTTTCCTCGCTTTCGTCGCATTGTTGCGCGGCGCGTCGCGTGAACGACAGGACTCGACATACCGCATCTCTGGTGCGCACGAACTCGGCAACATCGATGGTGATTTTCCTCTTGGTGAGAGAGCTGTCGTTCGCCATGTTGACTATATCGATATATAATCAGGCGGGGCGTGGTGGGTGAGGTGGGAATAAAAGGTGGTGGGTGCGGATTGATTAAGAGACAGTTTGCGACAGTTAAGAAATGCCGACGATTTGAAGGAGGGGGAGCCGGGACCTCTTGGAATTAGGGGAGGCTGGCGAGCACTACTGAGCTTGCTGGCTAGCTGTGTGCACGCGCCCGGGCGCATGACGATCGATGAAGACGGGTAAAGCGACAGCTCCGTATTCACCCCAACTTTGATTGATCCTTGCCTGTCGCTAGCCCTTTGCATTACCTGGTGCATGCCCGTTGCCATCCCATCAAAACACGCTATTCACACTGCCATGTGCGGGACTACAGTACATTCAGCATGATCAGTATGCTTTAGTATCATGCTCAATAGCCTTAGTGCTGTCTAGAAATGATGATTGGTTCACTATCTCGTTGGCTACTGGTGTCGGCTCGCGTACCAGTGTCAAGGCCTGTTGTGTAACACGGAGCAGGGTACTGTCACAGCAACCGCTCGACGAGCATGGTCTAACATGCACTTTTCCGATTTTGAATCTTTGCTAGGAAACGCATCAGGTACGACTATCGACGTGCATGTGTCTATGTGATAACATACATTTACAGTAATGACAGACTTTTACCATCGCCACTCGTTCTAGCTCATCGAGGACATCAAATGATTCCCTCCTCCGCCACATTGACCTCGACCTTCAAGCCCCAAGCTGGATCGCCCGACCAGTTTTTCTTCTTGCCCGCTTTCTCAATCTTCTTCACGTTGTCTTCGATCGTCTTCTTGAACCGGGAGGGGTCATGCGACACCTTCTGCAGCGAGATAGTCAAAACAAGTCCGAGCTTGTCTTTCTTCTTCCCAGCGTCCCAGGTCCACTCAGCAGAGAAGAGGACCTTTGGACGTGAAGAGTGCACGCGACCGGTGGGATAGAGGCAAGTGATCAGATAGCCTACGCGACCAAGGTATTGTGCCCACCAAACGTCACGGGCTGGCAGGATGCTCCGCAAGGCTTCGCGGAAGTCAACTTCACGCGGTGGAAGCTCGCCGCGATAGCGTGCTTGAAGCATCAATGCAAGTCTCGCCCGATCCTGATGGGAAACTCCGTGTGTCGAGCTCATCAACCCTGTGGAAGTGCTATACAGCGCGGTAGTCGACGCAGTCTCTTTCGACATGAACATGTGAACGTACATGATATTTGCGAAAGCGTCGATGACATGGTGGCCGAAGTCGTGAGGGAAGCGTCTGGAGCCATCGTGGGAGTTCTGTGGGATTGCGCTCTCAAGAAGACGTTGGATATGTTTCCTATCACCCGGCACGTAGTTGCGAGTGGCAACTTCCAAGGGTGCCTGGCGTCGGACTGAGACCGGGAGCTGGCGGAAGAGGTACCCTTCACGCACGCCGCCCTGGCAGAAGTGTGCTTCTTTGATTCCAAGTGGAATAGCTTCCGCGAGCGCAGATACCAAGAAGGCGACCGCTGGAACCTGCGCTCTGCGGCGATCAGATACACGGAAGACTTCGTCGGCAGCCTTCGCGATCTCTTTGACTTTTTCAGTATCCTGGAAGACATCGCGACCGACCTTGTAGCCGTTGATGATCGAGATTGGATAGCGGTGCTTGCCGGTCTGGTCCAGGTAAAGGAGGAGGTAGCCCCATCCTCGGAAACCTCCGCCCGAGAGGTAAATCGAGAAGCCGCCTTTTCTCTTTGCTTCGTCTCTGAGCACATCCGGGATTTCGAGGTTCTCGTAAGCATGTCTGAAGTTGCCAATCATCTCTTTGCGGAACTCATGGACAGCCTCCTTCGCTTCCTCTTTGTCCTTGCCATTTCTGAGCTCTGCGAGCTTCTTCGTGAGAGCGGCTGCACCATATGGAAAGCTGAAGCTTCCGCGAGGACTGGTACGGATGAAGCCGTTCTGACTGACAATCCAGCTGATCTGCGTCGAGCCACCACCGAGATCCATTACCAGACCCTCCATCTCCATGAAGCCACTTGCGATGCCGAGGGCACCGATGTTACCTTCTTCCTCCTTGTCGAGAAGCTTCACGTCAAGGCCAGTGGTCTCTTTGATGGCGCTCAGCAGCTGAGCCGAATTCTTGGCAACACGAGTGGCCTCGGTGGCGAGGATGTGAATTTGATCGTGCTCGACCTTGAAGTCGGTACAGATAATCTGGAAGCGTCGTATGGCGTGGCACACGGCGTCGATGACATTCTTGGGAACCGGGATTTGCGCGCCCGTTTTGTCGTCGAATTGAGCGTCGTATAAGGAGATCGAAGAGCGGTACACCATGACGGCGGGCATGATGCGCGTCATGGGTTCCGAAAGATCCGAGATGGAAAATCGTATGCCGTTGCTAGATTTCGATGTCAGCAGGGCCTTCAACGGGAGGGAGTTCTAGAGGAAGCATTGTTCATGACACACCTTCCCATATCTACAATACCGACGAGTCGGTCACGATGCCCACTCCATGGTGGGTGCCGCCTCTCCCGATGCGTGATCGGAGGCTGTCCTGCCATTGGAGCCGCCAGTGATGGCGGGTTCCATTCAATGCTCTCTGCCTCGTCTGGCGTCAGGATCTCCTCGAAGTCGGAGAAGTCGGAAATGGACAAATCATCCATTGTGGTGTTTAGGCCGAGGGGCATTGTTGATGGATTCAGTGTAGATGTAACTGCTGTGATGAATACGTTTCCCAATGGTGATATTGTGATGATTCAAGCGTCCAATGTTATTCCAATGGCTCGACCGTGCGCTGTGTGGCTGAATGTGTTGGCTAGACTGTCGGCGACGGGTTTTGGGCTTGTCACGGTGTAAGTACTCAACTTGACCAGTGGCCAAAGAAATGAGGTGCGGCAAATTCGGTACCCACGAAGACGAAGACTACAGTGAGCAGATCGTTCAGCTCCAACCTGATGGAGTGAGGTCCGTGATGGCCAAGGGCCAAGTGCTGTTGCCATGCGACACTCGTCCCCGCGTTTCATGAGCAGCAAGCGTACATTGGTGGTTCGATTGCTCTTGTCCCGATCATCGACAAGCAAGGCAGTTGAGCACTATAGCAGGACACAAGATCAGAGAATAACGCAATTAAAGAAACGCATGTTGCTGATCACAGATCATGCGCACCATTCGCTAATCAGGTCCACGAAACACAAAAGCGTTATAGAATTCTTGCTACAACTCTAACCCTAATTACCCAGAGGCCTCTAGGAGTATTTTATCTACGATCATCGACAGGCGCCATTCCATGACTGTCGTGCCAGTTCTTCGGTGTCTTGATCTTTTGTATGCCGTTGCGAGCAGTTTTGAGTGTTGACATCTCATGTAGCCCTGTCTGATCCAATAGAACCGGCTGGTAAACAACTTGCTGTAAAGTGACAGGAATGCAACAGTCTGGGACGTCAGAATTGTAACGCTTCAACCTTGTAAAGTCGCGACTAGAAGCTAGATAACATACAAGCAGACAGACCAAAGAGACAAACAACCGGCCGCACTCTGCTTTTACTTCGCTAATTACTCGATCAACTCCCTCTCCAAAGTCGCCGTTCGCTGTATAAGTACATTCCGCTTGACCCAATACGGCAGCCAAACCTTGGTCTGATATGATGCATGTCGAGTTGTCGAGACACTGAAGACAACATCAAGCTCCTCCAGTGTTCGCTGCTTGGTCTCCGGCACCACAAAGAAGATGACCATGAAGGATAACATGTTGAGGCCTGCATACAGACAGAACGCGCCGGTCGGCGTAACCTTGGCCAGCAGAGAGGGAAATGTGAGACCGAGAGCACTGCTCACTGCGTTGTTGACGCAGATCGTGAAAGCAGCACCGATCTCGCGGTGTGAGAGAGGGAACGATTCTGAGAAGTAGATGGATGGGATGGGACCAATTCCTGGAGGTTGTCAATATGGCGATCGACGGTTATTGTTGGACTATAAGACTTACCTGGGCCATAGAATGCACCAAACAAGTACACGAAGAATGCGATGAGTGGCACTTTCGCTGCGTTCTCTTTTGGCATCAGGAAGCAAAACCCGGCCGCCAGCAAACACCAAGCCATTTGAGGGAATGTGCTGAGTAGCAGTGCGCGCCTGCCGAACCTGTCCATGGTCCAGATTGCGGGAAATGCAAAGGCGAACGTGACGAGTCCCTGACCGAAGCATTAGCTTGAGCACTCAGATATTGTTTGGATTCTGCGAACTTACAAAGCCAAACGATGACAATAGCGACTGCTTCACACTATACCCTGCCTCTTGAAAGATGGTCGAGCTATAGAAGGCCATGATGTTGATTCCTGTGCAATGCTTAGTTCAGATAGTGATGATTCCGCCAATCTGCTGGCTTACCAGAGAATTGCTGAGCAATAACGATGATCGAGGAAGAAACAGTCGCACGCCTGATTCGGGGTACTGTGAAAAGCTCGAAAACCCTTCTCCCCAGTGACTTCCCACCAAAGATCTCAGTCTCGGCCACGATTTGGCAATGAGCGTAGAAGAGTTCTCGAGCAGAGATGAGCTCCGTGTTTCTGATGCGATTGAACGCTCGATATGCTTGCTGGTACCTTCCTTTCTTCATCAGCCAACGTGGACTCTCTGGGCAGAGCCAGATGAGAGCCATGAGCGGTACGGCTGGTACGAAAGCCGCTGCCAATTGGAAGCGCCATGCCAATGGGCCAATGTTCATGAAGATCAGATTGCTGCTGAAGCCCACAAGGATGCCGAAAGCGACGTAGAGCTGGAAGCTTGTGACTATTGCGCCTCGAATCGATGCTGGTGAGACTTCGGCGCTGTAGACCGGAATTGTCGAGATCTTAATGCCCATACCGATACCCATGAATAAGCGACAGATCATGAGGTCCATCCAGTTTTTAGCAAAAGCCTGTGCGAGGACTGGGAACACCACGAACAAATTTGTTGCGAAGATTGTTCCGCGACGGCCGAGAAGCTGGTTGACGGGATCAGCTGCCCATGCGCTGAGCAATCCGAACAGAGCAGGCGCTGCGTTGATGACTCCCACGAGCCAGTGCCGGTGGGCGATGCCAAACTCCTGCGGGAATGAGAGGTTGGCGCCGTTCGCTCCGGTATTGTCCCAGCCTCTGCCTGTATATCAGCAAATGGCCATATATCTGTATGATCAACGATCAGGGGAACACTTACTGGATCGCAGACCCGATTGAAACAATCGTGCTGTTCAAGACGCTCGTGAGTGTATGAACTTCAAGGTAGAACAAGTATCAAGGTTGGGATATGCCGCACTTACATGCAAGTATACATAGTCCAAGGCAGATCCCATTTGTCTACAGCTTGTGTGAATTTCTGCGAGTCCTACTAGGCCGAAGAAGTATGCTTACTGGTGATCTCGCGTCGAAGCCAATGTTTGTCGTCTTCGGAAAGCGCCTGAATCGACTCGAAGTCATGCGGCCGTTGCGCTATCATAGACGCCTTGTGGAATGTGTCTCGCTTATCCTCAAAGCCATACTTGACGCAAAAGGCTTCTACTTGACCATGGAGCTCGACAGGAGACAGACTGGAAAGTGGGTTGTTGTGCTGGATGTCCACCTTTTGCGAGATTTGTCTTTCGATGCCATTTTCAAGATATTCGACGGTTGGGACCTTGCCCTTTGCTTCGTTGGTCATGGCGGACGCAGTCGTTGCCTGTCGCAATTTGGTGTTCTAATGAGAGATATCGACTTATCAGAAAGCTTGGGATGCCCAGTGAGGAGACGTGGGAGTGCTGAGGAATACATATACTTGCTCGGAAGATACACTGGTCTTGGTGTCGCTATCAACTCTGTGTGCTGCGACGTACCGGCCTCGGTAGCCACAACTCATTTGACTCGGAAGCCCTGAGCGCCATCAATGGTCTTGCACAGGTATCATGTCCAGACTGCGCAGGGCGACTCGAATGGGCATCAGCTGGACCTGATGGGCAAAGTCTAAATCTCATGGCTTACCGGCGAACGTCGCCGCCATGACTAATGCTGGCGGGGCCAAAGGATAGCTGTGCAGGCCTTGCAGAAGGTGTCTTGATAGAATTTGCCAGCCCTAGTTTGACGACGGGGAAGTGATTGTTCGACCTGCCGTTGCTTTCCCCCCGCAAGCCTGCATACATTCATTGCTACGGCGCCTCGGCGCGCAGGCTTGTATCATCAGGTAACGATCAGATGTCAACCGTTCCATCGAAAACTACCACAAGCTCTAGGTACCATGTCAACGGTTAGCATGTGATGCTACACACAAATTGTGCGGGAGAAACACGGGCTCGGTGCAGGATCTACGTTCAAGATCCGTACTGCTCGCCCTGACTATTCAACGCTCTTACATCGTCTGAACCTGAGAGCGAGTGTCACATACTTCGCACCCCACGGAGAGTACATGGAATAGAGGAGAGAAAACGTGGTGTCATGACTCTGAAGGATGTCCCCGCAAATCCCCAGCTTCTGATCGACTCAAACAACTGGAGCCCGCGATGATCATGTCCGTGCATTTGGACCTGTCGCGTGGTTCGAAGGCAAGGCAGAACCGATTGCCCTGTGTGCGACCACAGCTTCGGACATGATTTGGCCGAATAACCTGTGCAGGACATCTTTCGCATTTGGTGATAGTAGCAATAGACGGGATCACACGTGTTGAAGATACAGCATCAGACCCGCATCTGTTCTCATGCCCTGCGTGTGTCAGCGTCAACAACAAGAGTGGGGGGTGTTACACAACATGTGAGACCGCAAGTATATAGAGAGAGTGCAGTAGAAGCCAGAGTCTAGAGTATACACACATCAAGAGTTCCTCGTCTACTTTACAGTCTATTGATCATTTTCAAGCTACGCTGAACACTACACGCAGCCTTTTACCCGTCCCAACAATCGAAAATGACCCGTGCCGCTCCGCAGACGTGGCTTGAGAAGCTTGAAGAGCAATGTTTGTTGACGAGGAGGATGCTTCAACCTCACAAAGCTAATCATTCACACAGTGAACGTTGATGTCGATTGGATGGATCCGACATACACCAAGAACCTTCCGATCAAGCCGAATGATCAGACAAGTAACAATCTCTGGGTCAACCAGCAGATGTCTCATCCGGAAAACAAAGACATGGTGCTGCAAGTATGCAAGGATTTGAAGTCCGAAGGTTGGAAGGCAGCGTACACCCGCATCGTAAGTTGCGCTGGCTTGAACAAGCGTACAATGCTGATGACAGAGCATCACAGGCGGTCAATATGTGCAAGAACAACATCGACAATATCAAGGGTCGTGTCTTGCTCCAAGTATACCCCAATGAGGCTTATAGCACACAAGCCGTACTCGACTCTGCTCGGGCGTACGCCAAAGAATTCGAGCGTGCCGGCATTCCACAGGCTCGATACTGTATCAAGATCCCCAGCACTGGCCCGGCGCTCAATGCCTGTCCCCAGCTGAAGAAGGAAGGAATTGCTACCTTGGGCACAGCTCTCTTTGGCTTGCCACAGGCCATTGCCGCAAGCCAAGCCGGGTGTCTGTACATCAGCCCCTACTTCAACGAGGTCAAGGCACATGATGACCCGAAGCTCTGGCCGGACGTGGAAGATCCGGCCACGCAACATACCATGTCGGCACGTACTCTGCAAATCCTAGAGACTTATGCGCGTCTCCACAAAGAGACAGGCAAAGACCAGCCACTGTTGAAACAAGCCAGGTATGCGAGACTGCCGAGATAAGCTCTTGCAATATTGCTAATGCCCATGCGTAGCTTCATCACAGCCAAGGAGGCGATGGCTGCCGGCGAACATGGCTGCCATAGCGCCACAATTTCTCCGGAGGTCCTCAACGAGCTGGCTAAGCTCCAGTATGATGGTACGCAACAGCCCGGTGAAGGCAAGCCGAAGCCAGCGAATGTGTACGCCGGATACAAAACGCCACAGCGACTCCTCAAAGTGTCGAAGATCGATCCTCTTCAGGCAGCCGATATTGACGGCAAGCTCGCGTCCACAGATATTGACTACCTTGCGAACAACGGCGAGGAGCTGCAGAAGGCAATTGAGGCGGATCCTATTACTTCGCAGAGGCTTGATGATGCTCTGACACTTTTCACCGGTGGATTGATGGAGAGCAAGGCAAAGATCGATGGCTGGTTCCAGGAGGTCTGACTGACAGATCCGAGGTGAGAGTCTCGATAGATCGACAGATAGACCAAGCACACATTCATTTGCCACATTCGTTGCTGTCATCTAAAGTTTAGATCGTACCCTTCACCTGGAAACTGACGACGCTGGAAGTCGATGGGTAAATCCTGATAAGTCGCCTGCGTCCATAATGGCTGTTGTACATGTAAATTCTGCGGTGTTGTCCAAAGGGCATGTTGATGAGATCCATCGCGAGTGCTAGCTTGTGGAACGTCGTACTGCGATATCCTTGGTAGGTTGTTAAAGTGGGGGTCATCTGCGAGCATGACTGCGGAGGTCTCAAGTGTGTAGTTGTTCAGTAACTGCGCGTCTGGCATCGGATTTGCGATAGAACCAGCTGGTGTGTCATAACTCGCAGGTACCATTGAAGGTACCTCATAAGTCGTAATGCGTCCAGGTATTGCGATAGCATCGTACATCGGTATGTGATCATGACTGGGAATCAGGACTGCATCGGTTTGTAGGGGGTTGGTCCCGAGTATCTCAGCCGGCGCTGCCTGCACTGGCGTTGCATCGATACATTCTCGCCAGCCTGAGAGTTCAGCAATAAGTGCTTCTTTTTCTAGTTTCAACGCATCAACAGTCTTCTGAAGGTCTTCCAGTTTTGCCTTTTGAACCTCATGGTACTTCAGACTCTCGTCTACAATGGTGTGTTTTGAGAGTTTGCTCTCTTTGACAGAGGTCAAATTAGGCAAGAAGCGCGCAAGAGTCTGAATATCATATCAGTGTAAGCAAATGCAGTAATTGCTCTATCCCTTACCAATAGACTGTCACTGAACGCCTCTCTACGACCTTTCTCGAACACCCTGTGTTTCGCTCTATCGTCCTCCGTCCACACCCTGACCCGTTTCTTATGGGATCCCTTGCTTCGGCCACGACTGCTCCCATTGTCTGGGGAAACTTCAGAAGGGGGGCTGTCCATAGTAGGTGAATGCCATAGAGAAGTTCAACGACTCGCACCTTTGATGTCGGCATGTAGTGGAAAAGGTGATGCCGTTCTTGGAGTCGAAAGGCACGGCAGTTGCGGGGAAACTTTATGGGGATCACATGTTTGAGCACTGACATGGAAATGTCCTAAGGCACACCATATCAGTCATCATACGGCACGAGAGCAACAAATTCCCTCGTACTGCAACAAAGACTGGTACCAATCTCTTCAAACACCCGGAGCCTTTCACACCCCAACTAGTTTGATACCTAGATGACGCCCAAAAAGTCCCGAAAGATTCCAAAAATGGAAAGCGTTGCCCAAACCCGGAATTGAACCAGGGATCTTGTCATTGCGAGGATTACGAGTGACACGCCTTACCACTGGGCCATTCGGGCATACCACAATCTGCTCTTACCTACCCAATTGGGAAAGAAGAAGGACGACGTCATCGAGAGTTTCTACATACATATATATGAGATCAAAGCTCCCGGTCGAAACGATAACTTGAAACTAAGATGCAGGTATCACTGTGATCTGGCCAAATCTGTATCTTGTTCTTGTTAAACACCATATAAGCATGGTGGCAAGATGGTGGACTTTGGCACAAGCAAGGACGCACTTTATGGACGAAGTGCTCCAGCCGCTGGTCGTCGCTAGCATTTATTACGCCGAAGTCGACATACCATGTAGAGCAAGTACTCATTGAGACATCTTCATCGAATGACGGTGAGTCGAGGTCTTTATGATACCGGCTCGCAACCATCGTGTTTGTCAAGGGTCGCCATAATGGGCGGAAAGCCTTAATTATACGGTCTGTTTTGGACGCACTTCTTCCAGGGTGAGGCGATGATCGACACTTACAATAATCCTCTCAAGTCCGTTACTTATATGATTAGTCCAACCCTCTCTGTGAGTATAGACTTGAGACTACTAATGCGATACTTATCAACAACAACTCAACAACCCGACAGGAAGTTGGCTTCTTTGACATCAGCTTAGAGAGCGACGTCATCCAGAGCTATGTGACAGCAGCTGGCATCAATTTCATCCTTCGTTGCGCACATCATCGCCCACCAGCTACATCTATGATGCTCCCAGTCACATAACTCGATTGTGTTGAAACTAACCATATGATCGCTTCCGCGACTTCTTCCGCTTCACCAGCTCTCCCTAGTGGCGCCGCATTCCCAAGTCTCTCAATCCTTCCAATATCGCCAGAGGATTCGTGGATGTCGGTCCGAATGATACCAGGCCGAATTCCGTTGACACGAACGCTCTTCGGCCCCAACTCTTTGGACAGACCAATTGTCAGCGTGTCGATAGCTCCTTTAGATCCCGCGTAGTCCACGTATTCGTTCGGGGAGCCCAGTCGCGCAGCTGCCGAGGAAACGAACACGATGCTGCGATCGGCGTCGCCTGGCGTCTTGGGGAGCCGTCGAGCAGCTTCTCGAGCACATAGATATGCTCCAAAGATGTTGACATCGAAGACGCTCCGGAGTCTCTCTGCGGTCATCTCCGCAAGTGGCATGATGGGAGCTGTGATGCCTGCGTTTATGACTACGCCGTGCAATGGTCCAAATGCTTTCTCCATGTCGTCGAAGACACGCAGCACGTCCTTTTCTTTTGACATATCTCCCTGTAGTGCTTTCGCCTGGCCACCGGACGCCTGTATAGTTGATACTATCTCATCTGCGAGTTTGGCGTTGCTGAGATAGTTCACTCCTACGTTCCAGCCTCGAGCACCTGCTAGAATTGCTGTTGCTTTGCCAATGCCTCGGCTAGCTCCTGTGACGAGGACGTTGAGAGTCATTGTGGTGGTTTGCTCGAAAGTCAAATGGTTGCCAGACGATAAAGATGTATTCTCCGATTGTACAATATTTGTTATATTGATGTACACAGCATGGAATCGTCAACGTACATGTAGATGTACGTGTAAGATCGGTCCATCAATGATCCGGCCCCACTAATAAACCCCAGTCCAGTCGCAGCCCCCACCCCTTCCGGACCGAGCAATGCAGAACTCGTCTCGCTACTTCGGTTCAGCAAATGCCCGACAACAAGACTCAGCCAATATGCGTTTCTCTATACCTTACAGGACAGCGCCACAGCCACCAGTCTTCGGTGGGCGGACGGCAAATCTCAGGTATCACGTGTCATAGCCATTGGTGGCGATCTGTCCACTGACTTTGCGGTCCCCAGTTTCTGCGAGGAGGACTTCATTATAACCGGCTGGATTGGAGAATTTGTGAATACAATATCGAACTTGGCTTATTGTAAGCTACCCGAGCAATTTGCTGAAGAATTTGGGCTAACACATGAGGCAGTCTTCTACGCATATCAAGGTCTTCGCCGACGCCGCACAGCAAGCTCATCATGGGCATCCGACACTCTCTACTATAGTTTGGGCGTGGTAGGCTTGTGTTCAGCATTCTTCCATGGCCTTGTCAAGTTCTATGCACAACTATGTGAGTCTCTTTTCATCTGGCATTGCTCGTACATTCGAGTGCTAATGACGATGATTAACAGCCGATGATACCTCTATGCAGATCGCAACTGCATGCTGTCTCCATCGCGCTTCGACTTTCGGAAAACCGAAATATTATTCCCGCAATGTTGCGTTAATCTTGATCGGTGGTATCACACTGGAGACTCTGTACCACAGTTATATGAACGAGCATGTGGTGCACGAGCTCACTTTCCTGTTCCTTATATTGCTTGTCATTGGACGGACACGAGCATTGATCAGCAAGCGCGTGGAAAGAGCTGAGGACAAGCAGAACCTCAGAAGACTGGCGGTATTTGGCGCAGGTAACTCATCATCATCCCTTGGAACTCGCATCGTGTTGATACGCTGACACTCCTACGCAGCTTGCTTCCTTTTCGGCTACCTTCTCTGGCAGCTGGACTTCATCTATTGTGCCCAGCTCACCTCGTGGAAGCGCGCCATTGGAATGCCTTGGAGTTTCCTGCTAGAGTTCCACGGTTGGTGGCATATTCTTACCGCGATCGGCGCTTACGTCTTCATGGTTATGGTCGATGGCTTGACACAGGATGTTGTTGACTTGTCTGGTGGACCTTTCGCTTGGTTCAGCGAGCAACGCAACAAGCCCAAGTCGACCTGATAAGACATGATTAGCTTTGCCAGTGCAAGGCAGAATGATTCTATGTCTACTCATCTTGTCCTGGCCAAACTGGCTGACGATAGAGCATTGAGAGTTTCTCACAGGTGTATGTAGAAGTTCCGCCAAAGTACGAGATCGGCCCCATCGATACACACCCCTCCTGGCCTTACAATGCTCTTCAGAGGGTGGTTCAATCCTCAATATAGTGTTTTTTTGGGGACTAGCTTCATTCAACTGTACAACATATTAGGTATAGATCATCCCTCGTCAAGAACCGTCTCGCATCCGATTGAGCCTTCACAAAGCCGATCTCTAAATGCGCAAACAAACTATCGGCGCATTACCCCCTACTTCGTTTCGACATGGTCAACCTGGTCGCCCTTCTCAATGTCGCCTTCCTTGCGCTGTGCATTGTTGACCTCCGTCGCTTGACCGATAACAGCGGACTCGAAACGGCGGCCACGCTTCTCGGGACCAAATGCAGTGGTAACAGCAATTCCAAGCGCAATGATAGCGGTCATGACAGCTTTGAGAAGATCAGCATCCTGCTTTGTAATGCTTAGGTGTATGCACTCACCCATGGTCGGACCATAAGCTGGAACACTGGGGCCACCGACTGCCGAGATTGAGATCGACTCCGCGATGGCATTCACGATTTGAGCGCTGGGCGAAGAGATCATGTTACCGAGCTGGTAAGTCACTTCGATGTGTTAGCTTTTAAAAGGACGACTCGTTTACTTCTCAACTTACAGCCAGGGAACGTGGATCTGAAGGCTGGTGGAGAAAGTTCGTTGAGGTGTATCGGGATGACACCCCATGCGTGAAAGAAATGTTAGCAGGTACTCTGACATTGAGAAAGTGATTACTTATTCCCTGGACGAAAAACTGAAGCATGAATCCAGATGCTGCAAGACTTCCGAATTTGTTCGGGAGCACCCAAGCTGGGATCAGACAGGCGCTGATGAGTGCAGCAACACACATCGCACGCCTACGGCCGACCCACTGAGAGAGATAGCCGATGATAGTGCCACCGACGCAAGCACCAGTCTTCATCAGAATACTGGCAGTCGAAGCCACGGCGTTGTTCATGCCCTTCTCTGTCCTCAAGAACGTGGTATAGCTGTCCTGGCTTGTGTGCGAGTAGAAGTTGAACCACTACACGATGGAATGGTTAGTCCTCATGAGTAAAGCTGCAGTTGTCTTGTTTCCACTTACCGTCATCAGAATGATGGTGTATATGCATAATCGCCACTCTTTGGCAAGCATGACTCTCACCTCTCCCCAGAAGACACCTGCGGAGACGCTCTTGTGTCCAGCAGCCTTGCGGTCGCGGAATTGTTTCGACTCAGGGAATGCGATGCGTACCAGACCTACACCAATCGAGAGGCCTGCAGCGATCCACTAATCAATTTTTAGTCAGCATTTTCCAATCAGTGATATACTGTCTGCTGATCAAGATCGTTCTCGCGATGAAAGACAATGGCGGTGAGTCTTTGACCAACTTATGCGAAGGGCCCGGTATCGATACATACTAATAAAGTGTTAGCGAATCTCACACCCGACAGCCAATACACCCTTACCAAAGACAGTCTTCCAGCTTTCAACGGAGCCACCGACTCCCAAGTTCGCGCACGCCGCGAACACATAACCCATGGAGTATCCTTGTTGCAGAATGCCTGACATGAGACCTCGAGCCTTCGGATGGTCAGCTGCTGACGCCAGATCAAGTTGTAGGCGAAAGATACCTCGACTGGGGCATTCTCGAGCGCCATCGCAATCGCATTACCGTAGACACCTCCCATGAACAGCCCGAACAAGGAGCGGACTGCAAGGAACTGCTGGAACGTCGTAGCATAGATTGTTGCAATTTGCAGCAAGCCCAGCACCAGCATGTTGATCACCATTGGCCACTTGCGACCGTATCTGTCACCGGCAGCGCCGAAGAATGCTGCTCCAACGCTGCGGAGCAAAAGCGTCAAGGTAATAGCGGTCGAGATGTCTGTGTTGGTACGGTCGTAGTAGGCCGCGAGCTTAACGGTCTGAATCGAGAGGGCGTGGAAATCGAAAGCGTCGGCCGTCCATGAGGCCAATCCAACGGCGAAGTACAACCAGTTGGATGCGGTCAGCTGTGCAACGAGGGAAAAGGGATTCCTGAGAGGCGTCGGACGCATCCATTCGTAACGAGCTTCGCCATATTCATTGAGAATCTCCACTCTTTGCTCCCACTTGAAGAGGTCCAGGAAGTTCTGTTTCAGGCCAGGCAAGAGGCCTCTAGCGATGGGTTCGGCCTCTCGACCCGTAGATTCCATATCGCTGCTTGAAGATGCGTGCGCCGGTCAAATGGTATGAACTGGGAGAAGCAGTTGATGTGCCGATGAGCGAATGGCACAATCGAGGATGTAGGGGCGCACAGGGCTATGAGAAGGAGTTATAGACGCACACGGTGGATCAATCAATAATCACCACCATGTCGATCATGGCTGCAATAGGTACAGTAGTACAACGATCAGGATAGTGCCCAGCCTTGGCCGGCGTGCGACCACCAATCTGCGGCAGGTGCAGCTACACCAGATGTGCGCCTGCTGTGTAAGGTCTCAGCCAGCCGCATCTGGTGAAGACACCTGCATATACAGCCGTGGTTCATGTATTGATGAGTGAATCAATAAGAGTTTGCTATATCACGATGTCCAGCGTTCCGAATTTCGATTTCTGAATCTACGCAGATCACATTGGCGCCATGTGCGTTGATCGTGCCTCACCACAGTCACCATGTGGCAGTTGCGGAAGAATTGTCTTATCACCTGGAAGCTCGCAGCCACGGGCCTTGGTTTTTGCTTGGTCGCTGCTTGGCTGCATCATCGTGGTGGCATTTTCTCTCCCCATGGCACGCGATCTGCGGGGAAACTACAGATACACGGTGTTATCCCGAGGTCAAGACGGCGGTTGCAGGCTTGCAAGGCTTGCAAGAGTGTGTCATGCGTGGAATGTGTGGGCAAGGGAGTGGGTACACGCATGTCAGCTCTCCAGATGGGTTTTGCGACGTCGGCGGTGGGCTCCCCGTTTCCCCCTCGGCTTTTGCTTGCATCACCCACAGAGATGCTGAATGCATCCTTCTTCTCACACAACGATAACCATCAAGAAATCGTACAGGCTCCTGGTTCATTGCTTCTTACAGACGTGTTAAAGCTTTTATCGATGCGCTACGGTGTAGAAGTACGCGACAAGGCGCAACAAGAGTCCGTCGGCGGTGCCAATACCAAGAAGTAAGCCACGGTAAGCTTATTTGTTCGGGCTCCAGCGCGTGCGAGCCACGCAGATGTCTCACTGCGTCGAGCTTGTTTTCTCCTCCTCACGATGTGGCAGTTCAACTGAGGATAGACTTGTACACTACCTTGGTCGATGCTAGTGATTTCTGGGCTGACTTTGTCTCGCATGCAAGTATCTTCTAAGGTGGCCCGAAAGCATCCATACAAGTCGTAACATATCTAGTCTAAGAAACGTGCCGCTGGGACATGCTCACAAGACATAGCGGAAGTGAGGGTTCTCAAAGTCCGTCAAGTCGGCTCCATCAGTGTACTCCTGGTCGATGTCGTGTCCCAGAGCAGCAGCTGCCTCGTCTCTCTTCTTGTTTCGGCGAACCAATAATAACCTTAGCATAATTGCGAGTGCCATTTGGGTCACAGAGCAAGCAAGAATGAGCTTGCAACCAGTAGGATACAGCGGTGCTTCTTCACCTAGGAAAGCATGTGGGCCGATCTATGAACACGATGGTCAGCAATCATTCCAATGACACGACCAATTTACTGATTCGGGATCCTTTGTAGCAGTTCGCCATGTGCAGTTCGATACATGCGAAGACCTTTCGAATCTCCTGGAGTGAATACTTACTGGAGATGTTGTTAGCATATTTCTAACCTCTTCGGGGGCTCTGGATCACTTACCGATATTTCCCACACAATACGCAAGGAACACCATGCCGGAGGCTGTGATACGCTTCGTGTATCCTCCCAGGTTTGTTGCCGGCATTTGGAGCGCTAGTACCAACGATGCTACATAACAGCCAACCATGTAGTAGCCGAAGAGAACACCAACGCCGTGCTGTTTTCTGTCGATCTTCCACATAAGGATGACGCCGATGATTGTCGGAATCAACCAACAGGCCATAACGGTCGTTCTGCAGTTGCGGAATTTGGAGGCGACGAACGTGCCGCTGAGGATCCAGATAACCTGGAACGCACCTGTGATAGAATAAGCAACAAAGAATGAATAGCATTTCGTTCAACAGAACTCACCTTGCGGAATGCCCAGTGCGGTAGTGCGCAACGGGTCACCGACCAAGCCCTTGCTATTTGAGAGCGTTAGCAATGTTTGCGTAGCAGATCGAGAAAGGCGTGCACATACATGATCAGCTTGCCAAAGTTGGCAACTCCGCCGTTGATGACTTCGTTGAGCAGCACAAATAGTACCAGGATGAGCACTTGTGCGTCATAAAAGCACTCTTTGACTTGGTTCCACTTGATCTTCTTGTTGAGCACACCAGTCTTCGCAAGACGAGCGCGAGCGATGAGCAAAGCCTTTTCCTCCAAAGAGAAGAACCTTGCAGACAGGATGTCGTCGGGAAGGAATAATAGAAGCACCACGCCCCAGATGACCGTCATGCCACCACAAACCAGGAAAACTGCCTTCCATACAGGAAAGCCGTCGATCTGACCGATGCCGTAGCTCAAGATTCCGCCTATCATCGAGCCGACGCCGTTGCAGCAGTAAAAGAGACCAGCCCTGAACGGAGCTTCTGCGCGGACGTACCACATGGAAACCATCATCATGAAGCAGGTTGTGATCGGAGCTTCGAAAACACTAAGAAGAGTCAGACGCGATCACAAAGTCTGTTGAGACAGAGTCACTCACCCTAGGAGGAAACGACAAGCCGCGAGCCCACCAAACCCTCCGCAGAGGGCGGTGAACATCAAGACGGAACCCCATGCGAGGACACATCCGCCGACAACTTTTCCCATGCGCCATTTCTGGGCTGCGAAGACCCAAGGATATTCCGCGACGAGGTAAGCAAGATAGAATATGCTGGCGAACCAGGAATATTGGTCTGAGGAAATTCCAGTGCTAGTGAACAGATCGAAGACAGCGGCGTAAGACATGGCTTGTTTGTCAATGTACTGAAGCACGTACGTTACGGCCAGCAACGGGAGAACCATGAGGTCGATCTTGCGAACCAGCTTTCGCTGTTTCGCTTTATCGCCGAGGAGCTCTTCCAGATATCCATTGCTGAAGTTGTGCTCGCGAAGGAATATTTCGGTTTCGTCAAGGTCTATAGTCTCGCCTTCTGCAATGGAGGTGGCCTTCGTGGTAGGCTCGATCACTTTCTCCAGGCTGTGCTTCGATTTGTCTTGCGACATTCTTGAGCCGGCCACTGAGATAACAGCACCTCGTTAGTTATGCGTTGGACTGATGGAACGGTGGAAGAACAGATGAGAGCGAACAGATGGAAGACGAAAGAGCACCTAGATCCTTGTGTCACTAAACCCGCGCACGAGCTACGTCTTATGCTGTTCGATGTTCTCACATACGGACATCAATGCCGATCCCTATCAAGTGACCAGGATACGAACGCGGGGATATTGTAACACGGCTCCGCAATAGATAGATAGGCAGATGATAGGAAAGTATAAAGGTGGTGGTACCATGTCGTGTTAAGTTGCCCTATCCATGGGCGTGATGTCTTGGTATGAGGGCCGCCCGCCCCAAGCATGTTGGCCGGCGGCGAGGTGCACCACATACTTGGCCTGCGGATATGCAAGTGTGATATCCCGAAGCATCAGGCAGGCATGCTGGAGGCAACACAAACGGCTCCGACCTGATACATCGCTTGTATATGCTTGTCAGCTGGCAGATATGGACTTTAAGATAATGACGGAGGCAACTCGCCATGTCTAGCTGCCTCTCAGAGCAAATGCCGAGTATGATAGATAGACTCGACAGATAGGTAGGTAGATAGCAGTTCCGCTTATCCGCTGGAATAGCCGACTATCAGCCTATCTTGAATTTCCAAAACGGGCAACATCGTGCCTGTCTCTTCCAATACGAAGGATTTCTGCGGTTTCCGCTGTGGAGTTGAACATCTTGACTCGCGCTGAAGCTGCTTCCGGCATCGGTGCTTGCCCGACATCTGGCGTGCTCACCACGACTGTAACCTTAGGTGTTAAGTTGTTTCCTCGATTCATCTGGCGTTCATTTTGATCACTGTAAAGGCCTCGCCTCAAATTGAAACACTTACTATCGACTATCAGGCAACTACAACAACCATCCAATCTAGAAGAATTTATCTCACATCGAACCTCCAAACAACCAATCAGAAGCGACGCTGTGGGACTTCTAGACGATTGAACATTCATCCAAACACTTTCTGGGATATTCAAAACAATGGGAGCAGCAAAAGCATACAGCGACCCTGTAGTCAAGATCTCACAGGGCACTGTCGTGGGTCGTACTTTGACCGAAGCATTGCCTTCGCCTGTTGACGCATTTCGCGGCATCCCTTATGCACTTCCACCAACCGGCGACCGTCGATTCAGACCAGCTGTGAAAGTCGAGTCATCTCCTGAGAAAGTAATCGATGCTTCAAAGTACGGACCAGCAGCTCCAGGAAAGCCACTTCTTGCTGGAGGTCCTAAACTCGAGTACAGCGAAGACTGTCTGCATGCCAACGTCTTCCGTCCCGCTGTAAAGGCAGGAGGAGGTGTGTCGAAATTGCCAGTCGCCATATACGTACATGGTGGTGCCTACAATCGAGGTACTGCTAGTATGCACAACACGGCATCGATGGTTGCCTGGTCTGAAGCACCCATCATTGCAGTCTCGTTCAATTATCGCATTGGAGCGCTTGGTTTCCTGTAAGATCTTCCATGCGAGCTTACTGTTGATTTGAAGCTGACATCCCACAGACCATCAAACACTACTGCTAAAGAGGGCTCACTCAATCTAGGTCTGAGAGACCAGGTTCTGATGTTCGAGTGGATACAGGCCAACATCGAGGCATTCGGCGGCGACCCAGACAACGTTACACTTATCGGTCTCTCGGCTGGAGCACACTCGGTTAGTAAATCCACTTACCACAAAGTACCAGATCTGCTAACCTAAGAACCAGATCGGCCATCATCTTATGCATTACGAAGAAAGTAAAGCTCCCCTTTTCCACAAAGTCATCATCGAGTCTGGGGCATCGACATCCCGTGCTGTCAGACCCTTCTCAGCAGAAATACACGAGCAGCAGTTCAAGGATTTCCTGAACGCAACGGGATGTCCTTCAGATTGCTCGGAGGACGAGATTTTTCCCTACTTAAGGTCTATATCCTATGAGACTGTGACGAAGGCGCAGACTGCGGTCTTCGATAAGTATAATCCCAGCCTCCAGTGGGCGTTCCAACCCATCATCGACGGTGACGTGATCCCTCGACCACCGCTCGAGTCCTGGCAGTCCGGCAAGTTCCACAAGGTGCCAATCATCACGGGCTTCTGCAGGAACGAAGGAAGCATGTACGTGGACAAGCAAATGTCCAAGTCAGAGCAGTTTACCGACTTCTTCGCCAACCTGCTTCCACTTCTAAGCCCATCGGACATCAGCACCATCGACGAGCTATATCCGGATCCATCTAAGTATGCCGACTCGCCTTACGTGGAAAGCCGAGACGGCGTCGGCGCGCAATACAAAAGAATCGAAGCAGCGTACGCGCAATATGCGTACGTGGCACCAGTCCGTCAGACTGCCGAGTTCGCATCAGCGGCCATGTCATCTCCAGTCTACCTCTATCAATGGGCGCTCGACTCTTCCGTGCTCAACCTGGCAAATCATGGCGATAATATGCGCTACGAAGTGGTCGATCCTGCCGTGGTGAAGATTTCTCCAACGCAGCGAGAGCTTGCTAGGACGTTCAACGCTTACCTCACTTCCTTTATCGCTACGGGTGATCCCAACAAGATTGCACCAAAGGACCTGAGCAGTCCGCAATGGGAGGCTTACGTACGAGACGAGCCAAAAGCAATGGTTTTTGGCGTGGAGAACAAGGAATTGATTGGTGGTCCTACCGGCCCTTCTGCGCAGCTATTGCCTGACACCTGGGCGCGAAAGGAATCAGAATTCTGGTGGAGCAAGGTCGAACTGTCACAGCAATAGGACGCTTGCAATATTCTCAGATTGGAAGTGTGTACACATAAGGTATCGCCATAGCCTCAATATACTACTCTGCCCTGTGGTCCTCTTCTCGAACTGTGTGAAGGGTGCTCGATTCCAAACGCCAACCGTCCAACGCGGTACACGATCTCTGCATTCCTGAATACCGATCGAAAGGTATGTCCGTCATCAAGCGCTCTCCTCTTGACCACGTACTGGCTCAAATTTCTCCCCCCTGACAGTCTTACTGTTCCTCCGCTCCAACCACGCATCCAGTATCGCGACGACAGAAAACGCCAAGCCAAGCAAGAATAGAGGAATGAGGTTCCACTTCCACCCACGCATAATTGTCAGATGGTGTCTAATATCAGAGCTCAGACTTCCCTCAACCAACATCAGCTCCAGCACCGCTTCGAACCATGTCTCGGGCGTCCATTCATTTTTGGGATAGGCGACGTAGTTTGGGTATGGTCGGCTGTCCAGAGAGGCAGCAAGAGCGACATCGATGCTTTGGCCGCGGGTCTCGTTCGTGACGGCGAAAGTATATGCAAGTGCTGCAAGAGTGAGCAAAGCCGATAAGACGGTCGACACAAGCCACGCGAAGTACAACGAGGTGCTCAATCTCATAGCTCTGCTGCTTGTTGATGCGTGATGGCGGAGAGTAAGCACCAAAATGCCGCCGAGGCCGATCAGCACGAAAGCAGTGCCGGCGGCGCCGTTGCTGGTGTGACCTTGGTTGAGCAGTAGGTTCTTGGGTTTGCCGTGTAAATTGAAAGCTAACGTGTCGTGCGACTCAGGTGCTATGACTTCGAATTCACCACCAGCGGTAGAGTGCAGCCATGCGACCATGCCGCTGATGAAGGAAAGCTCGATGATTGCGTCGATCATGAGCAGGATGAGCACCGAAGGAACCACCCATCGTGGAAGTGCCATCGTGTGATAGTCGGTATGATGTGTATCTGCGCAGTGCAGTCTTTGCAGGCTGTGGTGAATCGTGGTGGTTCGGTCTTTGACGATCCGAGGTATTTAGCACACAAGGCTGTGAAGGCTCGAAGGATGGCATCTATACCACAAAGAAGCTTCCCCATTATGTATAGATCTGCGCCCGGTAAGCATGGGTACAGTATGTGTACATGTCAGTACTAAATCTAGAACACCCTGTAAGCGCATGTTGGCTTTGAAGTGGCTGAGCTGAGCAAGCCTTGCGCAACTGATCTTGTTCTGCTACTTACAAAAGCTTGAGGCGTCGGTGGGATCATTACCAACGCAATAAGTCAAATATGGTGTTTGGAGCCTCTGAGCGCTCGTCGATTATCGGCTTTGCAGACCGCTGGGAGATTTGGAGTCGGTGTGCAGCACCACATATGTACAAGCATTTTCGAGAACGCGCAAGCCACGTTTTTAGACCAGCATCACATCAGATCATGTTCTGATGGAGGCAGATCGCTTCGCCTGTCAGGCCACGTACACATGTGGACTGCAAACGTGATTTGTTGTTTATGTTGGTTCTGTTCGGGCGTATCTCACCTCAGCTGACCAGGCACAGGGCAACTGTATGGCCTAACGTCGTTGACCAATAGCTGAAAGGCAGAGAGAGGCGGGCACTAGCTACAGGTTTTCATGCACTGCATATCTTTGCAATAGTTCCACCCTGACGATGTGACAAGGCAGACTGGATGTGTAATGGATGAAATGAAAGAGACAGGGTGAACTAGTGTCCAAGTACGGGAACCCCATCCATTGATGCACAACAACTCTTCGAACAACATGTAATTTTCTTTCTTGCATGCGCCAGAATCCAGTCGCCTGAAGTCAATCTCGGAACTGCTGTAATTCGTTTCCGGGTACTCATGCGCATGCCTTAGTAGGACCGTCGTGGTGGACTGCACTTCCCGCCTCGGCTTGCTGTAGCGCGTACCCTACCACTTAGAGCATCCCATCAAAAATAAAACGAGAAAAAGAAAGGCCCATCAACACATTTGCCTTCAGCAGTGCTGAAAGAGCATTTGTGGAATCCTCAGACAATAAGGACATCGACCAGAGGAACTTGCTTCCACCCTCTATAAAGATTGTCAGGATCCACCAAGCACTCGCCCTCCATCGCACCCTGCAAATGGCAATCTCCAACAAAGGCGTACTTTGCGTCAGCTTGCAGATCACCAGCCTCAGACTCAGCCCTCAGAACATAAGGCTGGAAACCTCCCACAAGAGCCACTACGAAATCTCCCGATCGGACACCCGGTGCGCGCTGGCCCGGCAGTTTCCCCTGGCTTGCTTGCTGAAAGGCCCTTGCCATTTCCGGGTTTCGTTGGGCCAGGTGTGCTTGGAAAGCACCAAGCATCGACCGACCTAACATGTCGCTCATCGCGCGGTCGAGATTGGGTATCTGTCGTTCTGAAGAGTCGTCTGCGCCTTCCACGGCGGTCATGCCAACTTTGCCGCTTGCTGTTCTGAACATGCGACGTCCAAGGCTGTTGCGGATGATGAGCTCTTCAATCGGAGCGCTGTGGCCAGTCGACGGGCCCAATTCTGCAATTGACGGAGTGTCTCTCGCTCTCGCTTGCAGCTCTGGAGAGTTCCTTAGCTCTTCCATCGTGCAGCCGAGATCCTGCAGGACCATCTCCTCGCAGATCACACTCTGGAAGTTAAACCACATTCCCGCGTCTGGCTTCTTCTTGTCGCGCAGGCTCTCGCCAATTTCTGCGCTGCTGTCCATAACCACACAGCGCCAGTACTTCTCAAGGGCTTTCTCTTTTGGCTCGCCCGGCACAATGATAGCTTCTTGCCACATCTTGAGGAGGAGACCGCGGTAGTTCTCAAGGGTGAAGGCTGGAGTAACGTACACAATCTGATCGAAGGCGTGGGCTTGAACGTGTAGCGCATTGTCGTCGTCGACGAAAATACGTTTCGGTGACTTGATCGACTCGGACCATTGCCGGAGTCCGTTGTTAGGATCACTGAAATTCAAAGACTTCGGAAGAGGTGTAGACCAATCCGGCACGAAGCTCGGTAAGTCGCGAATCTTTCGCTGGCAAGGAGGGATCTGATTCCACCAGATGAGAAAGTCCTGGCGTTCTTGAATAATGTACTTTGCTGCTTCTGTGAACACTTGCTCGGTGGTCTTGGTGTAGTCTGCGACAGGCGGAGGCTCGGTCGTGTTGCGTAAGATTTTGACCCTTTCGGAGGGGGTGACGATTGGCAGAATAGAAAAGACCAGTTCTCGTGGGTCGCTTGGAATCGCGGCGTCGCGTGCTGATTGTACCATAGGCAACAGCTCAAGAGACTCGCCTTTCTCGGCTCTTTGGACAGAGACATCTATCGAGGCGAGCAGCTGGAAAGCTTCCCCGATGAGGGGAGGTGGAGCTCCATCGGAGCCTGGTAGAACAAAGAGCATAGCTCGGACTGCCAAGTTTAGATCTTCCCAGCGAATGCTCCCTGAGCCGCTTCTGATGAAGACATCTTTTCCGAGGATGAGATCCGTGATCGCATGTCCGCTTTTGAAATAAGGCGAGGAGATGGCGCCGTTGATTTCCTGCCACAGACCCGCGTCTTGACGTTTCAGTTTCGACAGATCACGCGAGCGCAGGAACTCTTGCAGGTCAGTCATATTGCGCATGGTCGCCTGGCTGAGCTTTCTAGGGAAGTTGATCTGCATGTTGGCTTGTCGGCTCCAGTTTCCCAGGGTCTGTAACACATCAAAGGCTTCGTTGGAACGCTCGTTTCCGTTTCCCAACCAGCAGGTGACTTTCTGAGCGTTCTGCATGACAGTCTTCATAACTTGAGCTTGCTGACTGCGCTCTTCTGCACTGTTGCCAGTCAAAAGATCGGCCCACAAGAGCACGGAGTCTCGACCGTGGCGAAAAGAGTGGAGGGCTTCCTTCAATGGCAGGGGTATGGGCATGGGCTTGCCATCGACGATGACTTCGGCAGTCTTCCAATCCCGTGAGCGATCGTAGGATATACATTCGTAAGGCGCGCATGTCGCAGGGTCGAAAGTCGCGAGCGTGAGAGATATATCATCTGAGCGCTTTCCAGGAGCAAGTCGCGCCAGGGTGGCAATGGTGCCACTCGGCCTCTTGCTGAAGAGACTCGCGAATGGGTTCGACATGTTGAAATGCGCAGTGCCGTAGTCGTCGGGTTCCAAGAAGGAACGAGAAGAGTGTGACCTAGGACAGAAAGACAGAAGATAGACTTACGGTATTAATGTCGCGCCACCGTAGTGCAAGTTGAGCAGAGCGGATCAAGCAGGCAGCCGAGATTGCCTAGTTCGCGTGGCTGAGTGTTTCGACGCGCTAGAAACTAAACGGCCATTTTCGCCTTCTCGGTATTACCACTGGCTAAAGGAGAAAGCTGTGCTTATTTTAGTTGCCAATGGTCGCGCGAAGGATTTCGTAGTGAGGCAAAAAGTTAGGTTCAAGGGGTCACTTGGTCTGGCTGAGCCGTTGAGAGCGTCTAGAGCATCGGCGCTTGAGCATCCGTGCCACGATGAATTGAGCACACTTCACTCCAGCTTTGCGTGCTGAAGTGTGCCATACTTCTTCAAGACCATTGGAACGTGATATAGCACAATACAAGTGGAAGTCGCAAGCAGAAGAGAAATAAACTTTCATTCAAGGAAACAGGGTGGCAATGCTAGCCGCCGCCATACCCAACATTAACGCCATACGCATCACAACCGTAAATTCATCCACCCTTTTTGTGTCCTTCTGTGCCTGAGACCATACAGATCGAAATCTAAGAGTAAAGCTTCTTCTCAACGCTGCCGACGAAGCCCTGGATACCACCCTCGAGTTGGGCGGAAGCAGTCCTGTACTCAAACCTGACGTCACCGCTCTTGACGCCCTGCTGGAGCTCGAGGATCGACTTGGTGCCAATGTCCTGGAGACTGTGCTGGACACCAGCGGAGAGGTAGGGGATGAACTTGGTAATGCTGCCACGGTCGAGGACAGAACCAGAGACACCCTGTGCAACGAGAAGCTTGTCACCCTCGGAGAAGTAGCGAGCGGTACCGGCGTTCTTGGCGGTGTTGCCAGCCTTGTCGGATGTGCCGCTGGCCTTTTTGTCCTCCATGGCGTCGATGGAACCCATGCCACGGTAGACCTTCCTGCGAAGGCCGTCCTCGCCAATGGTGTAGCTTCCGGGAGACTCGGTGGTAGCGGCGAGGAGACCGCCCATCATGATGGTGCCGGCACCAAGGCAGAGGGCCTTGACAATGTGGCCAACGTTCTGAATACCACCATCGGCGATACAGGGGATACCGAAGCGGGCAGCGAACTCGCAGACACGGAAGACAGAGGTAGCCTGAGGACGGCCGACAGCCATGACCTCCTGGGTGATGCAAGCGGAGCCAGCACCCATACCGATACGGAGACCGTCAACACCAGCCTCGATCAGCTTGGCAGCCTGCTCGCGGGTGACGACGTTACCGCCGATGACATCCAACTTGGGGAACTTCTCCTTGATCCAGCGGATCATCTCGAGCTGGAAGATGCTGTTGCCCTGAGAGCTGTCAAGGATGACAACATCAAGACCAGCCTCAACAAGGGCAGCAACACGCTCCTTGTCGACGGGGCGGGTGCCAATAGCAGCGGCAGCGAGAAGCTGCTTGGTGCCGTGGCGCTTGCTGGCGTTGGGGTATGAAATGTTCTTCATCAAGTCGGACCTCGAGAGGAGGGAGACAAGGTTGCCCTGTGCGTCGACAATGGGCAGCTTGCCCTTCTTACTCTTGCTGAGGAGTTCGTTGGCCTCCTGGAGGGTGACACCCTCGCTACCGGTGACAAGGTCCTTGCTCATGATCTCGGTAACGGAAGAGCTGTCATCGTCGTGGAATTGGACGTCACGGGGAGTGACGATACCGATGAGCTTGGAGCGAAGCTTGCCGTCCTCTGTATAGCTTGTCAGCTACGTTCTAAACTCAGTTTGACAAAATCAGGTGAGGTGAGAGGTGTGGGGATCAGTATATGTTTTTCTCCACAGTACCCCGGGCTCGTTGGCCCTGGGCGTGCGGTTGAACGAAAGTTAATAAATTTGTTGTTCATCATGAAAATGTGGTGTTGCGCGTGTGAAGAAAAAAAGTCCGGCTTACCAGTCACAGGGAAACCGCCGAAGCCCCACTGCTCCTTCAGCTGACGCGCCTCGCGGACGGTGGTTTGGGGAGAGATGACAATGGGGTCAAGAATGAAGCCGTTCTCGTAACGCTTGACCTTGCGGACCATCTCGGCCTGCTCTTCAATAGAGCAGTTGTGGTGGATCACACCAATGCCACCAAGGAGAGCCATGTGGATGGCCATGTCGGTCTCGGTGACGGTGTCCATGGGAGAAGAGGTGAAGGGAGTCTTGAGGGTGATGTTGCGGGTGAGCTTGGAGGTCAGGTCGACCTGGGCGGCAGGGAAACCAATGTGGCCTGGTAGAAGCAGGAAATCGTTGTATGTCAGGCCACCCATCTTCTTCTCGTCCAGGAGGTCGTGGACTGAGATGCCATCCTTCGCCTCGTACTGCTCGAGGAGCTGGAGTGCCTTGGAGGCATCCTCGACCTTGACACCGTTGGCAGACATTGCGCCGGTTATTGTGTTTGTTGGGGTATATGGGGGAGAAGTTGCCTTTAATTTAGTATTAGCAAGAGCTCAAATCCAAGGACTCGATGCTTGTAGCGACTTACCCCAAGGAAAAGAAAAGAGAAGAGATCGAGTGGGCTGCGATGAAATTTGACTTCTTCAGAGAATGCATCTAATCTAATCAGCGGCATCTCCGGCGGTCGGCGCGCTCAGGGCAGGGAAGCTTGCACGCGGCCGGGTGCAAAGTGGAGCCTCTCAGCTGGGCTCAACTGTGGAGACAGACTTTCGAGACGGATGGTGTTCATTGGTCTGCGTCCAGATGTTGTTTATTTACCATCGAGCGGGTTGTTCAACTTCGCACCACCAGCAACAGCACGCCGGCGTCCCGTGCAGTCAAGGCCATCAACGCGGTCTCATCTCCCTCGCCAGACTCAGAGTCAGTGTGTGCAAGATCGATCAACCCATACATACACACTGCGCTCTGCCCCTGCTCGACCTCACTCCGCTCACTTCACTGCACACTCGCTTAATGCGGCAGGCATACCAACTACACGTCTACGCACGCTCAACATGATGTTACTGTCAATTGGACAATCTAATCACTAATAAACCCAACTACACGGCCACCAGACGGCCGCCATACCATACACTGCACCTTCTGTGTCAGTGAGAACGAACACACCACCGCAATTGAGACCGCTATCCGGCAATCGCGCCCATCATGCCGTCTCAATATGGGCACCCGCAACTCAACCCATCTTCATCGCCACCACATAACCGCTTCCGAGACCACTCGCCCACGAAATCCTCGCCACTTCGTCATACATTGTCAACGCTATCCAACGGCAGCAGCACTGACGGCTCTTCGGTTCCGAGCAGACACGGTACCCAGAGCAGCAATGCGTCTAGCCACCACAGCACCGGCGGTCTGAGCGGTTATGATTCCAGCGCGGACCCGTTCGTGAGTCGACCGGCTGCCAAAAGAGAGCGCAGTGAGAGTCCTGTTAAGAAGAACTCTGCTTTCGCTCAGTGGGAGGCACGGGAAAAGACGGAGCAAGCACAGCAGGAACAAACGACACCCAAGCCGGCGCGGAAGACAGGACGACCCCCCAGTATGAGTGTGGATCTCACACCGAAGAAGATTCAAGACGATGACTGGCGAAAGGAATTAGGCCAATCCGAGACTCGCAGCGCTCTTGCGACAGTAGCACCCAATACCCTCCCGGACTCACCGTCGCATCGGAGAGGCAAGTCGCACGGCGATTTGGCTCTGAGACCGGTGAGCCGAGATGGCAATTCGCCTTCTTCGCCTACAAAGTCGCCAGTGCGGAAACATAGCCGGGGACAGAGCGTGGACACGACTTTCTCACTTTCTGGCACAACGCCCAGCCTACAACCTACATCGCCAAACCGCAACAGTATGGCAACCCTCTCCCGAAGTGACTCGATGCGAGCCAGCACGCGACCGAGAGCGAACGGGCACGTCAGGTTCGGCTCTGTCGATACCGCCGTACCACATCTAGACGACAAGGACCTCGCCACCCTTCAAAACAGCACGACTCCTCAGCTACGACATCTCTCCAAGTTTGCCCATGATGGCGCCGAAGACTTAAGTGTGCATTCGCCCGACGAGCAGGTTGTTGGGCTTACCGGAAGGAGACGACTTCAGCGATCGGGCTCGATACAGGGATCGCATCAGAAATCACAATCTACATTTGGTTCACAATGGCAGAGCACACGATGGATGGATACCCAAAGAAAGCATTTGCAAGCTTACGAATACCTCTGTCACATTGGTGAAGCACGCGCCTGGATAGAAGATGTGCTGGAGCCGGACAAGTTACCACCAATTGTACAACTGGAAGAATCTCTTCGCGATGGAGTCACGCTTGCAGAAGTTGTGAACCGCCTAGCACCGAACATGGAAGAGGATTTGCAGAAGATGCTCGGAAGCTTGCGCATTTTCCGATCCCCTCGACTCCAGTACAGACACAGTGACAACATCGCTATGTTCTTCAGATTCGTTTCTGCTGTGGAACTACCCGAGCTTTTCCGATTCGAATTAGTTGACCTGTACGAGAAGAAGAATGTGCCAAAGGTCATTTACTGCATTCATGCTCTATCATGGCTACTGTATCGTCGTGGAATCACGTCTTTCACCATATCCCATCTTGTTGGACAGCTGGAATTCACAGGAGAAGAGCTGGAAGAGACACAAAAAGGTATCGACCGAAGTGGTATCAAAATGCCTGATTTCGGGGGCATGCGCAAAGAGCTTGACATTCCCGAACCACCACCTCCACCACAACCCACTCCGGAAGAATTACTACGCGAGCAAGAAGCCGTCATTGAGGACATGCAAAGTCAGATGCGAGGTGCACTTGCTCGTATGCGTCTCGGAGATGTGATGCAGAGTCTTTGGGACGCTGAGATGGATATTGCTCTTCTGCAAGCACGTATGAGAGGAGGCTTCGCGAGGGAGATCTACCAGTTCCGTTCATCCATGGATTCTTCTACGAAGAGATTGCAAGCTGCCGCCAAAGCCATGCTCGTTCGACAAGCGTTGAAGCAACGAGAGCAATCGTGGACATCAAGAGAAGGAACGGAACGCATTGTCAAGTTGCAGTCTCTCTGGCGTGGTAGGCAGCAACGAGCGGAGACCAAGAAAATCAAAACCCAGCTCCGCGCTCAACGCTACGGTGTGAAGGAGATACAAGCAGCTATCCGTGGTGCCCTTGGCCGTTGGAGGGCCACCGATACATGGACAGAAACCCGCAACGAGACGACCGAAGCCGCAGTGGTCGACCTGCAAGCCGCTGCTCGTGGTGCAATCGAGCGCAGGAAACTTTCTGCCGTCATGAACAAGCTCTGGGATGTTGAAAACACTGTTGTCGAGCTTCAAGCAGAGCTTCGTGGATCCCGAGTCAGACGCAACGCGAAGGGACAGCGCGTGCAGGCCAAACAAGCGACTGTGGACATCGCACTGCTCCAAGCAGCCGCTCGTGGCCTTATACATCGCAGAGAGCAACGTCACCAATACGGCGAGCGCCAAATCCACGAGCCTGAGATAGTCGACGTTCAGGCTGCATGCCGTGGTCTTGTGACTCGCCTTAGGCAGGCAAGAATCATGGGTGCGCTTCAAGGTCGCGAGGGTCCTATCGTCAAGGTCCAATCACTGCTCAGAGCGCAGCTAGCGAAGAAGCATGCGCAGTCTCACAAAGCTGGTTTGAAAACTGTCGAAAACCAGATTGCATCGCTGCAGGCACTGGCCCGAGCATCAATCTGCAGAGTCCGTACCACAGAGCTGAAGGAGCAGCTCGAGCAGACCGCCGAACAGATCATTGAACTTCAAGGCCTCACTAGAGCTATGCTGGAGCGTAAAAGAATCGGCGCCCAGTTGGCAAGCCTTGAAGACCAAGAGGAGACCGTTGTCAACCTGCAGTCCCTTGCTAGAGCATACATCGAACGACAGCGAGTCTTTGAACAGCTTGTTCAATTCGAGAATCAAGAAGACTCGATTTGTCAGTTACAGGCCTTTGCCAGGGCAACTCTGGTGAGAGCCCAGGTTGGAGACGAGCTTGCAGAGCTCGAGGAAAACGAAGAAGTAATCACCGAAGTGCAAGCGGCTGCACGCGCCTTCATGGTGCGCATCCACTTCGAAGAGAAACGTGAACATTACCGCACGAACATGCAGAAGGTCGTCAAGCTGCAGTCCTTTGTACGTGCCAGGCAGCAAGGTAAATCCTACGAGTCGTTGATGAAGGGCGCCAACCCTCCATTGCCAGTCGTCAGGAAGCATCTGCATCTGTTGACCGACTCCCACTTCGAGTTCGAAAGCGAGCTTGAGGCCGATCGCCTGCGAAGACTAGTTGTTGAGCGGGTCCGCGAGGTCGAACAAGTTGAAGGCTACGTTGAAGGTCTTGATGTCAAGGTAGGCCTTCTGGTGAAGAACAAGATCAGCTTGGATGAAGTTGTGAAGCATCAGAAGCACTATGGTGGTAGCGCAAGCTCGCTTCTGAGGAATGGCGGTACTCGTCAGTCCGGAGGTGGCGTAGACCTCAAGGCACTCAACAAAAGCTCCAGGAAGAAGCTTTCTGGATACGAGGAGTTGTTCTTCATCTTGCAAACTCAGCCGGAGTATCTTGCTCGCCTCTTCTACCGACTATCTGGACGCGGTCTGGCCGACAAGGAAAGCAAGAACCTGGAGCGTCTGGTACTAACACTGTTCTGTTACGCCCATAAGAGCAGAGAAGAGTATTACTTCCTGCGTCTCCTGGTGGGGTCGATCGAACAGTTCGTACGCAACACGAATAGCTTGGACGATTTCTTGCGTTCTCAGAATGGTCCCATGCACCAGCGCCTCTTCCTTACTCATGTTCGATCACCCATCCACCGAAGCTACCTCAAGTCGTTGCTCGGTGGACTGGTCAAGGATGGCATCTGTGGACAAGAACACCTCGACCTCGAGTCTGACCCTCTTCAAATTCACCAGGCGATCATTAACAATGAGGAGCTCAGCACTGGCCGTGCTTCCAGGAGACCTCGCGACCTGCCAAGAGAGACAGTGATCCGTGATCCGGAGGTGCGAGCCAGATATGTCGAACACCTTCAGGATGTGCGCGATCTTTGCGACGCTTTCTTCCTGAGCTTGGAGGAGACGCTTCACCGGATGCCGTACAGTCTTCGTTACCTTGCCTCCTCGCAATTCAATTCTATGCAACAGCAGTACCCACACGAGGAGCCAGAGTACTTGGCCACACTTGTTGGCAACTGGATCTGGAAGACCTACATCCTGCCTGCGTTCCGTGAGCCTGAAATGTGGGGCGTGATTGATCGTGGCCTGTCTCCTGTGCACAAGCGCAATCTTGGTCAAGTCACACTCGTACTGGGCCAAGTCTGCTCGTCTGGAAGGCTCTTCAGTCAGGACAACATGTATTTGCAGCCGTTGAACAGTTGGATCAGTGAAGCCCTTGCCAGGTGGCAAGATACTTTGCACAACTTGTTTGGCATTGAGAGCCCCGAGGAGCATTTCGACGCGGACCACATGTCTGATCTGTACTCAAGGACCAAGCCAACAGTGTACATCAAGCTGTCCGATATCTTCCAGCTGCACACAATGGTTACCGAAAACATCGCAGTTGTCGCGCCCACCCGCGACGATGCTATCAAGGAAGTCCTCTCTGATCTTGGAACTCCCAAGGGCAACGAGGCTGACCTTGGAAACACCGGGGGTGGTGGTGAGATCACTCTTACGCTCAAGTCTCGTTACAAGGTCCAAGAAGATCCGACTGCCGAAGCCAGAGCACTGTTCACTGCAACGAAGCGACTTGTGCTGTTCATCATCAGGGTTCAATCGGGCTCCAACCTCATGGAAATCCTGCTCCGTCCCATCAGTCATGAGGATGACGAAAAATGGTACACACTGGTCGACGAGGAGATTGCTGGCAAGGAGTCACGATCGCCAACTCGCAGCCCAAGAAAGGCTTATCAACAAGGTGCTTTCGATCCGAGAGCTAGCATGAGAGGTGGTCGGACATTGTCTGTCTATTCCGAGACACCATCAGCAGTTTCGGACGATATGCGAAACAACAACCCTCTGGACTTCGAACATATGACTTACGCCGAGGTGAAGTCGCAAGCCTTGGAGAATATTCTCACCCTTGAGAACCCGTCAACACCACCGCAATACCGCGTCAGCAGACAGAACAACTACCAAGAGGTCCTTAATGCTCTTGCTGCGGACATCCGCTCAAAACATCGTCGCCGCCTTGAACGCCAGCGGGAATCTGACGCCACGCGTCAAACACTGGCCGGGCTGGACAAGAAAGCGACATATCTCGAGGAACAGCTTACCAGCTACAATGACTACATCGAACAGTGCCTCAAGACTCTCGCCAACAAGAAGACCGGCCACAAAGCCTTCCGTCTGCCCTTTACCAAGCAATGGAATCACGAACGTGAGCTCGAGAAGGCTGGCCGCCAACCTAAGTTCGGCTCGTACAAGTACTCCGCACGCCAGCTGGCCGACAAGGGTGTACTGCTCCAGTGGCATGCATACCCCATGGACAACTGGACTCAGCTCAACGTCGTCATCTCTTCCGATGAGGTGGGCGTCTTCCACTTCGAGGCTAGCTCAGGTAGCATGATGCTGCCCGGCGCTAGTGCCAACATCCTCCTCGACGACTTGCTGCAAGCACAGTACGACAACCGCAACACCATCGGCATCTTCGAAGACGGAGCCGGCGGTCCCGAAGCCGGTGCCAAACTGGCGGTCAACCTGCTGCTGCATCTGGTGTTCAAAAAGTTCTACCGCGACGACTAGACGCGAGGTCCTTCCGTCTTATCGCTTGCATCGCCCCTTTTCTTGTCCGTTAATTTTCTTTTTCCGTATGTTCATTAAATTATCTCTTTTCGCGTCTGGGTTTTATTTGTTTCGGATTGCGCACATGGTGCGGGAAAGGGCTCAGGTATGCATACCCCAGCGGGCTTCGGTTTGGTTTTCTTTTACTTTTACAAATGATGAAAGTTGACGACTTCTTTTTGTATCTATCTGCATGCAAAGAGACCCATTCACTTTAATTCTTCGTGTGTGTTCGTTGACAGAAAACTGTCCATTATGCAGTCTATGTGATTGACTCCTCAAGATGCGTCGCGCATTGCTTGTGGTCCTTATGCGATGTCCTAGGTGACTATATTGTGGCAGACAACAAAGCATCAAAAGTTGTGCAAGTCACTGATACCATCCTGGGAAGTCATTTTTGTTTTCAATCTCAGATCATGAATATGGCTCACTGCAATCTACCATTCTCGATAGCCACCGTCTTCGCCGACGAAGCCTTTGAGGTCCCAAGGCTTCGTGGTCGCTGCGACTTTCCTCACAAGCTCCTCGTTGATCTCTATGCCCAAACCAGGCCCTTGCAGGGCTTCCACGAAACCGTTCTTGACAGAGAAAGCTTCGGGGTTCGTGACGTAGCTGTTAATGTCGTACTCACCAGCTGCATGGCGTGAACATAGCTCGTTAGCAAAGTTCATCGAACAGTTGGGGTGGGGATTGTTACCTTCGACGTTGTAGTGCATTCCCACCGACATCTCTTGGATCTGGTGGTTAGGTGTGGATATGCCGATCTGAAGACAAGCTGCGAGAGCTATTGGCCCCAATGGGCAGTGGGGTGCTACTGCTACGTCGTATGCTTCTGCCATTGCTGCGATCCGACGGAGCTCGGAGATGCCGCCGCAGTGTGCAATGTCTATACGCTGTCAGTGACAGACGATTGAAGATCAAGTCAATGGCACATTTACCTGGCTGTATGATATCGACAGAAGCGTTCTCGAAGAAACGCTTGAAGTCCCAACGCGAGTACAATCTTTCTCCGAGCGCGATCGGGCACGTCGTCTGTCCGTAGAGCTCCTTGATACCTTCCGGGTGCTCGCTAAGAAGTGGCTCCTCAATGAACAGAGGACGGTGAGGTTCGAGGGCCTTCGCGAGCTGCTTCGCCATCGGCTTATGCAGTCTTCCATGGAAATCGACGCCAGCATCCATGCCGAGCGCCTTGACAGTCTTGAGTCGTTCCACGCTCGACTCAAGCACTTTGGGAGAATCCAGCCACCCAACATCCTCAGTAGCATTCATCTTAATCGCCCTGAACCCTTGCGCAAGACGTTCTTTCGCCGCGCTCTCAACGTCACTCGGCCGATCGCCGCCAATCCAGGCGTACACGTTTACTCTATCGCGGACTTTGCCTCCCAGAAGTTGCCAAACGGGTACGTTGAGTTTGCGCGCTTTCAGATCCCAGAGAGCGATATCGATGCCTGCGAGAGCGGACATGAAGACGGGTCCGCCTCGGTAGAAGGATTTCCGCCAGGCGTCTTGCCAGAGTGCTTCGATGTCTTCGGCTTCGTGGCCGACGAAGCGGGTGATGTAGCCGTTGAGAGTGCCCTCGACTGCTTCGGTGTGGCCCTATCACGCTGTTGGTTAGACATGAGATACAGTTGGCAAGGCTTTTGACGCTTTGGATGGTATCATGCTCGATTGGAAGTTGGAATAAAGGCACAATTAACACCCCGAGTGGTGTGATTACTGCAATCGTGTCAGCGGGTTTATTCGCCCATGGTAACGTACCATAGAACGGGCACATACCCTCAAGAGATGCCTCTCCCCAGCCAACACGGTCTTCCGAATCTGTGATCTTGACGAATAGCCACTACAGAATTGTTAGGCCTGAAGTGTAACGTCTTGGAGCGCTTGGGGCTCTCACTCTCGGCAACACACGAAAGTACTCGATCTTCGCGATTGGAGCCATGTCAAGTCCGCTTGTGGTTTGGAACCTAAGCTTGTTAATCCAGGAGCGTGGAATGATATACTCAAGTTCTCAAATGCGATCGGGCCATATATTTGACTACAGACGGACATGTTCGTCTGATCCTACATCGGCAACCCGCCCCACTCATTCCCCCCATTGTCAATAGCCGAAACTGCTACCGGAGCTGCCACGATACGTTCGTCGGGTGTTGTCATGCCATGTGGCGTACAATATAATTCTTTGGTCATAGATCAAATGCATGTTTCTGGATAGTATCAAAAATTCGATTCGACGCCGCGTCACATCACTGGCCTTGCGCGCAACGAGAAACAACAACACCGCCCTTGAGCTGATCTAATTTCATATTTGAACGCGTGGAGAACATTGACAGGACGAGTGTTGAAGCTATAGTACAGTGTACGCTCATCCGACAATGAACGCCTGTTGCGATCCAGCGTCGTCATCAGACTCTTCATCTCCTTCGTCTCCACCTCCCCCTTCACCATCTTACACTTCTTCCTCCTCGTCTTCCTTGTTACGAACTTCTTACTCGTCTTCATCACCGTCAGTCGCCATCGAAATCAAGTGGGAGAACGGGAGGAGCAGGAATGTTGACCTGGCCTAGAGGACTGTAAAGTGGACATAGGTCCGGCGCAAGACCAAGCTGCACCGTCTGCTGAACAGTATTCGCTCGCATCCCCTGCGCAAGGTCATGCTGCGGGAAGCCGCCTGCACCTTGAGTGCGGCGTAAGATGGCGGCCCGCAAGTGAGAAAACGAAGGCCGAGCATTCTGGTCGTATCTAACGCAGGCCGAGACCAGCCCGACCAGAGCCCTGGAATAGTTTCCCGCCGCTTGCGCATCCAAGTGAGGATAGTTGGCAAGATTGGTCGAGCCCGCGCGGGCGGCATCCCAACTGTCCCACACGCCGACTCTGCCGAGTCGATCCATCAGTGCCATGACCGTGATACCGACGCCAAACACGTTGGTTTTGGCGTCGAAGCGTGGAGGAGTCTGAGATGCTGGACCGTCTACCTGCTCCGGCGCCTGGTACCTGGGTGTGCCTGCATCCATGAAATCAAAAGGATCCCGGGCATCTGGGGGCGTAGTTTCAACGGCAAGACCGTAGTCTCCTAGCTTGATCGTCGGATAGGCGGCCCAGTTATCCCCGTTCGGTACTGGACTTGGATGGTTTCCAAGGAAAACGTTCTGGGGTTTGAAGTCCCGGTGAAAGATCTGAGCCCAGCGAACTTGTGGTTGGGTGATATGGCCTTGCTCCATAAGGAGACCCGCGTTGACTAATGATTCGAAGATGTGCCAGATCAAGGGTTCTGGAATGGGCTGGTTGATCCTCCAATGGTGCTCCAGTATCCTACCTAGATCACCATAAGGACAATACTCCATGTACATCTGGATTGTAATTAGCGGTCACTCTTAGCAGTCTTACTGTAGCTTCAAATTACCCGGTACACCAAATCTGCCGCAAGCAGTCTCCCCCTTATCAGCTTGACCACGTTTGCTGAGCCCGTGTCTCGAAGCCTTTCCATGACATGGGCTTCTGTGAGGACTTTGTTGAGAGGATCTTGAACGTCCTGCCAATTGATAGCATCGTCCCACTCTCCCGCGTCGTGGTCGAAACAGACATCTTTGATGACAGTGCGCTCGGAAATGTTACCATTGGCATCGCTCTTGATCCACAGACCAAGCTTGGTAGCGTTATTCCCGCCGCCAAGAGGGGCAAACGTGCTGTTGCCAGCAACTGGGATGAAGGAGGCGTCCGTGGATATCTTCCGGTGGGCGTCAATCGCCCGCCGACGTTGTATAGGATGCATGGGCTTCAGCTCATCGTGCCGCTGGGTGGCGAGAGCGATGGCTGCATCATCAACTTCCGCCGTCGCCTGACGAATACGGACTCCTGCGTCGAAAGCTCTGAGAACGTTGGCAGGCGCACCAACGCGCGCCTCGGTTCCTACCAGGAATTTGATATCGCGCAAATACTTGATCTTCAGACGCAGCTCACGTTCATAGGCGTCCGTAAAATCGCGCTCAGTCGGATTTTGCAGTGCAGCCAGATGTTCTTCTCTAACAGTATTGCTCTGTCTCTCGGAGACGTTTGCGCGGTCGATTGCATCGCAAAGATCTCTCCTATGCTGATCATAACCTTTCCGATAGTCAGGCTGATCATCTTCGTCCAGATAGGTATGCAGATCATCGTCGTCGGGATGCCGTTTGAAGAGTGCATTCCAATCCCTCTCGATCTTCTGTCTGAATCGCAGTTTCTGCATTTTGGTCGTCGGGACCGGGCTCACTCTCTTGTAGTGGTTGGACCACAACCTCCACATAGCCAAGCCATTGGCCTGTCTTATGTGTGTCACCCGTATCGGTGGTCTCGGTCTCAGATTTTGTTGATTCATGTCGCGAAGCCGAAGCTGGCTCAGAGCATGTCTGACGTATAGTGCATGGGTAGCTTGCCGCTGAGATGTAAAAAGTCGCAGCCTCATTGCGAAAGACGCCGGATTGGGAAGACAAAGCATATCTTTCAGCTTTCCCATTTGGCGTCCTCCCAACTGTAGTCTGACAACAATCGATCTAATCTTCCAAAAAGAAACAAAGGATCGAGCGAGCTGCGACCGAGCAAGCCAACACCATGCTTTTAGATGCGCGCCTACCGACAAAACACAACAACCTCCCCAAACTTCCCACTCCTAACCTTCCCAAGCACCTCCTTCTCATGCATCCCCATCTCCACACAAACCTCATCCAAACAATGCCTCCCATCCAAAAACCGCACCAGCTTCGCCCCCTCCTGCCTCGCCCTCTCCTCCTCAGTCTCCAATTTCTCCTGCAAACTCACCACATCCACAGGCGGCGTCGCCCAGCCCGAAGACAAAGCAGCCTTCCTCCACGCTTTGTCCAAATCGTCAGCTGTGGTTTGCGGAGCGACTTGGAAGTCTGGTGGGTCTAGTGCTAAGGCGTATTTGTGCATGCGCTTCAGGAAGCCTTTGATGACGCCGAAGGTGATGAGGCGGCGGACGTCGATGTTGGCGAGGTGGGTTTGGTGGGCCAGGCAGAGGTCTGCGACTGAGAGGCCGGGTTTGAGAGTGCTGTAGAGTTCTAGGATTGTTGCGCGATCGGGCGTCTCTGAGCATTCGGCGATGACCTGCTTGTCGAGCACGCTCGCGAACATGCCGTCTTTGGGGTCGATGGCGACGTACTCCCTGCACTCGTCGATCACGTCCAGGTTCCCCACGAAGAGTGCGAAGTCGGCGGTGAGGGTGTACACAGCCTGAAAGTGGAAGATGTCCAGCAGCATCATGCGCTCATGCAACACCAGCTCCCGAATCGCCTTCTTCACCAATTCCAGGTCCACATCCGCCAGCCTCGCAATCCTCTTGACATGATTCACGCCGTCCACAAAAGGATGCACCTTCTCCAGCACCAAATCCCAAGTCCACCCTCTCTGATCCGGCAACTCGCGCACAAGCAAAGGCACATCCCAAGCCCTCACCTTCCGTGCCTTCCCGTCCCTCCCAACCCCACTGATCCCCTTCCTCTTCGCCCTCTTCTCCTCCACCCTCAGATTCAAAACCTGCGTCCCCGAAACCCAAACACAACACTCCCCAAACCGATTAACCTGCTCCCAAACCTCTCTCAAAACCCTCCCCACCAACCCCTCATGTTCGCCCTCCTCCCCATCCTCCCCTCTCTCAACCCTCTCATCCACCTCCATTTCCTCCCTCCTCAAAACCCCTCCAGCACCCTCAACCTCCAACCCCCTCATAAACCCCGCCATCTTCCTCACCACACCCTTCCAATCCCTCCCACCGCTCCGCTCCTTCCCACCCGTATCTTCGCTGCGTTCCTCCTCCTCCTCCTCCTCAACAACAAAACAAACATTGCAAACAAACCGATTCCGCTCATACCCCTCGCCCTCAATACTCACCGCCCACCCCAGCACCCTCAACCCCCTAACCCGCACTTCCAGCGCACGATTCGAAAGTTCATGCGGCGGAATCACATAAGCAGAGATCGAAGAGAAAGGCAGGAGCGAGAACCCGCTGCCATCCTTGCTAGCACTGACGCTGCCGCCGACGCCGACGCTTGCGCTGGCGTGGATGTTCGCGGAGGAAGCGATGGAAGAGGAGAGGCCGCCGCCGCCGCCGCCGCCCGAGGAGCGCGAGATGCCGCCGGGGGGGTATTGGTGGAGGATGTCGGGCCCGCGCTCGGGGTGGAAGCGGGCGTAGAAGATGGATTTGAGCATTGTTGTGGTGTTGCTTTGCTGTGGAAGGGGGTTCTTGTTGCTTTTTGTGGGGGTTGTTGTGGTGAGACCGGGTGGAGAGGGCCTCGTGCTAGGCGGGCTCTCACATTGTTGCGAGGTGATCGGTTTGTGGGCGCATTGTAGTGGTTGGAGGATGGAGGTTGGATGTGCTCTATCGGACTTTCATGTGACGAAGCTTGAACGCGAATGTGGAGAGATGAGACGCAGGTAAATAATTGCATCATAACCTGTGCTCACCCATTCGACTGAAATATTCAAGACTGGATAGATACATGGAACGCAACGATCACACCGCCAAAAGACACTCAACACAAGGCACAAATGATTCAAACCGTTTCAGCGCAAAAAGGAAATTTTTGCTCAATACATAATCTACACATCTCCGCCTTTTCGTCCCATGAGAACCCCGTATAACCAAATCATCGGCCCCGGAAGCAGGGAAAGGGAGAATAAACACCAGCCGCCACCACCTCCACCATCGGAACAATTCACCTGCCGACGCGTGTCGTTTCGGAACCCTGCAAGGTCCCTAGCACGAAAACCTCCCCCCATTCATCGAAACCCCAGCAGGAGCCGACAAAAACAAATAAAGATCTGAGCGTTTGGATATCCAAGTAAGAGCAAAGCAAAAAGCAAAACGAGAGAAAGCAACGCGACAAAATAAGGAAAACAGTAAGGATAGCAGATCGGGTAGGACATAGCAGATTTCGAGCGAGAGGTATAAGGGCAATGCAATGTGTCTTCGTCTTCTGTTCCGGAACAAGAGAGAACGCCTGGGGAAAGCAGTGGATATTGCCGCGAGGAGGAGTCGTTAGAAAGGCACCGGCGGTTCGTAAGGAGGTATAGTCGAATATTAACGGACTTGGGCTGGGAGATGGTTGCAAAGATTTGCAAGAGTGCGTCGGCCGTGCAATCGTGGCAAATCCATGCGATGTGATGTGGTCGCAGAAACTTGCGCCCGGTCAACCGCGAAGTGCCTTTATCAGACTTCAAGCCACGATGCTGCGAGCCGACTGCCTCTAGTGCTGTGACTGGGATATTCCAGAAAGATCGAGAACGATAGGGAGTTGGTGCAAGTGACGGATCAACCAGCATGTCACTGACCCATGCCGTCGCCGCCCGCCTCTAGGCCGGCATCGAAATTAGGGAAGTCAAAGCCCATGCCGCCATCGTCCGTGTTGAGAAAGCTGTCGAAGTCGAAGTTATCGAGAACGTCGCCGCCCCCGGCACTAACGTCAGCAAAGTCCATGTTGAGACCAAAGCCTTCGTCACCGAGGTTTCCGCTGCCGCCGAAAGGTCCGCCCATGTCGGGAGGTGGTTGTTGCACTCCGTTGGAGTTCTGGTTCGGCTGTTGCTGATGCTGAGGCTGCTGCTGCTGAGCGCCATTGGGCATACCGTTGGGCGCAATTTGCTGCTTGTTTTGGAACGAGTTGGGGTTCATAGGAGTGATGGGAGTTGCAGGTGTAGGCGTAGGCGGCTGTTCTGACTCTGAGGCTGGAGTGGCGCCAGTTTGGCCACCCTTCTTAGTCGCGGCCGCCTTCTGTACGTCAGTATCAGCTAAGGTGGAGACGCACGGACAACTATATTGGAGGCTTACCTTTGCACTCTTGTTGTCCTTCTTGGCGCCCGGCTTCGGCTTGTTGCTCTGGTTAGGAGTCGGTGGTGCGGGAGCTGGGGCGGGACTACTCGGCTGCGTAGCGCTCGTTGCGTTCGGTTGCGGAGCTGGGGGAGGTGGCATAGCCTGATTACCCTGACGTGGAGTCATGTTCGGAGGTCCCTGACCAGGCTGCTGTTGGCCTTGCATGGGAGGTCCACCGGGCATCATGTTCGGAGGCATTGGCTGACCGCCGCCAGGGAAGGTACCGTTCGGCATCATATTCGCCCGGTTGAACATTTCTAGTTGTCCTTGAGTCAGTTGGGCTTGGACACCAGCGTACTGTGGATGCGAACGGGGCATCATCTGGCCATTGGGGCCCATGACCATCTGGTTGCGCATGTTCGGCGGAATGCCTTGGGAAGGGTCGAAACCAGGAGCAGGCGAGACGCGGCCTTGCATGTGGCCGTTCGGAGACGCGCCGGGCTGCATCTTAGGCGTGCCACGTGCCATCTCGTTCGGGTTTGGCGAAGGCCCGCCAGCACGGCTACCTTGAGGCGACATGTTTGGAGCGAACTGACCATTGGCCCCGGGAGGCATGCCGGGATGTGAGGACATGCTGTCCTGCTCTTGTCGTGCCATGAGCAGACGCTTCTTATTCTGCTGCTCTAGCAGCATCAGCTGCATCTGGTAATCTTGAAGTGCGTGGTTACCGCTGTTCGGTCCACCAGGAGCACCACCTGCCACAGCTCCTGCGCCAGGTACAATACCAGGGCGCATACCGCCGTTGGGACCGAATTCGAGAGTAGGGTCGATTCCAGCTTGACTTAGTGGACTACCTTGGGCACCAGCTGGACCCATGGCGGCGGAGACGTTCGGAGGCATGCCCTTGTTCATGTTAGACTTTGCTTGATTCATGGCAACCATCGCGGATTGCTGCATTTGTTGGGAATATTGTTCCGCAGACTTTCGTTGGTAGTTAGTGGGCTGCATTGCAATGAGGTTGAATTGATCCACAGGCATGCTGTTGACATCAATGCCGGACCTGACGAGCAGCTCACGGGTTTGATTCGCTGCGGCAGGGTCGAGGGAGGATGTATCGGGACCCACCTGAGTGTTTGGCATTTGGCCCTGTTGGCCGGGACGCGGTCCCATCTGCGGCACGTTTCCGTCCATTCGCTGGCGCTTGGGAGAGGGAGCATCACCAGAGCCCGGGGACCCTGAGCGTGGACCGTTCATATCCATTTGGGAGTTGGAGCGCTCCATCTGCTGGCCTTGCATCATTTGCTGCTGGCCTTGGGCTGCGCGCATCCGTTGCACCTGCGCCATCTGCTGCTGTGGAGTCCTGGAGTATTTCGCGTCAGTAGCGTTGCGCGAAGAAGAGAGTGTGAGTTGGGGTGGAAAGACATACATATTTGTGGCGCCTGCGTTCTGCATCGCAGCTTTCTTGAGATCGTTCGACATCATGCCATTGCTCATCATTGACATCTGGCGCATGTTTTGCATTGCGCCAGGATCCATCCCGCCACCCATCATGTTTCCGCGCTGTTTTTGGCCGGCGCGCTGCGCGGCAAGATAGCTAACGGTCGTTTGCTTGCTGGCATTGTTGCGACGCGATTGGTAGATGTCCCAGAACTGGAACCACCAGTCCTGCAGGAAAGGACCCTCTGTGTTCTGGAGTCCTGGTTCGGGCAGATCCTTGGGCCGGTCGGTATCCATTTCGTCGACGCCATTGGACTGGTTCTGGCGCTGGCTGGGAGACTGCTTGGGCTGGGTGAGGAGCTCCATGTTGCCAGAATTTATCATGGCGCGCGCGATGTCGTAGTGTTGATTGCGCAAGAAGTAGTCGTAGATGTATGTGTTGAGGCGCTTGACGGTCTCAGCACTGTCGTTCGCGTTGACACCGCTCCCATTCGAGGGCGTGCCGGCATTCTGCTGCTGCTGCTGCTGCTGCTGCTGGGGCGGCGCACCGCCGACAGGGCCGCCCATGCCGCCCATGTTCATCTGCTGCGGCTGGCTCATGATGAGCGATCCCGAGCGTGGAGCTATATCGAGCTCGAGCGGAGTGGGTTGGGTGCGCGAGGGCGCGAGGGCGAGCAGCGGGCTGATGCGCTCGGAGCGGTCGCGCGATTGAAGTCAGCCAGGCGCAGCGCGCGTCGGCGAAGGGGTCAGGCCGCTGAAGCAATCGCTGCAGCGCGAAGTGTCACGGGCAATGAGTGAAGGAGGAGGGTCTGGCGGTGCAGTGCGAATCACGAGGTGAGTCCGGGAGTGGTCGAGGGTGCCAACGCGTGGGGAGCGACGGCCGAGCAGGAGCGATCTGCGCGAACGGCCGTGTGGAGACGCTGGCTGCTGGGCGGAGTGGCGCGAGCGAGGCGGGCGAGGGTGCAGTTGCAGTTGCAGGGCAGGGCAGGGCAGGCAGTGCGGTATGCGGTATGCGATATGCGATATGCGATATGCTCAGCGGAGAGGCGACGGTGCAGTGGAGCGGACAAGCATAAGGAGAACAAGCAGGGTGGTGTGTGTGTGTGTGGTGGGAGGCGTCGTACCAGACTGCCGGGGCCGGTGGTGGAGGTCGCGGGAGGTGTTCAGTGCAGGGAGGGTGGTGCTGTCGACTACTGGAGGTAAGAGGCGCGCGGTCAGTCGGCTTGCTCTTGGCGGCTGGGGAGAGGCGAGAGGCGAGAGGCGAGAGAGAGAGAGACAGAGAGACAGAGATAGACAGAGCGTGTGAGGTGCGAGGCTCGACAGGCTCAGGCTCAGGCTCAGGCTCAGGCGCAGGCTCAGGCTCTCAGCAGTAAGTGGGTGGTCGGTATACGGAACAGCGCGCTTCCAGGGGCGGGCGAGGGAGCATCGGCGACAATCGATCAATCCTGATCTGCCGCAGGGCCCCCAGTGTCACGACATGGAGTGTGATTAGGAAATCTCGCTGTATCTACTGTGCAGTATTCACGGCAGTGGCGCTGCTGCGAGAGGCCGATCAAACAATAGCGGCAGTGGAAATGGAGAGAATAGCAACACATAACACTCCTGCATCCACCTCTCTCTCTCTCACATTCTCTTTCTGCTAATAATCGAATGTTGTCACTGCTGCTGTGTCTGCCACCTTGCTTGCTCTTTTGCTTGCTTGCTTGCTTGCTTGCTTGCTTGCTTGCCTCATCTCCTCCACCCACTTCCATTTGCACTCCCAACCACCTTGTAGCTGCCCTGCACGTGATATCGCCCGCCCTCCACGGCCAGCCATTGGCCGCCCGACCCTCGCCCACGCTGCCGATGACACACCTCGAGCAACCCGCCGGCCATCTCCTGTGCTTGTGCTGTGAGTCCGCCCTCCTCCTCTGCCATCCACCCTCGCACCGCGCCGCCCTGACTGTGAGCTCGTCCACGCACGCATGCACGCACCCACCAACGCACCCACGCCTCTTCTGAAGACAAGCGAGAGACCGGACGCCACCGTGCCCATATCACGTCCCTTTCTCCGCAGTAGTCAGTCACACTCATCATCACCGCCATCTCCCACCCCGATCTGTGTAGTAGATGTCCATCACTGTAAAGTGCAAGCTCCACTGCAAGCTGTACTGCAAGCTCTACTGCCCAAGCCGGCGCCAAGTCCGGTCTGTCGCCAGAAGAGGCCGGGTACAGCACATCAGCTGCCTGTGAATGCCCACATCCTCTGATCGATCGTGGGGACGATCGCTCGATGGATTTTGATGGACTGGTCGATACACCGATATGCCAAAGCCTACGCTCTCAGCGGCTTTGCTGTGTGTTTCGATGTTTGGACTCGATTTTTAAGGTGACTGCTTTGATGCCCATTGAGGTGGTCTTTCCGCACGAATCCTTTACTCGACTTTGAGGGGCGGCTGCATTTATCAGAGATGCCGTTCGAAGCATATTGTGTGTACAGCAACACGGCAATCGGAGAAGCCATGTGTGAACACGTTGGTCTCGACTTGTCACGCTTGCAATACTAATGTAGTGATTGGAAACTGTTCCCATCGCGAAGTCTGTTTTTCGTTGGATCCGGAGCAACGCCTCACACCAAATAAGGACAATGTCACTTTGCTACTGCCTGTGGCAGCTGTGAACGAAAGACATCGTCTCTCGATTTGAATTTTTGGCTTACATGCTTGTACATTCACACGTGTGCATGTAGATCTGGTTTCATGTTTGGAAAACCACGAACATTGCATGTAACCCTAAACCCTAATACATGCGATATGTCCTCGTGTTGTTCCTTACGTACATGCACGCACATGTAATTGTTGCATCCAACTAAGGAACAAACCATCGCCACTTCGATCAGAGCGGGAAACCACTGTGGTTGTATCGTTCTTACCAGTGCGCGTGGTCAGCGAAATGCAGGAGAACGTGGACGATGGACTATTCCGAGTCAATCATCACCTTCCATGCATGCTTTCAGTGGCACAATTCAAGCAACTACTCGATACATCCAAGGAACCTTTTATCCTCTGCTAAGCCACGAGCATTGAAAATGAAGGTGACAAAAGTGTTTTTCGTAACGAGCATTGCAGGAGGTCTCTAAGGTATTCTTTCGTCGTAGCACAAGCCTTCCTACTCATCATCCGGAGGCATCTCATCCTCGATATACCGTATCAGCGTGATCCTCATCTCAGTCGTGTCGTTGCCGCGCAGCACATCGCTGACAAAGCGAGCCTCAACCTGCATTTGCACCTGTTACTCCCCAGTCAGCATCGCAACTCACATCGAACGAAACCACCACCATCCCTAACAAGCGGATGACAAGACTAACCATCTCCAAAGCCCCCCTCACAACCCCACAAAGCACATTCGAATACCACAACTCCTCCTGCGCCCGCCCATCATCCGGCAACTCCACAAAATCCGCCAACGGATTCTCCTCAAACACCAATCCAAATCCCTTCCCATCCTGGCTCCACCCGCTCACCACCGGCGTCACATTCATAAACACCTTAAACCCGACTTTACTTATCACCTCGGCGGTTTCGCGGAAGGAGGTGCAGGTGCCCGTGTTGCTCTTGGCGAGGAAGTCTTCGATCAGGCGCACGCCGATGTTGTAGCCCATGCGGTCGAGCTCGGCGTTGACGGCGGCGTAGTCGGTTTTGGCGCTGCTGCTGGGCAGGGTGAGGTCGCGGCAGAGGGAGGCGACGATGGTGCCGTAGGTGAGGGTCACGACTTCGGTGTTGACTTTGTCGATGCGGGATCTTTTGCGAGGAACGGTGTGTTAGTCTCAGGTTTCTCGGGTCCGCCGAGGGAGCGAGTAGCTGCGTGTGCGCTAGAGCTATGGAGTGCGGTCTTACTTCCAGATTCTACGCAGCTGTCAGTCAGCTGGGTGCTACTGTAGTAGGAGAGATCAATGCAATGCGGGCTCACTCTTCGCCCACGCGGGCGTATTTGCTGGACGCCATGGTTTATGATGGAATGTATGCACGCTTTCCAGTCGCGCGCGCAAAGTGAACTCTCAGCTCATCACTCGCAAGAGTGCGGAAAGGAAGTGAATGTCGTTTGTTTGTTACAGCATGTGGTAGTCGTAAGGGTCCCGCCATATGAGCGAGCGAGCGAGCGCGGACCAGCTGAAGCTCCATCTCAAAATTTGGGGAAACGACGATTGGAGATCGAGCTGGCATTTCACTTCACTTCATTGACACGTGCACATACTGCGAAGGATCGCGTTTACCCTGGAGACTATCTGCAAGCAGTGTTGTCGCGTCGAATTACAACCCACGCGAACACCTACGCGCTTCTCATCCAGCGCAACGATCGACAGCAAATCCCCGACCTGCCACCTGAAAGAACATCGCGAGAAGAAATTCAGTAGAAAGAGCTGCATACCAGGACTAGACAGAAGAAAGGAAGCTCCGGCTACGATCAAGAGATGTCAGGAGAGAAGAGACCTGCCTCCTTCGGGAGCTCACAGCTTGTGAAGCGCGCGAGACCAGAGGCCAACGGCAATGAGCTCGCAATAATCAATGGCTCGAGCAGCGGCGCTCTCATACAAGGGGTAAGTCTACACGCAGAGGAAATCATATCATGCGACTCACAGCTAAAGCTGCGGTTTCAAAAGCGCAAGCGCTGATCTTGCGATCGAACAGGGCAACAGAGCAGCCGGTCTGCAGGCGTCCGTGATGGAGCTTAGCGGTAAGAGAGCACTCCACGACCATGAATTGCGCACCCACAGGCGACTGACAAGCTTTCAGGTCACTCTGGCGAAGTCTTCTGCGCTCGATTCGACCCCACTGGATCGCACATCGCCTCTGGCAGCATGGACCGCAACATCTACCTGTGGAACACTTCCGGAGACTGCGACAACTACGGCATGCTGACCGGACACAAGAGCGCCGTCTTGGACCTACACTGGTCGCGCGACAGCGGCGTCATCTACTCAGCGAGCGCAGACATGCACATTGCCAGCTGGAATGTTGAAACCGGCGAGCGCATACGACGACACGTCGGCCACGAGGAAGTGATCAACTGCATCGATGTCAGCAAGCGTGGCGAGGAGTTCCTGGTGTCCGGAAGCGACGACGGATACATTGGCATTTGGGACCCGCGAGCGAAGCAGGCCATGGACTTTATTGAGACGAGCTATCCTGTCACGGCAGTGTGCCTAGCTGAGGCTGGCAACGAGCTTTATTCTGGCGGCATCGACAACGACATCCGCGTGTGGGATCTGCGGATGAAGAAGGAATCGTACGTGCTTACTGGACATACCGATACCGTTACATCGCTTGCGCTCTCCCCAGATTCGCAAACACTCCTCTCCAACAGCCACGACAGCACAGTGCGTACATGGGACATTCGACCTTTCGCGCCACCTGATCGCGCCGTGCGAGTCTTTGATGGTGCACAAGCCGGGCTGGAGAAGAACCTGATCAGGTCCTGCTGGGACGGCGAGGGCAAGCGGGCAGCGGCTGGTGGAGGAGATGGCACGGTCACCGTATGGGAAAGCCAGAGCGGGAAGATGCTGCACAAATTGCCTGGGCACAAGGGCACCGTCAACGATGTGAGGATCTCACCGGACGGGAGCATGGTGCTGAGTGCCAGCACAGACAGGACCTTGCTATTGGGCGAGCTGCCACGGTAATCACAAGAGATGAACATTTGTCGAAACGAATGAACGACCATATTTTAACTCTATTCATTCATCGTGGAAACTCTCCTTCTATGTGCATCATCTGTCTCTCCGAGCCACTCTCACGCCTCCGACGTGAACACACCAACCAACCACTCCGACAAAAGAGCATACATAGCCTCCACAGCAGCCACCCGACTCGCCTCCGTAATAGGCGCTTTCGCCGGAAACGCATCAAACGCATGCGGCTGCCCCACCACCTTCTCCCACCGCACTCCCCCAACCTTCCACCCCGTCTCAGTCTCCTCCCTAACCCCACCAACCATTCCAGCCAACCTCCCAGCCATAACCTCCGCCTCATAACAAAGCATGTCATGCTCCGCCCCAATCACAAGGAACTTCCTCGGCAATGCCTTCTCGTCCGCGAAAAAAGCCGGACTCACGCGAGGATCCTTCAGAGATGGCGTGTGCTCGGATTCAAGATACAGACGGAGGATGTCAGCGTACGAGTCCCCGATGAAGTCTGGAATGCTCGGGTCTGGTCGCCGAGCCATTTTCGCGGCGCCGTCTTCGGCGAGGTCGACGGCGGGGTAGATCGTTGCGATGGCTGTTACTCTGGGGCGGAGGCGTGGGTCTTGGACGACGGCTAGCATGAGGTTGCCGCCGGCGGAGCTGCCGCTGAGGACTACGCGGTGGCGATCGACGGGGAGGGTTTCGTCGTCGATGATGGCGAGGATTTGGGCTATGGCGTCTTCGTAGGCGGTGGGGAATTTGTTTTGGGGTGATTTGCTGTAGTCGATGCTGACGACGATGCAGTGGGCCGTGTCGGCGAGGTGGCGGGCGATGGGGTCGTCTGCGGAGGGGTTGTTGACGAGCTGTGCGTTGCGAGTATATCGTGTTAGTCTCTCGGAGCTTATTTATGAGATATTAGCGATGTCTTTGACACTTACGAATCCTCCGCCGTGAGCGCGAATTACCAAAGGTAGTTTGATCTGCCCATCGTGCTCAGGAGGGGTGAATATGCGGCATGGGTAGAGGTTGGGACGACACGGGTATGTCTTGACTTGGTTTGGTTGGGTGGCTGGAGAGAGCCATGACGAGCGACGAACGTATAAAGATGTGTTGACGATGGTGCGGATGCCCGCGTACTTCAAGTGTTCCAAGTCCCACATTATAGCTGTATGATCGGTTTTCATGGTGAAGTGAGGACGTTCTAGGCTATGTAGCCTCGCAACGGGTGGGGTAAATCCTCCGAAGGATGAAGATGTGGAGATACTTCTATTGAAACTCTAATCTACGTCTGGCTACGCGGATAAGCATTCGTGCCTCCGAATCGTTACCTATTCTTGGATATGTGGCTTGAGCTGAAGCGTACGGCGGCTTGAGCGCAGCTCTCGGTTGCTGTCGATTTTTGACTGATTCGATTGGAATGAGAGTACCGTCCCACGGTCGTGGGTTTACAGTCGTCGCAACTCGCACGATCATGAGAACAACGATCATGTTCGGCTAATGACCGAATCTCTTGGTATCAACCACCAAACCAAAGGCGATCAGCTCAGAAACTCGAGTACCGACGGCAGTCACATCAATTCACAACATCGAACTGCAAGCGTCCTCGCAATCTCGGATATTCTCCTTGACATGTCTTCCCCAGCCGATCGTTCCAAGCTACCTAACGCTCCATCGCAGCCTCGTCAGCAGTAGACCTCTAATTGTAGTCGCAGTTAAGACTGCAGACGTATTTGCGCACAGTTGTGTCCGACTCAGCCTTCTCCTTCAACTTCCACCATGCAGCACCCCGCCAAGCGAAGACCTCACCCGCTAGGATCTCAACCTCTGGTCCATCAGAGCAGATCTGGTACAAGACCTGGTAGCCCCATTCTTCGTTCGTCACGTCCAAACCACGAACCAGCATCTCCCCTTCAACACGACCAGTGGCTTCGTACATTCGGCGAAGCTCGTCTTGGTGTTCTGAATCCAAATTGCGATTCCACAACCTCCATGCACGTGGACTTTGTTCAGATCGTACGACATACTGTCAAGTCCTGGAAGTGGGGCCCATTGTATATCAGATGATGGTGGAAACTTCCGGATCTGGGCTGTTAGATCGAGGGTCTCCTGCTGGTCTATGTCGCTCAATTCTACTAAAGCTTCATTCAGCAAAGCCCAGAGCGGTAGGTCCTTTGAGATGGAATCTTCTTGTGGACAATGGCTGCTGTGATTCTCACTGCTGCTTCTGATTGAAATTGCCGTGAAGGTGATGGCTCAATACTTGAGATTCATCAGAATGGCAGCCATCGCCAGCGTACATTTCGTCGGCTGTGTATACCAACTTCGAATCGAACCAGGTTGAAGGCGGCGTCATGTCGACAATTGGGATGTGGGGATGTCTGTTGTCCAAAGCATCAATGTTCAGATGGTATGATATAGATGGAAGGATGCCTCTAATTTTCCAGATGATGATGGAATGAAGGATGAGAAGATTCATTCACGTTTCCTGACACACGTGTGAAAATCATCAATGGGTGAATCACGGCGATTGGTTTGCCCAATCTTGACCGACCTGTAACTCTTTTAGAGCTCGACTGATCGAGCCTGATAGAAAACGATAGATCGACTGCATTCGATGAACATCCAATCTCTAGATACATTTCTGTGGTTTCTCAGAGGATTCTACTTTTCAGGCGTTGCTGAGAGGCAACAGAGGTGGAATGCTTTGCTGCCTGAAAGAGCAAAATACGCCAGTTCAATCCACTACCGGAAATGTACTCCGAATACCTGTGGATCACATCGACAGTAGGCTTTAACAGGCTAGCGTTTTACCAATTTGAACAATCTGAGCCCCTTTGAGTTCATTCGCTCTTCTTCACAACTTTCGTGGAGGCTTCTGTGCTAACGAGTGGTTTAGTGTGTGTCACTTATATCAACCATGATACGCACATGGTTGATCATTGCATCTTCTCTTACGACAGTTTGCCTCCTGTCGACGGCCGTCAGTCGACAGCCCAACTATGGCTATCATCGCTTGTACGAATTGATGACGACCCGAAGAGACGACCATAGCGAGCTTGTCGAAGTTCTCACCGAGTTACTTGGACTGCTCGATCTTCTTGCTGCTATCGAGCCCAAAATCTTGTTGTATCCACAGCCCGATACTGGTGTACATGCTCCGGGAACCATCAACGCCACTGCTGCAAGCATAGCGGGTTACAGCACTCAAGCCATCACGCTCATGTCGTCCCTGCCGTACCTACAAGATCACGAGTTCCAGATCGGGCACAGTACCCACATGGTGGACTACGCGTACTGCACTGAGGATGGCTTCACGGAAGAACGCATCGTGTATGGCGAGGATGGAGAAGAATTCATGCATCCTTCCGCCGTCCAACTCACGAGTGGAGAAAGCATATATGGCCTCCGGCGTATCTACGATGTAGATCAAAGTAAGTCCGCCTCTGACTACGTTCATCATCTGTACATGCTAAGACTCGAACAGAAATCGTACATGTGTGGGACATGAACGAATACGACGAATACTTCGAAGCTCCGCCTCTATCGCCTCGCGAAGCTTTCCGTCCCTTGATCAATCACTTTCGCAGTCTGAACTGGCTCGTTTTCAAGCCCTTTTGGGGCCTGCAAACCGAATGGCCATGGGCTGAGTTCCCGCGAGAATGGCGCGAGAGCTTGCGCGAGGGATATGAAGCCGACTACAATGTGTGGAAAGCAGTTCGTGGACTTGCGGATATCTACATCAGCTGTGGCTGGCAAATAGACACCGTAGAGCAACCCGCTTTTCGACGTGATGAGTTCGTCGAGAGGAGGAAGCGACACATCGAAACTGTCGTTGAGCCGCTGGAAGAGATCGCGCATAAGACGCATGATGAGCGCCGTGCAAAAGAGGCTGCTGAGGAAGAGCTATGGTTGAGCCAACGTGGGCAATCCGTCAATCCGGCTCGTCAGGTGTTGTGAATTTCGATGCAAAGCATCCTGTAGACTTCATATCATGGTCACACACAGCCAAAGTAGTCGCGATATGCAATTTTTATGTTTGGTGGTGAAGCTCTCTCGATGGGGAACGTCTATGACTCGAGGATGTGGCCGTGTTCGCAAGGTTGAGACGTTGGAGACAATCCTGCTCCATCACCTTTTACTACACTCGAAGTGCCTCCATGAACCATTTGCCACTCGTACACTTATGGCATATAGCTTCAAGGTGCCTCAAGGTAACTTCATCAAGCCCAGATTTCAGCCGTAAGAGCCTAAGCGACAAGAAGATGCCAGAAAGTAGGGCTATATTGACGCTAAATCAAGCACCCATGCGGGCAGTGCGTTGCATCGAAGAAGCGAAAGCAGCTGAACAGCCTCACCTTGCTCTTTCTCTTCATTCTTCCGACCGAAATCGACACAGATTGGATCATAATCTGGCTGGGTTTCAATATCGGAACACGCCGACAATGCCGCAGTGGAACTAACCATACGATCATCCCTACAGCATCTACCAATGCGAAAGGCCGTGTGACTATGCTCAAGGACTCATTCCATGCAGACTATGCCAACCGCTAAAGAGTCCTGACCATATCCGCCTGCTCAAAATCTACCCGCCGGATTAGCCAGATCGGCTGACTGAGAGACTATCCCGTAATGAGGACAGCAGGATCCAATGTGACATCTTTCAAGTCTCACTCGCTAGTATGACCACACCAGATCGACCCTACTTCGCGACCCGTTTCTATGCATGGGGTGATCTTGGTGTAATTCGCAAGATCCGCTGCGGGAAAAATTTGGTCTCAGTCACGTTGAACTTGTACGAAGCATTGATTCACGTCAGAAATCTGAGGACGCGCGACTGCTGTGGGTGGACAGCCTGTGTAGTAATCAAGCCGATGATAGAGAGAAAGAAGTGGAGCACATGCACCTCGTCTATGGGCAGAGTCACTGCATCTCATGGGTGGGAACTGAGTCAGAGAGTGAGTTCGACCTACGGTCTGTGTTGCCCATCTTCAAGTAGCTCTACGAAGCCGAGGAATATCTATACACGCACCAACTATCGTTCACATGGAATAACTTGGACGACTGCATAGAGCAAAAGCCTGCATGTGGAGTAATGGGCTTGCATCTAATACCACTGGCCAAACTCCTAAAATGTCTGGACCGAGACATCTTCAAGCGGCTTTGGTGTGTACAGGAGATTCTCCTCGCGCAGTGTAACGATGTACGGAGCTCCCAATGCCACGTAGACATTGCTGTTTTTGCGCGTTCAACAAGGCTCATCTGTGTCGTTCTGCAAGATCTGGACGATAGGACAACGCATGCAAATGAAGTGCACAGGAAGGCTGGTACGCCGTTTCCAGGCATACGAAGACTCCGCACAATCAGCGATGGTATCTCTACCATGCTCATACCAGCCCCACTTCCCTGTCTTGACTTCAAGGAGCAAGCTAGTCCTGTCACATCTGTGACGGCGTTCACAGTCGTCCATGAGAATTCTGTCAGAGAATGTAGTAACCTGAGAGATCACATTTATGGACTTGCGGCTCTGTGCAGCTTGGGTACCTCGTACGGCATTGATTACTCGGCGCTTTCTTTGACAACACCAGAAGTCTTCACAGGTTTTATTCTGCATTCTTTGCATACAACAGGGTCCCTAGAAGCTTTGAAAACGGTCTATCGTAAGGCAGTCCTTCGTGAGGATAACAGGACAAACGCATCGATATCGATGAGACATCGATGTTGGACTCCAGGGCTACCAACTTGGTGCGTGAACGAAGGGTACAACCCAATCTCGCGGCCTAGCTTCAGACTTCGTACTGGTCTCCTAGCGACAGGGCGAGCAGTACGGACTTCGAAGCTAGATCACGAGCCCGTGTAATGTCTGAGACAGTTTGCTGACTTGAGCCTAGGTGCGCCGACTTCGCAGGCCCCGTGCCCATCATGAGGAGAATCACCAAAATAGTCCGCAAAAAGGAGAATGCATTGAGAGCAAGTAAAGATCGTCCGGCTCAGCCCACGAGATCGTCCCGACAACACTTGGGTGTTATCGGCATCGAGATCGGAAAGACCTTCCCGACCAAAGCAATGACCGCATGATCAAATCTTCACTGGGCACCGCGTGGATGTTTGACAAGCTGCCAGGTCTAGCATTCAAGGCCAATTTGACACTTAGCCGCTGGCTTGAACCCACATGGTGGAGGCAAGTTGCGGACGACGTCGATTTTTGGCTATATTTGGCCACTCTTGGCACGCGACTTTTCACAACAGACAATGTTGACGCTCTCATTGGTACTGGTCCTGAAGGTGTTCGCGTTGGAGATGTTTTCTGTATCCTGTATGGTGGTGACGTCCAATTCATACTACACCCCGGCGGCCAGGGGCAGTATACGTTGATAGGGGAATGCTACGTCAGCGGTATCATAAAAGGCGAGGCGCTTGACATGGATCTTGAAGAGCGCGAGTCCTTGCTCATATGATACGAAGGATGGTGTGAGGCCAGGGAGCGATTGGGTAGCTTAAGCCCATGCATGTAGCCATGCGACTTATCAGACGCATTGTTGAATGTAGGGTCGGTCGTTATCAGGTTTCCGTATATTGATTGAGCATCATTTGTTCCTCAAAACACGAAAGCGTCTCTCCTCCGCACATCATGTAAAATAGCATCACCCAGCGAGTCCGCAACGCTTCCCAATTTGCCCTGCAGCCACTTTCTCTGTGGCTCCGGCACATTTTCAGTGCTGACTGCTACTGCAAGTGGCCACGCAAGCATGGTTGCCAGACTCGGCAGTATCGCATATTGGCCCTCAGACGTCATCAGAGCCGGTACTAAGGTCTCTCCACCACGAGATTGTGGAACTTTGAAGAAGTATGACATATCAGCGCAAAGCTCCCGAGATATCGATTCAAGATTTCCTTTCATCCGAGATTGTTTCCAGAGGAGATGTTCGTGATCTGTGCTAGTCTGCATGCGGATCGAGATGAACTTAATGAATATGCTGTTGATAATGAGCCGGAGCGCGCGCTGGCGGATCCAAAGTGAAGCGTGGCCGTAGGAAGTATATCTGTTGCGATGGCCTCCGTGCGAGTTGAGGTCGATGTGGTTGTCTGGGCTTGTTGGCTCTTTGTAATTACTATACTCTCCGGACATAGACTCAGCCCAATCTACCAGATCGTTCTCAAGCTCCTTGCCGGTATGTGCCAGATAGTCCAGATCAGGCGTGCTTGTTGATAGCCCGGCAGATGCCCGAGGAAAGTATGCGAGAGCTCTTGCTCGGAAGGCGGCGACGCGAACCATAAATCGATCAAGCCTTAGTGCGTGTCCTACCTCGCCGAACTCCTCCCCATTCTGCAGCCAGTCAGGTACAGGGTTCCCGCGAAGGACCGAAGCACGTATCTATGGCTGTTAGTTTGGAAATCGGTTTGAGAGACGATGAAGGATTCTTACAATCTGGCGACGTGCCACTTTGTCAAGCGTTCCGTCGGTGTTGACACCGCACTCACGACGAATCCGGAGAAGGCCCATCGCACCTTCGTAATGACAGAAGACGTTTGTATAACGAGCTCCAGTTGCGCACATCTCCCGTAAACCGTTCTCTGGCGCGCTAGTGTTGTATCGAACATTCTCAAAGTACCCCATCATCATGGTCGTAAGTAGAAGCTCATCCATATCCTCATGAGACCGTCCGCTGACAGCTTGTTGCGTCTTGTAAAGGCACTGTGAATAAGATCGATCGGCCAGTGCTAGAGCTTCAGGGGCGCCCCGGGCTCGACCATATACTGCGCGCGAAAGCGTAGCGACTGCGAGGTGTATACATGATCCAGGCTTGGCCTTTGTCCAGTATGGAATTACGTGTGTGTGCCACTCATGAGCTGCCTCGTGCAGAGTATCAGCTTGTGTGATATTGGTTTGAGCCCAGTATTGGAATGCCTGATCATCCAATGACAGTGTGAGTGCTGGCCGAGGAGCTGGAGGCAATGTGTTTGTCACAGTGATCGCAGATGATAGAGGGCCAGTTTTGGCGACACGAGGTCTGCGAGCCTTCCCTTGGGCGTACTGGCTCTCATCCTGGAAACGCAGTCCTCCCAGTTCGTTAGGATTCCAGATGCATGCCCTGTTGCCCTTGGCACATCTTTCGCAGATTGGCCGAGCGGCATCGCACTTTACACGTCGCTGTACGCACGTCCTGCAACCTCGCGTCGGTGTGACCATTTGTCCAGAAGTCTGTTTTGAGATATGAAGATGTTACGCGTAGTTGGTCAGCGGAGTCCATGCTTAAGTACACCTAGTACATCAGCAAAGAGCTTATCTGGGATTCAGATTGCGTTATGGGTTGATATTGTGGAGATGCTAGTTGTTGCTGAAGTCGGCTCCAATAACTCCTCCGTCCGTAACACCTGACCTCCTAAATGTACGTCCGTATCGAAGGATCGCGCCCTAGATCCAAAGCGGAGCGTCGCCAAGATGCGTCCTTACGTCCGGAGATACAGTACTCTGCGTTCGGAATCTGGCCGAGACAGTCCTGTAATCGGACCTATAAACGATCCATCTCAAGCTATTGTAGCAAAGCAATCAATTCATCTGAACTGATCACTTATACACTGCCCTAGTCAATCCCGGGTATACAGATCGAAAAAATGGCATCACCCAAAAGCCTCACAGCTCTCAAACGCTTCTCATCATGCGACGTACGACTCCCACACCTTTCCCCCACTACTCTTCATTAACAATGAATATCACAGATCGGCGACGCTCTCGTGAAACTGAAAGTCCCATACGGCGGCTACCTGCACGGCATCAAAATGTTCTCACCTCTCCAACAAGCCGGCGAGACCAAAATCTTCGGTCCCGCTTACACCGTCCAAATGGTTGAGACCAGCAACACCACAGCCCCCAAAACAGACAAGCACTTCGCCGACGGTATCGAGAAAGACAGTGTCGTCTTCATCTCGCAGCCCAAAGGCATGTATTCGGCGTGTTGGGGCGGGCTGATGAGTACGCGGGCGAAGTACCTTGGCGCGCAGGGCGTGGTGATTGACGGCAATTTTCGTGATATTAATGAGCATCGGGGGATAGGGTTCCCCGTGAGTTTAACCCGAGTATTTGACTGGCATAAAATTACTGACTCTTCCTCAAACAGCTGTTCGCAAAGTCGTCATCTTCGCTCGGCTCGAACACTTTCACAAGAGCGACGGCGTTGAACGTGCCGGTCGAGTTCACCTCACCGGAGCAAACTCAGCCACTCACGGTCAACCCTGGAGACCTCATCGTCGCAGATCTAGATGGTGTAGTTGTGATTCCTCCCCACAAGGTAGATGAGTGTGTTCAGATCTGCGAAGAGCGGGCTAAGATCGACGAGTTGACTGTGCAAGCACTAGAAGCTGGTGATGAAATGGGCGCCACGCTTGCTAGACTGAGAAAGTGATTTTGTGTTCATGATTGGCATTTTATTGTGCCTTCTATATTCATTATATGCTGGGCTATTCTCTACTGAGCAACCTTCACAACGACCTTGCCGAAATGGCTGCCGCTGTACAGGTACTTGAGCGCATCCTTGGCCTCCTCAAACTTGAAAGTACGGTCGATCACGGGGCGGATCTGATGCTTGCCGTAGAATTCCACCATCTCCTCAAATCTATCCTTGGGACCGTTGAGCATGCCCTTAAGGGTGACGTTGCGCCTGAGCGCGAGCACGTTAGTGCTCAGCCTGTCACCTGCATCATCTTCTTTGCCGCTGAGGTAACCGATGCAGGAAATGCAGCCACCGAATGCAATGCAATCGAAACTCTTGCGAAGAGTCTTGGCGGCGCCGTTCTCGAAGATGATGTCTGCGCCGGCGTCTTTGGTGATGCGCATGACCTCGTCCTGCCATTCTGGGTTTGTGCGGTAGTTGATGGTGAAGTCAGCGCCCATTGATTTGGCTTTCTCCAGTTTCGCGTCGGAAGACGATGTGATGATGGTCTTGAAGCCGGCAGCGTGTGCGATCTGCAGACCGGAGATGGCAACGCCACCAGTGCCTTGCAGGAGGACGAACTTGTCGCCTGTGCTTATTGCCGGTTGTCCCATAGGCTGCTGCCAGTTGATAGACATCCAGGCCGTCACGGCGGCGATGGGCAGACATGCGGCCTCCTCGTCCGACAGGTGGTCAGGCACAGCCACAAGAGCGCTGGCGTCGAAGTAGCGGTACTCTGCGAGCACACCAGGAAGGGGCAGACCGAGTCCAGTGACCATGTGTTCCGCCTTGATAGTGCCAGTCAAATGCTTCTGATTGAAGATGCTCATGACACGGGTGCCAGTCTTGAGGGTTTCATTGCCAGAAACGACAGTACCGCACATGTCTGATCCAGGCACGATGGACTCGGGCTTTCCGACAGACTTGTGGTGGTTGTATTCACCCATGCAGACCTCAGTGTCGCGGAAGTTGAGGGCGACGGAATGGATCTTCACAAGCACCTGGCCATCTTGGGGCGTAGGAAGAGTTCCATCTTCGAAGCGTAGGTTGTCCAGGCCGTTTTGCTCGGTGACCCACTGCTTGATCTGTTTCGGTGCCATGTTTGACTGTGCGGTGAACGTATTATGGTGTCGTAAGAAGGAATCCTTACCGTGAAGTGTATGTCAGGAAGACAGAGATCAAGAGTATATCTATATCTCATGATTACCAATGGAAGATGCCAATCTGCGCCAATCAATCCGGGTTTCGCCCGAAGGTGGTTTGATCAAGGATTATGATGCAGCGAAGACTGCAGAAGAGTGGGTTTCTTTGCTTGCCGAGGCGACACATGACTAAGGTATCCATATCTGTGGCTTGTAGATTGATTGTGTGGTATTGTGGCGCGTGCTTACGTCATTCGAGTGGCTTTCCGATCATCCAATTTGGCGAGTCGTGATCGCGAATCTCAAGGAGAGGGAGATAGGAAAGGCTAGAACGACCATCGTCTCAATCACTCTATACCAAACCACACATTCAACACATTCTCCTTGACTACACTTTGCCTTCTCACTGCCATCATCACACTTGACCTCAATACCATCTACCCGCGGCTGCCGAATGGTTACGACTTCCTCTTCAATCTCACCCAACATGGCTGCCTCGTCGTCGCTAGGCTCGGACATCTTCGCCGTACTCTCACTCTTGGTGATATCAACATTGGTATTGCTTTTACTACGACACTTCCTACCACTCCGAACCACACCAGGCTACCTTCTGGTCCCGGTCTTCCTCTCTCTCGCCCTTCCCTGCTCCATCATCATCCTCGTGCCTATCGACCTTGCATCGACCGAGAATGCCGACAGCGAGGGCCCCAAACGAGGCATTTGGCTTCCAGAAAGAGCGGTATTTGTCACCTGGCGGATCACCTACTGGTTGACCTTCTTCCTTACGTGGTTTATCCTTCCGCTCATGGGCGAGTTTTGCGACTCTGGCTTCCGCGACACAAGAGGGCGCATACTACACTCCCTGCGAAGCAATGCTCGGTATCAGCTGATCGTGCTGAGCACTTCAATCGCTGGCCTGGTATACTTTATCCTGCAAAATGGGTTCCACGGAGAGAGTATCAAGGGTCTCGTAATGGCGCTGGCGTACGCGTGGGGTCTTGTTCTAGCCATAGGACTCATGGGACATGGCCTGGTTGCTATGCCAAGGAGACTTTTCAAGAATGCTAGTCTGGCGCAAAGACTCAGGCGTCTGCAAGCACAAGCGCCCAAGATAAAAGACAAGCTGGACGAATCTTACGAAGAGTTGGAAGTGCTGGAGAACACTGCGCTACAACTTAAGAGCCGGAAGAGCGGAACCAGCGCTGATACACAAGATTGGATTGATGAACTCGCGGAGACATCTACTCTGCCAGACTCGAGACCAGGAGCGAGCGCTGCTATTCGCGCAACAAACCCCAGCATCCCGGCAGTGCTCACTGAGCGATACCTCGCAGACCTGACCAGGAAGTTGAAACGCGCTCGACACAAGCGGGCACGATTCGTGGATGAATGGTCACGTCTCTGTCAACAGGCGCAGGATGTCCAGACTGTCATGGACTCTGCGACAGCTAGGAAGCTCGACTTTGGCCAGCAGCGATCGGGTGCGCGCGGGTTTACAATTCTGACGCCAAACCTTCGTTTCTACTTGCACTTCTATGGCATCCCGTACCTCCGCGTTGCACTGTCTTTCATCTTTGGTTCCGCTTCAGTGCTTGTGGTGTGGAGTGAAGTCGTCAGCTCTTTCTCCTCGAAGCTGTCTATTATTGGCCTAACAGTGGTTCATCATCCGGACTCAGATCGTGGTCAAGTACCGTTCTTCGGTCAACTCATTGCAGCAGCCTGGTTGCTCTACATGGATGCTTGCGCTCTGTACGCCATCTCCGACGTCAAAGTTTGGGGCAATCGGGCACTTGTCAAGCGTCAGACATATGCAGAAAGTGCATGCTGGTACAGCTTGCAAGTGGCCAAGTTGACGGTACCGCTGAGCTTCAATTTCATCACCATGATGCCTGCCTCTGTTTACAAGGAAACAAGCTTTTATCACTTCTTGGGCAAGCTGGTGAACCTTACGCCCTTAGGCAGCGGGTTCAGCACATACTTTCCCTGCTTCATCCTCATTCCTGCTCTTGCAACACTGTTCAACCTGTACGGAAAGGTGAAGAAGGTCATTGGCTTCGGTGTCCTCGAAGACGACGACGTAGAGAATCCTTCAGGCTTCGGCACCGGTGGTTGGCGCGAAGGCCGTGCTCTGATCGAACGCGAGATCCAATCTGGCAACGCAGGCACAGCACTTGGCATGTCTCCACGTGGCGCATCACTGGACCTTGAACGAGGCGCCGGCAGCGCTGGCTCTTCTACGCCCGCGCGACGATCACAGCAAGCACCTCTCATCCCGGGACACGCAAACACCGACACACGCATCGGCGAAGCAAACCGTCAATTCAACGCCATCACTAATCGTGAGGAAGAGCGCGAAGACGACTCGGCTCGTCACTTCTACCAGGATTTTGTGGAGCGAGTGAAGAACACGTTTGAGACCACTGACCGTCCGGAATGGATGCAGAACTTGAGCAATGGTATTACGATGCCTAATTGGATGAACAACGATGACAGGGATAGCGACGGTGGCAGTGCTTTGAAGCGATGGTTCGGAGGACGAGCCGAGGACGGGCGTGTAAGACTTTGATAGAAGATGGCGACAATTTAGCGATGGCGTTTGGGTAGGTTAGTGTCACAATTGTAGCACCATTGCTTCTGCAGGTGTTGCGTGTAAAGCGATGTAGTTGGGTTGTTCATACATTTTGCACGCTTCTCTTAGATCCCCACAGCAGTGCCATTTGGGCTCCGTGCGGCATGTGAACCAAAGGTAGACGATTCATGGTAACAAATCGCTTCACGAGACCGGTCAATCCAATAAAGAAGCGAAGTCTGACTATTTTGACTTTCTCAAAACGAACGTCACGCCACTCAAGCGAAGTCGCCCTCTCTGTGGCCTAACCGTCACACCACCATCTGCTGACCGTCTCCAGAGCCTTACCAGGAACAGTCAAAACCTGACATGTCAAAAATGTTCCGACAGGGCCAGACCGACCGACCGTTGCTCATGAAGCTCTATTCATTGGTATATTCTGGGCATACCGGTAAGGCTCCGCTATACGACGGAGATGGATAATCAAAGGCGGAGAGACTTTCAGCCATGGCAGACTCTGTGAGTCTGCTGTCTATAAGGTCATACCATTGTCATGAGAGTGGCTGCTATGCCAAGGAAGTGTTCAGTGGTAGGTCACGGGCCCATGTGGAAGATGATCGTTGTGTACATAATAGTACATCAATGGGAGAGTTGTTTGGCCACGGGCGGTTGAAATGGTTCAATACGGGTCTACATACCGAGTCTTCTAACCAACAGCAAATTGATATCAAGACATCGCCTGCACGATGCTCAACATCCTCCTCGTTGCACTGCTGGTGCCGTTCATTTGTGCTTCCGCTCTACCGGAAGCCGAAGGTTTGCGAGGCCACAACACAATCGTGACATCGTTAAGCTGACAATCATCAACAGCTAGGAAAGGAGGTGACAAGACGATTCGTGTCCGAGCTGGTCAATCGATCCAGGCCGCGATCAACACCGCCCCTCGTGGCAGTCGTATCATCGTCGACCCCGGCCTTTACGCCGAACAACTTTTGATCAAGACAGACGGCATCACCCTCATCGGCAACGGAGTGACCTTGACACCACAGGATCCTCCGGTTAAGAACGAATGCACCAACTTTGCAGGTCCAATCAATCCACCCGGCGACCTCAGACCAACCCAAGCAGGCATATGTGTAGCTGGTGGCGGGCTTGACGTAGCCGGCTTTGTCAACGAGCACAAAACCGTCAATGCTGTGCAGAAGCCAGTTAAAGGCGTGACCATATCCGGTTTCACGGTCACCGGATTCTCCGGCTTCAACATTCTCGTCGTAGGTGGCGAGAACGTCGAAGTATGCGGCAACAAACTGCTCGATGGGTCCAAGTATGGCTTCCTCACAGCCGGTTCCAAGAACACGAAAGTCTCGAACAATGAGATCACGTCGACGATCCCAGGCTTTTACTTTATTGGTCTTTGCATGGACAACTTCTCGAAGGTTAAAGTATCGAAGAATAAGATTTCCAAGTACTTTATAGGCCTGTGGTGAGTGCAACGAACGTCAAAAAACATCGTGCTGGATAGTCTGCTTACGGCACCACAGCATCCAAACCAACGGCGCTGAAATAGAAGATAACGAAGTCAGCGATGCGTGTTACGGAGCATTCTTCGACCCTGGAGTCAAAGACGTGCGATTCCGAAACAACAAATTGTTCCGCGCCCAGCCGAAATGTGCTCCCTTTGGTGCGAGCGGCATCATTCTCGACGGTGCGATAGGCGCCCGAGTTGAGAACAACCATGTCGAGGGCTGGAATACCGATGACCCAACGACAGCTGGCCTCGTTGTCGCAGACGACCCTTGCAATTCTAAGCCTCTCTCAATCGCTTGCCTTGCGAAGGGCGGCCCTGCGATTGCTAGGGACAACCGTGTGAGGGGCAACACGCTTCACGACAATACTCTGGATATTTCCGTAAATACTACCGGTACTGGTAATGAGTTTAGGAGTAATGATTGCGATACGTCCAACCAGAAGGGTATTTGTCGGTCCGTCAAGGCGGGTGCGTGATGGTTTGTCGCAGAAAATAGGAGGCAGAACCTGAGGGATAACGTACTGTCTTCTCGGATCCTGCGCTTTTGTTGCAGTTAATGCGGTAGTTTGTATTTACAGCTTTTCACAACTGCTACACGAGCCACGCCACGTCCCTACTGTACTCCAAAGTCACGCCACATGTAGCTCCAGCCCAGGGTATCATACGTTGCGCCCATTTTACACCAAAATTCATAAAGTCGTAATCCGAAAAAGACCGACGCCAATGAGTTCTCACTCGCCCATTTTTGCTTCCTTCTTTTTCTCTTTTGCCTCCCGCTTTGCCTTCTGCTCCGCAGCCATGCGCTTCTGCAGCTTGAGCTCCATATCATGCTGGGCCTCCAGCGCACGGATCTGCTTCTGAATATTCTCGTTGTGTTCAATGGCTTTTAGCCGCTTCTGCGCGCTCTCCCTGGCCTTCTCAAGCTCCGCATCAATGTCGCGTTGCTTCACAGCGTCAAGGTCAGTAGCTGAGCGGACGTCACTGTTACGGCCAAGGTAGTCTTGGCTGAAGGTGTCGAGTTTAGGATCGAGGCCGGGACCGCCCTCGAAGTAGCCGCTGGGATGAGTGAGCTTGACGCCTGGGATCTTGCTGGCGTAGATGCGACGCGGGTCTGAGAGGGGTATGGGGAGCTCGTCTTTTGGTATTGAAGGGAGGCTTGAGGGCAGGATGTCTTTTGCGCGGACAGATATTCCTTCTTCGGGCAGCTCGTCGCTGGTTTCTGGTATCACGCGTATGCCTTCGTTCGTTTGCGCATCGGGATTGAGCAGTAGGCGGCTGATCTCATTTTGGAAGTCCTCATTGTATGGTAGGTCGGTGGGTAGATAAGAGGCGTATGTGGAGTCTGCGGTCTCGTCGCTGGGTAGCGATGTGTTCGGAAGGGCTGTGGGAGAGCCCATTGTAGTTGCGTATATTGTTAATCAAAGGTGGTGTTTGGTTGTGACAGCATTGAAGGTGAGCGCATGAGCTATACGCACAATCGCGAACTGGACTGCAGATCAAATGTGGAGCCGAGGCTGGCTTGTGCCTCCAGTCTTCTGTAACACCTACCCATTGTATACCATATCAACGAACGCAAAATGTTCTATTCCTGAGACCAATGATATAATCGCTTTGCAAGTTGAGAGCACGATGTTCGAGGACAATTATTCGTAAGTAGACATTATGGCATCGCTCGCCTAAATTATTGCCTTGCAGCAATGGCGTAACGATACTGGCGTCCAAAAAGCATGACCAGCCTCACCTACGAGCTCTGACCTATACACTGTTAATATTTGCTACCTACTTCTTCACACGGCCGCAGTGGACACGCAGCCTATAGGTGACCACGCCAGAAGCTACGTATAGTCAATAGCCGATCGGTAGCGAACATGTACCTCATGAAGACAACTCCACCCTCTCGCGTACTCTCTAACCCTGTTGTATACCTCATGTCACTTAAGAATGCCACCACCATTTAGCTGTAACAATGGCCACAATCCCCACCAGTCAGCAAAACGACATTAGCGGCACGGCATTCATAGCCGCTTTGCCAGAGTGGAAGCGAGTGCTCTGGCACGGCATATCAGCCGCTGCTCATGCTAGGAACGTCTTCGACAATGACGAATACGATATCAATGGCGACTTGAACCCATGCTCAACGAGGTTCGCGGAACTCTGCACATGGCTGGTATGTTTGACCCACTACTTATCAAGCGGTTAGAAGAACCACGAAAAGAACCTGTCATATGCTAACGAACATGTTGGCAGACTGCACGACGCACCCCAGCGCCCTTTGAGACACTCATGCCAGTATGGCAATGCGTCGCTGATGGCCGCTGGGAAGTGACATTCTATGCCATTGAGTACATGGAGTCAGTGACAGGCGTGCGAAAGCAAATCCACTGCAAGACCACTGGCATCGTTGTCGATAGTCCCGCGTCCACGTAAGTGATAACAGCCCTAGAGCAGCCCTGTAGTACTGCAAAGCTAACATTCGTGTCCTGCAGAAATCAAATTCGGGAGGAATGGGTGCTGGTTCGCTCTGATAAAGTGCCGAGCCAGAAGGAGCTGTCAGAGGAGGCCTCGGGTGGACAATATTGCTACATAATGTAATGATGACGAAAGTCGCTAACTTCTTTCTGTTTTTCCAGCGTACCTGGTAGTTGGGCTGCACTCAAGATCCGATCTCTTGCGATGACGAAGAAAGAGCTGAAGACATCGCCGCCCTTGATGCAGGGTGGGATATCAGCCCACACATACGTATCCATGCGTAGCTGAACATGAAAGCGGATGCAGGAGGCCGTTCTGGGCACACCAGGCTCCAAGTTCGGGGTCTTGAGGGGTGTATATGTCGCCCGATTAAGTGACGCTGCGTATCGTTCCTGCAGGGTGTTCAGAGATAGTCTTGGCCTGTGCGTGAGCTGTCACCCGGTTCGCGGAGTTCGGGTTCCTGCGCGGCTGCATCTTGCTCGCGAGAACAAACACTTGCCTGGGCGAATATAAGATCAGCATAACATGTACCATTACGGCGGTTGCTCATATCGCGATCTTACGCACACTCCCACGCTTATCTATATTCAGTGTTGCTAATCGCAGTTTGCAGCATCCGCCCACTGCTGGGTTTTCTCTTACAACGAAAATATCACTCGGGGGTTTGGCAATAATTCAGGTATGGAGCGTTGCATTACTGTCAACTGTTCATATGGAAGAAACTTTGAAATTTTGAGAGCACAGCACGACATGATCATCGCTAAGCGAGGGAGCCTTGCTGTCTGTTAAGGCCCATCAGGTTGCATTAAGCTCATGCAAGGCAGCCGTTGCGCTACTGCACGGCATCTCTATCCTGGAACGTCTTCCGACAAGTGACATCTTGCTTGCATATCCCTTCAGGGTCTTGAGCAAGTCCATGTCACATACTGGCGGCTCTTCGAAGGTTGCACGCTTACTTGGGCTCGATGATAAGGCACACAACAGCTGCATGATGGCATGTCGCCGTGGCCTTTGCTGTGAACGAAAGATGGCATCATTGCAATGGCCACGTCTTGAGCGAACGCAGCACCGTATGACTGGAGACGGGATCTCATCTACCCCACTAAGAGACAACGTCTATATCACCCCACTTGCGATGCATATTGGGGGACGCTTCGGCTCAAAAGCTACTCTTCCCACAACGCTATTAGCACCCCATTGCCCACATCGTCCTACGGCCCGTCTGACGCCGCACTGGTTCCCTAGGGACCCTACCTCGCGATCTATCTCTTCTGTTAAGCATCTGGAAGATGCAGCCATCCTCGCCATCGTACCTGTTTCAGGGCCAGGCACGTTTGTCCGTTGATCGACAAACCCAGATGGCACGAGTGGATCAACGAGCAAGGGCCCCAACGATTCCTCATGGCCCTGGCGGACTCCTCGTAGCGGAGTAGATAAGTACGAATCATTTCTTCTCGGTATCGTCTTTCATCTATCGACTCCCTTAGCACATATCGTTCCGTTCGTCCGGTTTGCTTCGTCAAGCGCAGGACTCATCTCTCTCCTTGTGCGATATCACCCTACATATCCAGCAACCATGGAGATTCCCCCGGGCATGGAAGACAGAGCGGGCATCTCGGGACACGCCTCTCAGCAGGCTGTCTACGGTGTATGTGTGGTTTTCACTTTACTGATGGGACTCATGGTCGTCGCTCGCATGTGCACTCGCATGTTCATTGCGAAGCAGACCGGATTAGACGACGCATTCATTGTCCTCGCTGCCGTGTTCTCGCTGATGTACTGCATCGGGACCTACAACCAAGCCGAAAAAGGAATGGGTCTTCACGTCTGGGATCCCGCTATCAACATTATCGACATGTCAATCTTCTTCTGGATCGCTCTATGGTCGTACTACACGGCTCTTGGTTTTACGAAGCTTTCGATCTTGTTGCAATACCTGCGTATTTTTCCCCAAGAGAATTTCCGCAAGGCCTGCTACGGTATGATGGGAGTCACTGTTATCTGGACACTCTGGGCAGTCTTCAGCTCCATGATTATGTGTGTGCCGGTCTCCGCGTTCTGGACTACCACCGACTTCTTCCATGACCCGCGCTGCTTGTCTCGTGTAAAGACATGGTATGTATAGCGCATTCGCACAATTCTGGTGAAACATTGCTCATAAACTCTCACAGGTATGCAAACTCTGCTATTAATTTCGTTACCGACCTCATTATCACTCTCCTCCCGATTGGCGTGATCCGGAGCCTGGAGATCCCAAAGCGCCAGAAGAAATTACTTTACCTAGTGTTCTGCATCGGTCTTGTGTATGTTCAAGGCTCCAACATAGAACGTGCTCGCTTGCTGACCGTTTTCGTAGAACCTGTTTGATCGGCGCTCTGCGCTGCATCTTTGTCTACCCAATCATGGTCAACCCGGATCAGACGTGGCATTCCCCCATGTTCTCGATCTGGTCCGCAGTCGAAGTCAACGTCGCCATCTTGTGCTCTTGCGCGCCCACACTCAAGGGTCTGGTGCAGCGTGTCTGGCCCCAGTTTCTCAAATCTCTGGGCTCTCGCTACGGCTCTCGTGGCTCGCGCGGCAAATCAGGACGCGAAGACTCCGACGCCACTGCAGTCGCTACGAACAACTCTACTACCGAAGGCGACTCCCTCCACAAGTCCAAGGACATCTGCGAAGTCGAATCCCAGTCACCGAAGAAGCCGTCTCCTACTCTTCTCGGTTTCCGTCGCAGCTTGTTCAAGCCCTTCTCCAGCACCACGCACAGTAGCCTTGCAAGCTGCTACGGAGGCAGCAAATCAGACGACGAGGATGTCCTGTTCGACGACATGGCCCGAACTTCTTCCCGCAAAGGCACTCCGACGCCTTCGAAGGCGCGCTACGAAGAGCACGGCATCGAAGTGCAGACCAGCGTCGATCAGTTCGTAAGGGTCAAGTTCGAGCCCAAGCCCGAGCCTGAAGCGCATAAGACTATGGTCGGTTCTGGGCCGAGCGCGAGGGACCCATTCGACGACGATCAGGAGGAGAGAGACATTCAACGGGCGGCCTGGTCGTCGTCCTAGAGCCTCTTGAGCTCGTTTACCATATGTTCACCTAGTTAATTTTTCTTTAATCTGTCCGAAGGGATGACGTGGAAAGGAGGAAGCATGCAGCGCACAGACGCTTTAAGATACCAATATTTGATCCACGTAATAATGCCAATCCGTGTCTCTTGTTGTCGGATGAATCTGGCGACTCGTATGTGTTCCTGCATGCTACCAAACGAAGTATTGCGTTCAGGCGTGTCCTCGGCGTCGGGCGTATCATCTTGTCGGTACTACCTGCCTTGCTGATCAGCGTGGTGGACAAGCATGGAAGGAAGTTACTCAATTGTTGCACACGCACAGCACCTGACCTTGGAAGCTGTAAATAATAAGTGCATGATGACCATGTCTCAACTTGCTGTATAGGTAGAATTTATCCTTACGATTGCTCTGATATCAAAACCACGTCTAAATATGGCCGACGCACAAAGCTGATGACAGACGACGAAGTTCGCGGATGCCGACGACATCATCGTTCACGTTCACTTCGCTCCACAACCATTCAATGTCCACGCAGCCAAGCTAACCTGCATGACAGCGCTGAACGGGCGGCCACACGCCTGCCCTCGGTCGCTTCGCTCAAACACACCATGACCTTCGTGCCCAAGTCGCGCCGCGCAAAGTTCGACCTCACCCTGCACATCTACGACCTAAATAACGTGCCCTTGGTCGCCGGCAGCAGCTTCGTCCGATGGCATCTACCCACCTCACGCGCCGCTGAGCATCGCGGCCGCACCCACAAATGTCCCATCAAGGACCACCGCGTGCAGTACGACTACGAGCAGCAGATCCCCGTGCGCCTCACCGTGAGCAAGGATGGCATGCTGCAGGACTACTTTGTGGACTTTGAGGTCCAGCAGGAATACGGCACCGGCGGCAAGAACGAGCGTATTACTCTCGGGAAGCTGAAGCTCAACCTGGCGGAATACGTGGAGGCCAGCGAGGTGCAGAGTCCTGGCCCTCCAAGCTCGCCCGGACACGTGCCAGAAGCCGAAGGCGTGGTGCGCAGGTATTTGATGCAGGACAGCAAGATCAACAGTACACTCAAGATTGGCATACATATGCGATACGTGGAAGGGACGAGGGATTTCACTGCACCGCCGCTGCGTTCAGCGCCTGTGTTTGGCGGTATTGCGGGCATCATATCTTCGGCTGAGCCAGTATCAGTGGGGCACGGATCAGGGTCGCATGCGAATGGCGACAGCACGAACATCGACGGCGTCGACGGCGCGACACCCAGTCTGAACGCGAACAGCAGGGAAGCGGGTGAGATGCAGGACATGTACCGCCGGACTCTTGCGGCGTATTGGTCCGCACAGCCTGGCGAGCTGAAAGCCGACGAGGCTATCGAGGATATCTTTGCTGGAGGCGACGGCTGGGGACGGATGGGTCGTCCAGCTACTATTCGAGCGAGTAACGATACTGCTAGGTCTGGTACTTCAACCCCTAACCCGGACTCCGACGAAATGTACCGTGATCGATCTGCTAGGACGCCTGAGAGTACGAGTCGCAGCACTTTCCACTCACACTCGAAGAGCTCCCACGGGAGCCAAGGGAGTGTCTCGTACAGCTTTGGCAGAAAACACAGGCCGCAGAAGAAGCGTGGCGAGGTCGAGGAGAATGATGTGAGAGAGGATCTTAGAATCTGGCAAGTTCAAAATTGAACGCCGTTGCAAGTATCTTCATCGTTACCATGGCATTACTGTGGCAAGATGCGATGGGCTTCGAGAAGCCGCAGTATTGTGCATAACAGCCGTGCACAGGAAAGTGCCTGGCCGGTATGCTTGACTTGTCAATGCCATGGAGTGCCGACGCGCTGTTGCCATACAGCGCTTTCCGCTCGACACAAGGCAGATTTAGGACACAGTGGATACGACAAGAAACGTATGTCCCATCATCCAAAGATTGCCCCAATCTCTTCACGGAAGAGAGCATTGGCGACTTGGGTCACCCACTATGTGAACATGGACACTTTCAACGCCGTAAAGCTTTTTTGTACACGAAAGATTACCATAGAGATATCTCCATGGATGGAAGTTGGAGAAAAAGCAGCAAGCATGCCATGTACCAGTCCGGCCATAATGTTCTGCAACGATACATGATCCCAATGCGATTTCCTACTGAGGTTCCATCAGGGCAATTCCCACATCCACTCGATGAGGCATAATGTGCACGCTCCCGTTTCACATTCTTTGAACTGCAGAACGCCCACATACAAAGCATCACATGTATGTCGTTCTGGTCTCGACCGATTCTGGCCCCATCTGCCATCTCCGCCGAACAATGCTCAAGATGCAGACTTCTCAAATAACACGCATCGCAGGCTTCTCGTGCATGTCAAGCGTTCACGCAATCGATCTGCTCTTGCATTCTGCAGGGCTTCTTGCAGGCCCAGGCAATCGCAAACCAGCGCCATCCAAAGTAACCCTCTCAGCACTATTCGACTTGCGTCTCGTGAACGTAACCGGTGTCTCCCCTGGCGCTAGCGTGGGCCCAACATTATTCTTACTCCGAATTTCCAGCGACGAAGCACTCGCAGTAGACTCTAGTTCAGTCGCCGCATTGTCGTCGTCCTGACCATCGCCGCCAGGAAGAATCTGATTGAACTTGCGCTCCGCGACAGTCATGTCCTTCATCAATCGCAGCAGTACGATGTCGGTGTTCTCTTGCCAGGTCTCCAGGGCTGCGATGCGTCTGGTCAAGCCGTTGCCCGAAGCCATTTCGTTCCAAAAGTTGCAGACGTCGAGGGTGGTGGCGAAGCGGTTTTTGTCTTTTTCGAGGCGGCGGAGGCGGGTTTCGAGGGACTTGCGTTTGGAGCGCTTGGGCCAGAGGCGAAGGGGCATGGTTGGGTTTGGAGAGGTAGGGTTGTTGTGGTGTTGTGTGGATGGAAGGGATCGCAGCCGTTGAGGTGTTCATGGGGTTATATGAATATGGTCGTTGGTGTTTGCTGGTTGGGATGCATGTGGTGGACAATTGGGCGTTGCCTTTGATGCAGCTTTTCATCGAAAGCATGCATGTCTCAAGAATAACGCATATGCACAGCAATACCTTTGCATGTCTGGCGAACTTGCCTTACATCAGTGGAACTGACACATGCACATTGCCTTAATCTTTTCGGCTTCGCCCGCTATCACTATTGAAATGATGTCGCCATTGGATTGCAGGGCGAGATCACGGTCGGAGTATTTCATACGCACAGCTCACTTTCTTCGATGCCAACGATATCGTGGTGTGTCTGTCTGATTGTAGATAGCAGGCCCTATTTTTGTAACGTAGTTTTGATTATGAATGATACATGTACGTGAATATCATCCAGCTGTGCCCCAAATTTGGAGCATATCGTCTCGATATTGCAACCATGCGAACAATAGCTTCAAAGCCCTTACCGTGTAGCTTTTTGAGCATGAGTATGAAGTCTTGACGGGCCTAGATCACACTGGAGATCGTCTGACCATCGAACACAAAAGAAAGACACGATTCTGGCCGACAAGAGTGCAAATGGATGATAGTGGTCAGGGTTAGTAGGGTTATCAACCCGAGGCCAGAATAATGTACGCCCCTGCGTTGTCTCACCACTACCTGCACATGTACTGTACATTTGATCGCTTGCACTGTCGCAAAGTAAAGTGGTACACTAAGCGTGTATGAGTTTTTAACATGGTGCTAGTGCCTTAGCTGATCATGCGATCATTCTCATTAAGTTCATATGTAACTTGCGCTGTCTCGCTCATCATCATGCCTACCGTTCAAGAATTCACGTTCCCCTTCAGATCTTCACCTCGCTCGGGATGCTGATCTCAAGGATCTCCACACCCTTCTGCAAGTCGCTCTTGCTGGGCATCTTGCCTCGCCTCATCAGCTCCGCGCTCTGCGTCATGTACGGGTCGCGCATCATGCTAGCGACAGCGACAACCTCCTCGCCCTTGGTGTAGTATGCGGTCCAGCTTTGCTTGCCCTCGCTCACGTCAGTCTCGCCGTGAATGATGACATCGTCCCAGCCGTTAGGGGTGTTTCCGCAGTAGCGCACTTGTCCACCAGCAGCGGACCAGAAGACGGGAATGAAGGACTTGTGCTCGCGACCGTTGGTGTTGATGGTCAGAGCAACGCTGCGGCCGGCGTTCTGTGCGACGTCCCAGTGCTCGATGCGCACTGGCTTGCCGTTTCCGGATGGGCCGTGGTATGGGAAGGTTGCGATGTCGCCAATGGCGAAGGCATCGTCGACGCCGGGGATCTGGAACTTCTCGTTGACGCGGATTGAGCCATCTTTCTCGAGCTCGACGGCTGGGTTCTCCTTCAGGTAGTCGGTCGATGGGCGGATGCCGACACCTTCGATAACCAGATCGGCCTCGAGTGAAGTGCCGTCCTTCAATTGCACAGCGCCAATCTTAGAGCTGTCGGAGCTGCTTGGAGTACCCTTCTCGACGGAGGCAGAGAGCTTGAACTTGGCGCCATTCTTCTCGAGCAACTTGCGGAAGATGCTGCCAATCTTCTTGCCCATGACAGCCTCCATAGGCTCTTCCTCCATACCCACAATGGTGACGTCGTGCTTCATGCCCGCGAGCGCGTTGCCGACCTCCATACCGATAAAGCTGCTGCCGATAACAACAATCTTCTTGCCGCCATCCTCACCAGCGGCCTTCATAATCTTCTGTGCATCTGGCAGCTGGCGGATGACGAACACATTGTCAAGGTCACCTTTCAGTCCGTCCATTGGGAGGAACTTGGGAATACCTCCGGAGGCGAGGATGAGCTTGGTGTAGTCGAATGACTTGCCGTCGTCAGAAGTGACCTTCTTGGCCTCGAAGTCGACGGACTTGACGGACTTTCCTGTAATGATGTCGACATCGCCATCCTTGTAGAACTCCGGTGTACGCCAAGCGATCTTGGACACGTCGGTGATCAGAGCCTTGGACAGCTTGGTGCGGTCGATAGGCTGGTAAGGTTCGGATGTGATGACAGTGATCCTGCCAGAGTAGCCGCCTGCACGAAGGGCCTCAATGGCACCGAGACCTCCACTGCCACCGCCAACAATGAGAACGCTGTCCTGGGATTTGGCGGAGCACTTGATGTTCAACTTCCTCCTGCCGGCCTTGATCGTGGATTCGTCGCCCTCGATGTATACACCACCGTCCTTTTGCACAACCTTGAATTTGGCAAGTGGGTCGAGGGCCGGGGCATCCTCAACATCACCAGTGGAGATCTTGAAGCAGGCACCGTGCCATGGGCAAGTGATACGTCCGTCGCCAGTGACGACGCCCTTGACCTAAGGAGAAAGAAGGTCAGACACTTTTTATATATAGATCGATAAAAGACCTACCATGGGAGCTCCGTAGTGTGTGCAGTTGGGAGACATTGCGTGGAGGCCATCCTGGGCCTTAACGAGTAGGACCTTGCCGCCCTCGATGCCTTCGACCTCATATTCAGCCTTCTGACCGTTCTTAAGGTCGACGCTGGTCAAGCCCTTGAGCTTGTATTCGGTAGCCATATTGCGGATGGTGCGGGAGACGTGGGCTCGTTGGGTGTGCAAGTGTGTTGGCAGCTTTGCAATAGGCTGACGGAAGAGATAAGATGCGTGACGGAGGGAGGGGAACATAGAAGAAAGGGTGTATGGTAGTGGTGGGGTGGAAGAGGAGGAGTTACCTTGAGGGAGACCACTGCACTTCGCTGGCAGCTAGCACGACATGGGCTGCGTGGGCGTGTTTGCGCGCAGACGACATCGAGGTGGAAGACGCAGCATAGACGTCAGCGTAAACAGGCCTACAGGCTTGATGATGCGCTCATCCATTATTGCTGACCATCCATTGGTGCTTTGCTGACCCCGCCCCTCCTTCGAGCTTGCCATTGGCCACACGCGATACCGACAGACTCCACCACATCGCGCCCTCCTCGCGCCCTCCTGTTCGCCAGCAACCACGCTTCTTTCTTGGTATACCAAAATATGCTTTACTCATACAAGTCTCCTGGTACCTGCACAAAGCCACCGAATTCACGTGGAACGAATATTGCTGGCACTAAGGTAGAAACCACGAGGGAGATCCTCCTGTCAACCCATCCCAGCCTCTCTACTCCCAGCCACGCACCCCGTCGAACCACCAGCATACACGAATCCTATGCTATAGCAAGAGACAAAAGTACAAGCCTGCATCCCTGCACCGCTGAAGACGTTCGATTCAATCTTGCCGAGCCGATATTGCGCTGCGTCCCGCGTGATCAGCACAACATCAAACTGAATTCATGATAGTACCAACGCGAAAGCCTTGCGTGCTCGAAGCAACATTAAACTGCGGCACTTTCAGCAAGACATGTAAAATACGCTGCACAGCTTTGGCCTCTTTTGCCGTGCTGACGGTATGGTACCCAAGTTGCAGTGTTGAATTTCATCTCGGCCCGCCACGCTGTTAAGAAACGGCCTCCCTATATCAGCTCATCTCTGTCAGCTACCACCAACCTCACCTCCCGAACTTCAATTTACCCAGCACAAACGTTGCAGAACGTTGGCCGTTCGCGCACTCAGGCCCGTGATGTTGGTCTCAGATAAGCATCTTGCTGTACATTCAGCATCAACATAAATGACAAGCCACCATGTAAGTATCACGTTGTCTTTTCTTCTCCTCCACATCCGGCCAACCTCACTTCGCCTTTCACTCTTTCAACTCCTTGTTTGTTGCTTATCAAGTCAAGAGGTCGACACAATGCACCTCACTACAATCGTTTCGTTGCTCGCCCTGGGCGCAGCTGCCGCACCTGCTGCAAAATCCTTGGCCTTGAACACCAGGATTCCTATGGAAACACCGGCACCTTCGTCTTCCTCTGAGATTATCCCAGAGCTCCCAAATCTCGGCCTTCGCCGTAGACAGGAGGCCGAGAAAGACCCGCTCGATGCTTACCTCGAAACCCTCGATGGCGAGTATGACGAGCAGAAGTCTGAGGCAGCCCTTGACCACTATCACGACTCGCTTGAGGAGGATGAGAGCACATCCACTACTACCACCATTGCTGCTGCACAAACCCCTCTCCCCGACACCCTAAACTCAACTGCCTCTGTCGATACCAAGAACGAGACATCCAGCGCTGCTCCTGAACCAACCAAGAAGGCATCTTCCCAGGATATCTCACGCCTGAATGAAATCCTTCCAATCAAGCGTCAAGAATACCCTGAGAAGCCTGAGGCTCCTTCTGTCAAGCGCCAGCTTGATGGCCTGCTGGACGGCGTGACTGAGGCCAAAGCGGAGGATGTCGCCACACCTGAGGTCAGCGAGAAGAACGTCACCACTCCCGCCGTTCCTCCTGTCACCGAGGAGGGTGTCGCCACCACTGCCACCGAAGCACACAACGCCACCTCCTCTGCTGCCGGTAACATCACTGCTAAGGCTGACGATACTTCATCCGACGGCTACTATGGCATCAACAAGCACATGTCTAAGCTTGACAAACTTCCGATCGGTGGCCTTCCCGTCAAGCGTGGAATCCCCACGAAGATCAACAACGAAGAGGTCAAGGCCCCGGAGATCAAAAAGGAGGACATCCGCACTCCCACTACCGGCGAGGAGCACATCGATGCACACCCCGTGTCCTGGGAAGGTGTGGAAGCTGCTTGGGACGAAAAGACCTCTAGACCCTCAAACAAAAAGAACATGTCAAAGCTCGACTGGCTGGACCTTCCGTTCAAGCGCCAAATCGAGGAAGTGACAAACGCTGTTCCCAAGGTCGATGAAGAGACCCCCGATACCTCGGACGTTGAAGACGACGCTCCCGCTGCTCCGGAAGTCAAGTCCTCCGACCCTGCTGTCGACGAGACGAAACTTGAACCGAACACTACCGTCAACGATACCGTTTCTGTCGTCAACTCCACTGGTGCCGACACTGGTAAAGCTATTATGGATGGCTCCCGCACCGTTGGCAAGCACATGAAGAAAGTCCCTGTGAACCTCCCTATCGCTCTTCCCTCGAAGCGTCAAGCTCCCGAATTTCTCAGCGCGCCTGTCGATGAGCCTGAGAAGGTCGAGAGCCCGCTTCACAAGCACCTCGTTCCTCTGAAGTGAAAATTTGGAGAGGCTTCATCTGAGGTTACTGCTGGCCGCCCCGATTGAGAAGAGGGAAATTATCTCCAAGACATCGTCTGGCCGGCACGCAAGACTTGTCCCCATGAGCTCAAGACTATCTGGCTTGATGCCGGTTCTTGCTAGTGAGGTCGACAAACATTTTCGTTTATATTTTCTTTGTGTCTCGGTGCTCTCACCCTATACCTATATACACACCTTTTGTAAATATTTGTAATTTTGTAGTGTATACATCACGACCTACTTCTTGAGTAATACATTCATAGTACCACTGCAACCTCTGTGATCGACATGACGTGAAATATTGGTCATGTGATGTCCACAGGGCGTTGTATCCTTTAGTTGGGGCTACAGACATCACGTTATATGTAATTACATGTAACGTACTCCGCAATTAAGCGGAT